>OX578283.1:30108759-30471259 GCA_951217055.1 Gerris lacustris | reverse complement strand
TTTTAGGATTTTGCGCAAGCGAAACAAAATAAAAATTTCTAATTTTTTTTGTCCTTCAAGGTCAAAGAAGTGGTCGACCTTCAAGGACAAAAAAAATATAAAAAGGGGAGGAAGGGTTGAAATGACCTTGAAAGGTCAAGGTCAAGGACGCGGTGTAGGCTATGGTCGACTGTGGGTGTAGGACGTGGTTCAAGGTAAAATTTATCTATTTCGCAATCCTCAATAAAAAGTAGAAGTTCTCATTGGAAAAACAATTTTGTCCATGAAATTACCTTGAAGGTCATGAAAAAATACATGGTCAAGATCATATTTTACGTAATATTTCCTGCTCTTTTCAAATCCACAATTAAAATGGGGGATCCCATTGTTTTAAAAAAACAAAGTTGACCTTCAAATGACCTTGAAGGTCAAGGTTAAGGTCAAATACAAGGACGCTATATGTGTGCCTGTACATATGTGTTATCGGAACCGTAAAAATTTCTTTTATGTTGAGTGGAGTAAAGCATGATAAAAAGACTGATGATTATACACAAAACTTATCATATTTTTAAATGATAGTTACTTCCATTGTACACTGCTATGTTTATGTGAAAAGTGGGCATTGTTAGCTAACTTCTTAACTATAGACAAAGTTTTGTGTATAATCTTCAGTCTTTTTAACATGCTATTCTATTACTGATAAATTTTACTGAATGAGGAGTTTTATTTAATGAGGATGTGGAATATGTCTCATTTCTCTGGGAATCAAACTCAAACTACTGTTGGATTTTGTTAGAGTACCTTAAACCATTAGTTTATACTGATAAAATATAAAATGAGAATTCTTAGAAGTCAAATTAAAGTCATCTCAAAAGATTTAAGGTCCGACACAGCGGACATCATTACGGCATGTTTAAGGCATTGTTATGTTGACTTGAAGTTCTTCTTTAAGATGTAATAGGAAAACCTCTCAGTTATTATCCTTCAATACGTAATCTTTACCGAAAACGAAGTTATTATATAAGTTCATTTATGATATTAAGCGAAATATATTTAGAATATTTGGAATCAATGAATCCGAGATGTTCAAAGAACACTTCCTTGGACCAATTTCTAAGAAATATTTGAAATTATTTTTAAAAATAATAGTACAATGGCAGAGGCTACCTTCCTGTAGCTTTCAATATATATAAACATATTTCCGACTCCGTTTTTGAACGGGGTTAATAAGTTCGTTTTTTCCAAATTTCGACCAGTCGTTTTTCAAGATGAGTTGTGCGAAGGACTGAATTGTATATTATACGTTACCACCAGTTCTAATTTATTAAAAGCATTCCTAATTTCGAAAACAAAATAGGTAATAACTGTAACATAAGATTAATTAATTAATTTCATATTAAAATAACAAATAATAACTTTATATTAAATAATATAAATACACTACTGTCGGTTGTTTTCTTTTTAATATATATTTTAACTATAATATTTAAATCAGCTTTTGCTGTGGTAGCCTAATGGCATTTATTTATTGACTAGAGCCAATTCCCTATTAACTTTCTTCATGTGGGATTACCCTAATAACTTATTTCCAATAATCCTCCTTCATCTTCTTCCTCTTTGGGTACATCCAACCTTCCTAAAATTTTAACTTATTAAAAAAATGGATTAACCTTTTTTTCTAATTTTACTTCTATTTTCATTTTTTGGATTTTATATAAGATGTACATATTTATTTATGGTATTTACGATATTCCACCTCCTCTTGAGGCATCTTCTGGCGTAACAAAGAAGTAACATTTTATTTAGTACCCTAAAGATTATAGACCATAAAAAGGAAATAAAGTTTCAAACATCAAAAATCGATATTTTCAAAATGGCGGCTGAAATCAAATCGAAATTCAGTGGCATGTTTGGTCTTACAAAAAGTGCAATTTATTGCACCTTTATGCAATTTATTGGTGTAATTTTCAGTGCAATCGGAAATAATTATTTATGCCACTAGGCAAAATTCTATTTTTTGCTGAAAAGTTTTGTAAGATTCGGAACTAAATCTTAAGCCCTCCTAGCCGAAGGCGAGGATAGGCTAAACAACTTTACTGCAGAGGCGAAGCCGAGGAAGGAAACTGTTAATTATCCGCTAAGGTATAATCGAAGCAGGTAATCTTTAAACGAGTCAGGAATGTTTCCTTAGCATAGTCACATACAATATTTTATCTGCTAACCCCAGAAAAATTACACTAATTATTACATTCCTTATTTAATTCATAAAGGATTTAAAGAAATGAAAGTTAAAATTACGAAGGTTTGGTCATTAAGTTAAAACTAAACAAGGGCAAAACAAATTCAGGGTTGCCACTTCTTTTATTAACAGCTGTTTTTTTATCTCGATTTTTTTTAACTATTACTGTAAAATAATAAAATTTGTCTCATTATCATAATTTTTAAAAAATATATAAATATTTAGCAGAATATTACGCTTCAATATATAAAAGTGATCAATGTGGGGAGAGTTCATAACCTGCGATCTAGTAACCTTTCCTTACAATTTGCCTGCCTGTTTGTTATTTTGCTGACTCTTTTAACTTTTGCAGACACTTTGATATTTTATTATTTTGCTGCGTGGTTTTTGACATGTTAAAAAAGAATCAAGATAATGACATTTTGCAGATTAAAAACAGTCCAACAATGCTTAATTTTGCTGTCGTGAGTAGATAAACAAAATTTTTTGAATTTGTAATTTTAAAAATTTTTGCTGACTCAGAAAAATGGGTAAATGTAGTCCAAAAATGTAGGATTTTCCGAGCGGCAAAACTACTAGTAAGGACTGATATTTGAACTTGAATTCAAATGAGTTGAAGCTTTACTCTCTTGTTTAAAAACCTATGGGAGTTAAGGGCGATGTAGACAAACATCCAGCTAAATACCACTACTAAATGATCTTAAAAGCACCCAAAACGGATCGTTGAAATCTCGGTTTCGGATTTTTTCCCTGTATAGCACATTACTAGAGGTTAGATTTTTGATAAATGAAAAGCGGAAAAACTTAACTAAAAAGTTTATTTCAGTCATAAAACTTGATTGAACGAGAACTCGATATTAAGCCCTAAAAACTGTTTGAGCGATAACGGGTTTTAGCGGGTGAAACCTCGTCATGAATGCCAAGGATTTTACCCTGATGTCTCTCCACTACAAGTTCTTATCTTTTAAACCGAAACCAACTTTTGTGGCATTTAAATACTATATTCAAGGACAAAATTTCTTCAAAAAAAAAAAAAAAAAAAAAGTTGCAAACTTTTAAGGCAACGCTAAAGAAAGGATTAACGTTAATTTTATTTTATTCAAAAAAGAAGAAAGCAGAAGATATTTATTTCGAAAAAAAAATATAATATTTATTTTTGCTTTATTTGATTTGCTTTAACAAGAGAGAATTCAATTTTATTGCTCTGTTTTATTCAATTTATACATCTACATCCAATTAAAATAATCTATGTACTTAAAAAAGTGGATCTGTATAGTAGACTTGTATAGACAAGTCTACACTACAGTTTTAATTCGAGTTTGTTGAAATTTTCCACACTTAAATTTCAAACCAAGAGAAAATCCTCGGGCAACGCTGGATACATTAGCTAGCTATTTATATAACATAAAAAATACACTGCCTATTAGTGTGGCACATAGCTTCCTCGCATCCTATCATGTACTGTTATATTATCACAGGGTTTTATTGTTATATTATCATTAAAGTTTTATTATTTTATTGTTATATTGTTTATTGTGTAAGAACAATTAACATTTTTTAGCGATCTTTAACACTTTATAGGGGTGTCGCTGTAGGTTTTACAAAAAATTGTATTTGAAAATAATGTTCGTCTCATTGAATAGATAAGGTTTGCTTTTTTCCCGACCGAAAATTCCAATTTTAAATTTGAAGTTTACGCGAGCGTTGCGCGTGAACGCTTGAACGGATAACGTTGTCCAACGAACTCGACCTGAGCATTGGTAAAATAAACATGTCTACCAAATTTCATCAAAATCGGGCAACATTTATTCAAGTTATCGTCGCACGTTTCACGATTCACGGACACACAGACCGACAAACAGACAGACAGACAGACAGACAGACAGACACAGAACCAAAAATGTTCCCTGATGTCTGAAACGGATTTCTGTCTTGGAATTTTTAAAATCGGAGGCATAAAACTTTTTTGTTCTTAAAAGTGAACACAATGCTTCCGTTACCTTCGGTAAGCTCGGAAGCAAAACAATATAAAGCAATAAAGCATTAAGATAATATGGATATTCATTTCGAAGGTTTTTTAATTACTCAGTAATATTTGTATGACTTCAGAGTTATATTTTGGAATAAAATATATT
The DNA here is from genome assembly GCA_951217055.1 of Gerris lacustris. Lineage (NCBI taxonomy): Eukaryota > Metazoa > Arthropoda > Insecta > Hemiptera > Gerridae > Gerris > Gerris lacustris. The sequence continues at coordinate 30,466,906 of OX578283.1, read as the reverse complement.
ATACACATTTGATTCTAAAACTACAAGATTGGTAATAGGATTGATTAGCTGCTTAAAATAAAGGTTATTTTTAGGTCATAAATTCAGGAACCATTTGTTGATATCGTAAATTCTTATTATCTTATCTTATTTATTTTTATTTTTTAATGATAAAAACTCAGGAGATGAAAAAATCCACCATACAAATTTTTTTTATATAAAATAATATATGAAACAATAATCAAATTTCTAAAATAGAAATTATTAATGATAAAAATTATGGCTAAAGAAAGAGTGTAGAGACTCCCTTTTAACAAAGGATTTTTATAACTTAAAAAAAGCGTTTTAAATTTTATAATCTCAATTAAAAGACGAAGGAAATGGTTTAGAAGTGCGTTAAGGCCGGTACGGGCCCTTTTATCAAGGATTTAAGGGATTCTTATTTATCCTCATTAGGCATCAAGGATATTAAGTATCTTAAGGTACCGATGTAAACCTAAACCCTTTTTCAATTTGAAAGATAAATTCATTCTAAAGAGGCAAAGGTTATATTCCTTTTTTTTTATATTTCTAATAAAATATAAAGAAAAATGAAGATATTTAACCACGAATATAATATAGCTTGGTTATTACGAGTAAAAAAATATCAAAGCGCAGTTTTACTTCAATTTAAAACTAAGCCGAATCACTTTGTTTATTTGTTTTTTTCGTAATTAGATGATAATTAGGTTAGTTTGAGATAAACTATAATCCTAATAATCCAAAATGTAGAGGACATATATTTATAATAAGATATTATGTATTAGTTTATAGTGTTTATTATTGAAGATTGTTTAAATTAAAATATTTTACCGGGTAAAAGTAGTCACATGGGCAAGCAGACTTTTGGCCCATGTGACATATAGTTCGTAAATATGATTAATTATACTGTTCTGCAAAATTCAATGAACTTTCGGGCCCAAGAAAATTTTATCTAAACTTTATGTTTTTGAGTTTGCTGAATCCGAATCTGAAGTCAAAATTTCTCCTATACGTACAGTTTTCCCGGAAAATACGGAAAAATTGTGTTTATTGGGGTTTTCGACCCAATTTTTCTATATCTTCCAACCATGAAGAACGCGAATCTAAAGTAAAAAAAAATCTTCTGACCTTACTTTTTGAAGAAAATTGAAAAATAAGAAATTCGATTTTTACTCATATTGAGTCTTTGAATTTCTATTGCTTCTTCAGCTATATAAGAGATGTTATGTAACTTATTTCTGACATTATTCTAGAGAATTACAATATATGTGACCGAGGGGGGTTCAAGTAACATTGGGGGGGGGGGGGGGGGGGGATATTGTATTTTAGCATATCATATTTGATTGAAAAAAGTAAATAAAAGTTGTGGTTTTGCCCAATTTTTTAATTATACTACTTACAATTTTTTTAATTACTTCAGAGAATAGTACATTACGCGTCGAGTGTGGAAAGTAGCATTTTCCCACGAGTTGCGTACCGTACTTTATCTACGATTGTTAGATTTAAATAATAAATACAGAAAAAAATAAACTTGCTGTATGTAAGTTCGTATCTCTTCTCTTGATAAAGATGGCATTAATCTTGAGTTGTATTTTTTGCCGAATTAATTATTTCTGGAGGAGTATTATTCTCTACATTTTCGTCAAAGCCACTTGATTCATTCATTGTTTTTCACTTAAAAATCGATATAAACAGTTACTTTAATAAAAGAATAGCAAATTAGTTTTGTTAAATGTAAACAAACTCGCTAATCGTGCGTAAAGCTGAAGAATTCCTCTTCTTTACCGCGCTAGCGTGGTAAAGAAAAGAATTTCTTCAGAACTATGAGACGCGCATGCACAATGAATACAAGTACGTAAATAATCACTTTCTACGCATCTAAACAGAGATATAATAATTATATTTCGTATCAATCGTAGATAAACAGTATTTAAAACCCACATTTTTGGACTGTAGGACCTAAAAACGTGTAAATCCTTCAAAATCTTATAATCGATTTTTTACGAGATCACGATTCTTTCTCTTTACATACACAACGTTTATGAAGAAGTAAATAGGTTTAATACTATAATTTTTAAATACTGTAAAAGGATATGCTAGGATAAAGAAATCACTGGACAAGGTTCATTTCAATAAAGAAGAGATAAATAATAGAAGGGTGTCAACAAAAGAAAGAACAAACAAGAATATTAAGACTTTAATGTATAGATAAGTACCTATAGAAACTCCATTTTAAGCATAAAGTTTAAATTATAAGGAGAGCTCATGATTAGCAAGTATGTTTCTTGGACAAGGATTTTCATCTCCGTCTTTACTCCAATGGTAATACTCCAGACCTAAAACCCACTTAACCAAAAACTACATTTTATGCTAATTGAAGGATAACTAACCCATAACTCCACATTCGGTTTAATTTACAAGTCATAAATTTTAATGCTGGATAGTTAAAGGCTTTGGAGGGAGTTTACCAACCAGCCTTAATTCGGAGCCTTCCCTTGGTCCTTAGTACAGGACTACAGTTAGAAATTAAACAAGCGTCTTTACTACAAGGATTTGCGTACTAGCAAAACGACCAGAAATTCCAATCTTGGTTGAGTTAAATTGAGGATGTTGCTGTTTACCGCCCACCTTGAAAGTTATAACTTAAAACCAAAACAAACCGAAAACGGAGATAGAAAGGGTAGATATCTTTCAAAGTAAACAAAGAAACAACAAGAGAGATAAGGGACTACTGAATCTTTGATTAGATGGATAACAAGAACTCAAACTCCAAGATAAATCTTATTTAAATATTTTGATAAAATTAAAATTGCTTTTAACAACGCAAAAGAGTAATCTTCTGGGTAAATCTTAAACAACTGCGAGTTCCAAATCCGTTCAATTAATTTCCTACTTAAAACGTTCTCTCTCTCTTCTCGATCAAAATTATTAATAATCCAAACAGTGTTTTAATTTACTGGACGCTTTTTAGATTAAAATGAAAATTTAACCAATTTAATAAGATATCAAATTTGCATTATAATATAATTGATTTGTTAATACATTCTTTAGGACTGTAATAGAAAATCAAATACAAATATATATATATATATATATATATATATATATATATATATATATATATATATATATATATATATTCGTTAAATTGGTATAGGTATTCGTTCAATATAGATTAAAAGCAAACACATCGTTGGCAAAAGCATATACACTCAATTTTTTTACAGGCCTGAATACATTTTATTTTTTCCATGTGACTTTTTTTTTCTCCCTCTCTCTCTCTCTTTCTCTCTTTTCTAAACAAAGTAAATATTAAAATTTAAAAAACTGCTGTATGTAGTATGACATAAATTTTACTTCAACGAATTAGATTTGAAGTGTATGCAAGAAATAAAAATATTTATAACTTTTGAACAGGAGAATCGAAGGTGTAAATAACTCAAACATTTTTAATATTTCGTCTTAAATGATTAATTTTTTTATATTATGATAACACCATTTTTTGGATATGTTATTAGAAATATTATTAACTAATGTTATACATACAGCCCAATGTATTAAGATAACTATGACTACTTTGAAAATAGTATTTGTTATTTTTATTTATTTATTTTTTTTTTTTTCAGAATGAAAAATATAAAAAAATTAAGATCAAGTTTTAAAGGAACGTTTAAAGAAATTATCTTTATCAGTCATAACATCACATTTTCATTTTATCTTTGTTGTAATATTTAAACCTTAAAATACATGTTCTACGGGCAACAAAACGCTTAGAATATTTAAAAACTTCCAAAATTAATGCAAGAACACAAAAAACACAATATTGGCACACGTAAATTTATATTATAGTAGTAAAAACTGCTGACTTAAGGGTTTTCTCTTCTAACCCTCCGTACGATGTGTACACAACTACACCTTTTGATTAAATTATAACTCCATACTGCGAAACGTAAACATTCCTGACACTTCTATAAAAATGTCGCTCTGAGATCCTATAACCCTTCGTACGTCATACAGTTATTCTTGTGTTCGTGAATTTGCAATTCTTAATTAAAAGACTTCCCCCTTCTAATGTTTCATATGGGACTGACGATTCGTAAGAATTGTATTCACGTCTAAAAAAGCTTACGTTACTTGAACCCCAGATTTATTTTAATGTCACTCGCTTTGACATGTAAAAAAATCTTGATTCAATTTATAAGATTAATTTATTTATACTTTTAGCAAACATGTTTATTCATATTTCATTATTAGAATGTGAGCTTTTACCAATTAATTATAAGCTCTTAAAAAATGTATAGTAAAAAAGACACTCTGTTAATTACAAGTAATCATAAGAAAAAACAAAAACAATATATAATGAGAATATTGAGGAAATAATTCATTTTCCAGTTTCAGTGCATCAAAAAAATAATATTGAATACCGTGATCACACACCATGCAAACAAAAGCAGTTCTTTTAATAGAAATTTAACATGAAATAATGCTGCGTTCACAAGTTAATTAGTTATAATTTGTAATTAAAGATACAATTATCTATGGTCTTAAATAAATAATAGGCTTGATAAAATAGAACAGTGTCGGTTGCACTTTGCAAAAATTAGTAAATATTTTCTTTGAATGTTTAGAAAAAAAAACTTTTCAGGCATATATATATTTGAGTCTTAAACTATCAAAGAAATTTAGACACGGGTACCAACTTTGATTTTACTAAGAAAAGTCAATTTTTCAACAAAAAAAAATGTAAACACCCCTTTTATGATACAGCAATGGAAATATCAAACAACCATTATCATATACTTCTTGTGAAGGCAGCATTTATTTATAATGATAATAGTAAAAATGCTTGTGGAAGCAGTATTTATCCTTTATTATTTATTATTATAGTAAAAAAAAAACTTGCATTTTCTCGACGATTATATCGAATCGATTTAGATTTATAGAAGGTGGAGATTCAAATGTGCTTTCTAATGTCCATTCATAGAGCGCACTCAATAAAAAAAAAAGATAATGGTAATAGTATTAAAAAATAAATTGCGTTACGTGCTTCAAAAATATGCAGGAACAAATATTTTTATAAAAGTAATTCAATGGAAAAAAATGTTAAATATTCAAACAAAAAAAAAATATCAATAGGTGTAAGTAATAAAAAAAGGGTGATAAATCAGTGCTTCTGTGATTCAGCCTGTTTCTTGCACATGTTTGTCAACAAAACAAAACAAATAAAAAAAAATTGCACACAAAAAAAATAGAAAAACAAACACAGGTGCTTATTTGGTGTTTAGAAAATTAGACGAGTTAGTCAAAGCTTCATTGTGGGGTGAGAACAAAGTGAAGTCTCGGCAGAGGGTGTCCGCATGCAGTGGCCTGATGCCAGCCTCAGCAAATCCAAAGGTGTAAGGATGGGAGAAATTCTTAAAGGATTCAATTATAAGGGTGCGTGGTGGGGATAACAATTACTTCCTAAATAAGATCCTTGGTCTTTTTTTCAAAATAATATTTAATATTTTTCTCAAGATCATTAACCCCCCCGCCCTTGGTTTTACTTCTCTTGGTTCTTGGTTCTTACTCAAGAATTCTTGGTTTTACTCAAGAATTCGTTTCTATACGGTCTTATGAGCCTCCATCGGTGTAGAATAGAAATAAACTACTTATATGGTTAATCTTCCGAAATGATTTTTAATCCTTTTCCAAAAAGGATTCTAGATCCTACTTACAACTTACCCTATATAAGGATACTAGATCTTACTTAAAAAGAATTCAAGGTCCAGTTTGTAAAACGATCTTAAATCTCATGTATTCAAGTATCCTTCAATTTTTATCTAAAGGGCCTTTCATACTATTTTCAATGGCTAACCTAATTCTTCTTTTTTAAATATACACACAAGCGTGCTTCGGATCATACCACTTATTTAAATAAGACTTCAGGATTGACTCTTTTTATAACTTTAAAAAGTTTAGTTATCAAAGAAAATATTTTATTTAAAATTTTTTAACTATAAAAGGGGAAATTTTATTTATTACGAGTATTTTAAATTAATGGTTATAAAAATCCGTAGCACAATTTGATATCTTACTTAGTTTATATTAAATGGAGAAAACACTAATCATAATTTCGTAATTGATAATACGAAATTAGATATTTGTGTCCTCATTATATTTGTAAATTAACAGGGAATAGTTACCCAATTAAAGGCAAAAAATAACTTGATTTTGGACGTCCGAATAATTAAGTAAGAAAGTAAAGGAATAATTTTGCATATATAATACAAAAGTATATTCCCAGAGAGAGCAATAGATGAATTTTAGAGTACGTGTATGTGGGACCGAATAGCTCGAATAGGAGAGTAATTGACTATAATCATTAAAACGTTGAGCAGTATCGGGCATGGTCACTACTTGGATAGGGGGTAACCACACACATCTGGGTTCAATTCCCAGACCGGGCCCCCGCTTAATGTCAACCCAGCATTGCTGAAATAAATGGGGAGCTTCTCGAAAGATTTAGGGCAAGCAGGTTTCAGCTTGATAAACCATAGTCGCCACTCTCATGGAGGTTCGACAAAAAATCAAAGATACCAGAGTTGTGAAGACATGGTTTTCCGACCATAACTTCACACATGTGTGAAGGGTTTGGATGTCGTGTATCAACTCAATATTGGGTTGATACAAGGCTAACCCGGGTTTGTTCAAAGGTTGTAAGTGGGTACTTTCGTGGTTTTAGTATTTGTGCGTAATTGAATAACCCCTCCCCGGAATTGAATAAAAAAAAAAATAAACTTCTTGGAAATAGAAGAGGAGAGCACCTTATTTTGCAGGGTCACTAGCAGGCTACATAATATATATTATTTAATAATATAATTTGTGTTTAACGGTACAGCTTAAAATAAATATAAAAATATTTCCTTAATCGAAATCGAATCTAGTTGTGTAGAGGAGGGAACATGCGCACAATCTAATAATAAAGGTGATGAGGAAAGGATCTGGATATAAAAGAAGAAATGAGGCGGCAGTGTCGTTGAAATGGCCAAAAAAGGTGCTTTTTGATGGTGCTTTCAAATGTGGAATTTTGAAGTGGGTTATTGGTTTTTGTTTGAAAGGGGTCGAGAGGGTACCTTTAGCGGCAAAGCCTCCCTTGTTAACTAAGTCAGGTGGCTGAACTGAAGTGTAGGGTGGCCTGTGAGCGGCCTGAGCCGGTTTCGTGTGACCCCGCCTGGGTCCAGGAGTACTGCTCGGTACCCATGACTTCCTCGCTGTAAACACATTTTCTACTTTAGATAGCCCTTGGATACATTTATTTCAACACTTCACTCGACATAGATTGTTATGACAAGCCTGAAGATAGAAGTAAAGGAAAACAAATTATAACGAATATTTAAATGAGAAGAAATCTGTTAAAACATAGTTTTCTCAATTGAAAAAAATTAAAATAGTAGACGCTTGCGGAAGGCTGTGAAGACCGTCGTTCACATAGTTTTAGGCAAGGACTCAATCCGGAAATATAAATTATTATAACTCTTAAATGTTTAACTAGATTAAATAAACATCCTTAGACTCAATAAAACAATAATACAGCACGAGAATACACATAAAAATGATCATATACAATATAAATTAAACAGATGTAAGTCAATACGAAACAGAATCAAAGCCTGAAAGAGGAAAACAAAAAACATGTATATTTATATAATTTAATCTAAGATAAACAATGATAATTTTATTAAGTGTGGAATGAAGTATTTAGGGTAGAAAATTTATGTTTTGTCACTAATTCTAGTCTACTAAGAATTTTCCATAAAAAAATGTAAATATTAAATGAATTACAAACTTAGAAGTGATCTGAATCTAACAATGTCATATTTAATTTTATTTTTGGAACTAAGTTTATCTTGAAGCCAAAGCGCTCATTTGAAAAGCCTAGCTGGCAATGACTATTGACTGGCATTGGGAAACTGGACACTGACCAATAATGATATAATTAACTAAAACTTCTCCATTTACAATCTATTATGCAATGCTAAACTTACTAATTCAAATGTCACACAAAATGCCAAAATCAAGTCAACTATGTATATACAATATACATATACAACCACCTTTTGGAAACTATTTTGATCCATTTGATTTTTAACTGCATCGGCGGATGCACTAATAACGATATTTATCACAAATGATTTCATACATTTTATTAATAAATAAATTATTAAGCAAGTTTATTTTTTTATTAAATGTCATAGGTACTACATATGTATCTTATTTATTTATATTAATTTTTAAATTTAGTGGTCTTTTCCTTATAAATTACTTAACATTTTTTTTTTGCTTTTTATTTTTCCCCCTAAGAAGAAAACTCCCAAACCTCACCAAAAATACAAAAATAAGAAGAGGAAAAAGAAAAAGGGGAATAAAAATGGATAGGAGAATTGACGAAGTTAATCAAGCATGTAATCCCAAAGGTCCAGTTTTCTACTGTGTAACAGCATTGCGGCTAAATCCAGAGATAGAAAACCTAAAAACCCTCTTTCAGGTAGTTTGTACGACAAAACTTCTATCTATATCCGAGATAAAAATCGATTTTAGATTACAAGAATTTTAGCTTGTCTAAGATTGTCCATGTCGACAATCTTGTAGAAGGGACTTTCCTTCTCCATATTCCCTCTGATATCGCTGATTTTGCAAAACATATAACAACTATAAGTTAACAGATATATCGTAGAATAATATTTTAAAGAATAACCAAGTTTTTTCTTTATTTTATATTTTTGTCGTAAATAGCCTCTACTTTCTTTTTTGATAACTTTGCATAATAACACTTTAAAAGAAAAATAAATAAAAATAAAAATAAAGCTAATTTAGTTTTTAAATGAAACGTTTACTCGACGTATAAACTAAAAGCATTGTTAAAAAAAACGTTTTAAACAATTGCGAGTACCTAAATAAAAAAAAAGAATAATAAGAATAAATAATAAACATAGATAATACAATAAAAGAAAACCTAAATGTCAAAAAAGCGGGTCAAATAAAGATTAATTTACTTTTATGGCTTCTGGTACATTTTCGTTTCAATTTTTTTTATTTTTTTTTTTTATTATTTACTAAGTTAACTTGGTTTGAAGGGAGGAACAAAGAATTAAAAATAATAACAAAAAAGAAAATAAAATAAGAAGAAAACAAACTTTTATTTAAGGGAAGGGGGAGAGGGAGACGAAAACAAAATTAAAAAAAGACATTTTTTATATTTTCCCTTTTTTCTCGCTTGGAATACACAATTGATGTTTTTCAACTGAAAATTTTGACTTTTTATTTTGATTACAAAAAAAATAAAAATATGTTAACAGATGATATTACATGGAAAATGCGTCGTTTCTACCTAAATATTTTGTTCTATACAAAATCGACTATAAGTAAGAGGAAGAATTGAAAATGTATTGATTTTTAGCATAAGTATGAAAAGATTTAAGTACATAACTAAATTTTCATGGCAATAATAAGGTATAATCCCTAAACCAAAAGTTAAATAATCTTCACCTAATACTAATTTAATCTTTATAGTTATTCTAGAACTGAATATGTATTAAGCTTTTTATTAAGAATAGGTATAATAGATAAATATAAATTGTATATATTCTTCAATTATTGTAAATTCTACTTGTTTAGGGTATATTGGGATTATAATAATTAAAAAAACTATTTTTTAATTATAATATTTTTTATAAATTTAGCTATATTTCGCCCAAACCTGGGCATCTTCAGGCCTTATCAGAAATTTCAGTTGATGTGATACATAGATTAAAAGGAAAGACTTATAAAACCTCGAGTAACTATCTCACAAATTGTTTAGTGGTTAGTAACCATTAATAAACTATCTCACAAATTGTTTAATGGTTAGTAACCTTTCATAAATTTTATGAAAGAGAGAAGAGTGGATGGATTTTTGTTCTTCTTTAGCAAATATTTTAGGTAAAATGTAAATCTAGATATAATGTAGAAGATACCTTATAATTAATCATTTTAAACAAAAAACTAACTGAATCTTACATATTCTATTTATTTTACATTATGAAGCAGAACCTCTTGAACAAATAATTTATTTTTACCATTACTTAAATATTACTAATTTTATAATAAGTAAACCACTTTTTTTACAGGTAGGCAGAGAAAGAGGCATAGTAAATACGAAATAGTACATTACACGTCTAGTGCGGAAAGTAGCATTTTGCATGTGAGTGTGGAGTTTGCACCCGAGCGACAGCGAGGGTAGTAAAACCACACGAGCAAAATGCAGTTTTCGCACGAGTTGCGTTCCGAACTTTATCTACGATTGTGGATTTTAATAATAAGTATAGAAAAAAATATATATAATATTCCTGTATGTAAGTTCGCATTTGTCTTTTGATTACGATGACATTAATTCATTAGTTGTATTTTGTGCCGAATTAATTATTTCGGGAGGCGTATAATTATCTTCATTTTCGTCATAATCACTTAAATCACTCATTGCTTTTCATTAAAAACTCGATATAAAGAGTTGTTTAATAAAACAAACAGTGAATTAGTTTTGTTAAATGTAAACAAACTCGCTAATCGTGCGTTAAGGTGAAGAATTCCTCTTTTTTCCGCACTAGAGCGGAAAAAAATTATGAACGCGCATGCGCAATGTACGAAAAGAATCACTTTCTACGCATCTAAAAAGAGATATAATGTTTATATTTCGTATCAATCGCAGATAAAAAAAAGTTTAAATGTGTCTTTTTTTTAGGGGGAAAAACAATACGGGGAAATTTCTCGGTGTAAGATAAACTAGAAATCTTTAAAAACAATCTAAAGAGTAGTTATTAAATTGAAAAAGTTAAGATAAGGAGCAATTTATTAGAAATAATACTGTATCGAACTATAAAAAAATCAGCAATATGATACCGTTTTTGCATACTGCAATAAGCTACACAATTTGTGTGAGTGAGAGACACCAATAATTGTTCGAATATACGACCACCAGTAACGATGTGTTATTAATTGACCGCAGTTAAGATTTCGGACAATACGATTGGCTTCCGAATCTATTTTCTTTACTTGTGATTCACCAGTATCTCGAATACGCTGATCAAATTTTGAAATTTATGTATGACAGGGAATGTGACGCTGAGGAATCTGCTCCGCATAATTTCGCCTTGCTTCGTTAGCATTATAGTAAGCTGTACCGTAGGCAATATCCATTGTAAAATTATGCATTTTCAATCAATACTAATTTATCTAATAAAGACCAATTTGAGACACACGTAAAATGACAACTACGATAATAGTTGTTGTTTTTTAAAGGTAGCTATGATTCAACTTTTCCTTTCCCAGGAAGGGGATGTATTGTATACCGTCTGGAAAGTGCTTGTGGGTGACAGCGGATTTATTTAATTTTATCTCGATACTAAAGAATCTCCACATTCCACATTTATGCCACTAGTTCATTAATAAAAAATGTTTATGTAAGTGTCCTTTATTATTTCTGTAAATTAGGAATAGTTATTCTTTGAAACCCTTTATTTATTCATTAATCAAGTGAGCATATGAATCTTCTAATGCTTCTGGTATTTGCAGTATTATAATATTTTATAGTAATTTATTATTTTTAAAAATGAAAAATTAATAATTTAGTCAAAGATATTTTGAATTCACCTAGTACCTTACAATTTTTTTAAAAAAGGAGAAAAAGAGCCATATTTTCCTGGCTCTTGTTCTACTTTCATCACTTTGTACCGTGGAAGCATTAAAAAACCAAAAGGGCCTTTTTCCTTAGCTTCGGACCGGCTCACGCCACTTCCAACCCAGTAAATACATCAGAGGAAACTCTCTTTTCTCTGTCCCGCTTATACGTAGCAAGAGTAACACGAAAGCTACCAGGAGCCTCTAGTAACCACCGAAAAGGTTTTAGGAGTTACACCGGAGCTAGCCAAGGGAGTTCCGTCGAAAATACTTCTTATCCTCTCACACCATCCTCCTGGACTTGAGGCACTGACAATTATTTATGTAGTACATAGGAGAGGGGAGTTGAAAAGCAAAAAGCACCGAGCTTCACGAGTTTGTCTCTGGGCCTCCTCTTGCTCTAGTTATACCTCCGTCCGGGCCGAACCTAACCCTACCAGAACGGCCCTCTTCGTACATACTTTATGTTACACCAAAAGAGGGATTGCAATGAACAATAAATCATGGATAAGGCCTCTTTTTTTCTCCGCAAACTTTTCTTTTTTTATGTTTTCAACATGTCCTTACTCCTTGTTCGTCATGTTTTGTAGTTTTTTTTTCTTCTTCTTTCTCTTTTATTTTTACACTTGCAAAATTCAATCATAATAATATTATACAGTATATGTGCCTTATTAAAGATGACTTTTTACCGGTCGTGTTTCCTTTCCTGCCTTATTATATTTGGTCTTTCAGAGATACGTTTTATTTACTTATCATTACAGTATAATCTATAATAAGTTCCCCGTTTAGATTTCATTCAAGCTTAATTTTTCTTAAGATGTAAGTGAAGCATGCATTGTAGTTGAATATATTTTATGTAGAGTATCACTTTATTTACCCTCTCCTGACAGCTGAATTCCTCAATTAATTATACTGTGTTTAATAATTTCTGATATAATGTCTGGGTGAGCGAAGAGGCAGTCATTGAACGTAATAAAATTGAGAATATACTCAAAAAAAATTATTGTATAGTTAATAATATTTCTAAAAAAAGCTAAATAAGACAAAATAAATTAACTTAACATACAACATTATCTATTGTATTTCTATTAGCTATGAAATTTAGATTAGTAAATACCGGTTAGAAAAAAGTTGAATTTAAAGTTATTATTTCAAATAACTTTAGAACGATTCAAATCGTTGGTTGCAACTCCATTCAAAGGAAATAATAATTTAGAATATTGTTTTGTTGTCGGAATATATGTATGATTATTTTTTGATATTTCTTTGCATCTCCTTCGGAACTTCAGTAATAACTTCAGTGCAGATTAGATTAGATAATTGCAGAAAACTTATTTTAGACCTTTAGAACTAAGTAATCTTCAAACAAATTATGAAATAATTTATTTTATTGACCACTGCATATATACTTATATGACTTACAAATATTAAGTGTTAAAAAAATACGCCTCTTCATAATCAAAACTTTAATTAACAGCCAGCTTGTGGTCTCTAGGCCATCATAGGAGCCTATATATTGAACAACTAAAACTAGAAAGCCGGCTCTAAAAATAATGTTTTATTGGTGGAGAGAAAAGCCTCCCCAAAAAAAAACTTTAATTAACAACCAGCTTGTGACCTCTAGTCCATTTTCAGTGCACACAATGACCGACTAAAAATAGAAAGCCTTCTTTGAAAATAATGTTTTACTGGTGGAGAGACAAGCCTCTCGACAGAAAAACTTGTATTAACAGTCAGCTTGTGACCTTTAGCTCTAGTACATATTCAGTGCCCGCAATGACCGACTGACAATAGAAAGCCGACTCTAAAAATTCATGTTTTATTGGTGGAGAGTAGTTTTTTTTGTCATAATATAATAATTGATACCACAATTCCTATTGATATCCACATACACATATATTTACACTAACATAATGCTTTCTTTTAATTAATTTTAATAATTTTTAAGCTTCATTTAATTGTTAAAATATAATAATACAATTTTCACATTATTATTTATATATTTTACGTTTAATTTGTATTTTCTTTGCTCAGTCGATTATTTCCTCTGCAACATTGTCGTTTTATATTTAAATTGGCAAAAGAGGGGGACGCTTTTCTATTATTTGTCCCTTTATCCCTTTGCAAAGAAATGGATCAGATAAAGCTTTCTTTTATTTTTAGTACAATAGAAGAGAAACTAAATGGCCTCTATCCCTTACCCCTCTGATAAAAAATATTAAAAGGGCAATTCGGATATTGATCAAATAATAAGATAGATCCGAATCAAAAGGAACAAATGATAAAAATGGCTATTGTATTTATTTACGACTGAAAGAGGGTAATATAAGCAAATTAGCAGACTATATGAAAATGGGATTTTTAACGCAAGGTTTAAAAATAAGAGGGTAATTTATTTATTTTGCCAAAAATAAAGAACGGATAGAAACCAATAAAACATCAATCTAGTATACGCATTTCTTTATATAGATATAAAGAAGAATTTTTTTTATAAATGGTTTTGGTTTTAAGGAATATTGGTATAATAGCCTCATTCTGAATGTTCCATTCGTAATTAGATTCATTTAGAACTTATGGGGAAGGCCGATTCTTAGACTATTTTATGAAGTTTTTGACTGATAAACAATAAATTATGCAAACCTAATGTTTTTATTTGTTCAAGGATTCAATGAACATTAATTATTAGAACGCTACTATGAGGTTTGGTTCTAATGTCTTTATTTGTTCAAGAGTTTAATGAACTTTAATTATTAGAACGATTATATGAGGCTTAGCCCTAATGTTTTTATTTGTTCAAGGGTTCAATGAACTTTAATTATTAGAACGATACTATGATGTTTGGTTCTAATGTTTTTATTTGTTCAAGGGTTCAATGAACTTTAATTATTAGAACGATACTATGATGTTTGGTTCTAATGTCTTTATTTGTTCAAGAGTTTAATGAACTTTAATTATTACAACGATTCTATGAGGTTTAGTCCTAATGTTTTTATTTGTTCAAGGATTCAATGAACTTTTTCGTGGAACAGCCAACTATAAGCCAAGTATAATTTAGTTGAAACAATAGTAAGTGCACAATATTTCAGTACAACAATATTCTATAATAATAGTCAATAAATAGTTTAATGTTTTCTTTTACACTCTAAAAACAAATAATAAAATAAATAATTAGCTAGTTTTACTATATTATAATTAAAATATAAATTTAGCATATAAACAATAATAACAGAAAAGCCTATTTCCTTACGGTTTTTAATTATTTTAAGCTTTGACCATTTTTATATAACGCTACTTAATTTGTATCCTATTTTATTAAATTATTCTTGTTTATATGAATTGCTCTTAAAATTGTTTTCCGTGATCTTTGTCAACTTTAATCCATTTTACTTATGTTTGGTCATATCTTTATAAGTTGCCTAAATAAGTAAGCTATATGTCCGACGAACATATTCTTTTTTTGTAATCTTAAAACTTTATCTCTGTTGAATGATTTACTTTAAAGCTGAGAATACAATTTATAAGCTTCATCTTTTTTTCTTGAATTATTCAAAAGTTAGATCTACCTATCCTCGCAGAAGTTATAGTGTTATCTTTTATTCTTTAAATACATTGATATACTTATTAAATTTAAAAATCTTAGAAAGGGAATTTTAATCTGTATTCATTATTTAAAAAAAAAAATGAAATAATAGAAAGATGGAACAATCTGAAAAGCAGGTAATACTAACTCAAATGTAGATTATTTGATAATACCTGCTCTTATCATTAAATATCCAAGGAGAAAAAACAAATGCAAGGAATGAATGGACGAATATCTCCACGAACCAATTTAATTTTCATAAAGACAGAATTTAATAATAATAAAAAAAGGTAATAAAAAGACGTAGTCCTTTAAAGAAAAAGAGGAAAAGAAAAGAAATACGTACATCAATAAGAAGAAGAAATATGAGAAGAAAGGAGAAAATAATAAAATACAAGGGTTCTTCTTATTTTTTCCTCTGAGAAGGTTATTAAAAAATAAATGAGCAAAAAAGGTCCGGCAAAAGAGGTTTTGAGGATTGGTCCCTAAGTAGAAAAAAAGAATTAATAAATACATAATGTTGAAGTAATAAAATAAAATAAAAATATAATACGAATTGAAAAAAAAAAAATATAATAGTCTTCAGATAAAATAAACTAAATAAAACATACCATCTTTTCCTGCTCTGCTGCCCATTAACGTTGTTCTAGGCTGCTGTGAAGGCATCGGGATTTCTGGAAAAAAATAAAAAGTAATTAGCAAGTAGTATTATATAGGAGTATAAGAGTATAACATGTTTAAACAATTGAAAATCATTTATATTATT
Source organism: Gerris lacustris (assembly GCA_951217055.1). Classification (NCBI taxonomy): domain Eukaryota; kingdom Metazoa; phylum Arthropoda; class Insecta; order Hemiptera; family Gerridae; genus Gerris; species Gerris lacustris. The sequence continues at coordinate 30,450,866 of OX578283.1, read as the reverse complement.
ATTCAGTCTGCTAGCATATATGTTGTTTTAATTGGTGGACATTTCATTAATGGAATGAAATTAAGAAGGAATTAGTAGAAAGAACCCCACGGCTCAATGAAGCTGGTGGAACGTGGCTCAAGAGTGGCACAGATAGTCACATCTAGTGAGTAAAATCTAGATACTCGACGCTAGCGTTACCTAGACTAAGTCCAAAGTATTCTCCCAACCATGCGTATGTTGTGTAAACCGCGGAGTCTACGCCCTCACTTATTCTATCCACCGGTATCGGAATCCTCAGGTATCGCTAACCACCCATTTCCTAGATCACTTAATTCCATTAGCAACCCTCAAGTGAGAGTTTATTTACTGATTATTGCTGATTATATAATATACAACAAAACTTTCCCTACTCTCAATACAGTCAACCACTCAACGAAGTATTTTTGACTTGACCAGAAATCTGTGATTTGCGACCATCATCATTTTCTAAATGAAGCGTCTTTATATCTTTTTCTTTATATCCTTGGTAGGTCCTTGGATTGGAGAATCCTATTTATGAGTTTTTGGGAATCTCCAAACTTATAGCATTATAGCGTATATGCTGACATGATATCTATAAAGTGGCTAACTATGACCTAAAATGGTCCCTGAGGATATTTCTCCATCACTAAACTTTAAACATCCTTATTCTAGGGGAAAATAGTTTTCCTTAATTTATAATAATAGATTCTTTATATAGATATTCTTATTCTAAAAGTAAGCGATAAATTTCTTTCTCGCAGATTGAAAAAAATCGTGTCTTGAGAAGGAAAGGTGGGAAAATGACCATATTTCTTTCTCCAGTTCACTGAACATTTTCTTATCCTTATTTGATAAGGATAACGAAAAACTATCCTCACTCCAAGAGAACGAAGAAGGATGACCTTAATGCTTAAAGAATATTTAGGGTTACCTTACTCCAAATATATACTTAGTAGTAAAAAAGAAAAGACATGGTATCTTTAAAAGGAAAAAGAAGACAACAAAACACATTTAACTCAATTCCTAGATCATTCAATAAGAATGGAGAAAACTATCCTTATTCCATAAGAACGAACACAGCTATCTTTAACGGAATACGGAATAGATGGATAAAGATATAGAACGGACCAGAAGATTTTGGAATAGATAAACATCCATTTTCACAAAGGACATTTTTTAAAATAAATGAAACTGAAAGACTATCTTTATTCCAAACAAAAAAAATCGGGTACGTGATACCTCGGAAATTTTCCTCACTTAGGAGGCCACTAAAGTGGCCTCCCCTGCTCATTATCATTTTTCAAAAAAAATATACATTATTTTTGTTTATCAGGTATTTTGACAGATGTAAACAAACTTAAGTATTGCAATAATTAATAATTATGTTAGCTTATAACTTTTAAAGTAATAAATAGAATTTCATTTTTTTTTAAATTTGTTCCTTATTTTTTACAGGTTCCAACGATATGCTATATATCAAAATCATATTTATACTTTTGGTATTATTAACCGTCAAAGTTTCCAAATTCAAAAATCGATAACTTCAAAATAACGGCTAATATCAAAATGAAATTTGGTGGATTTGTTTGTCACACAGAGAGATACATTTGTGTCAAATTTCAACTCGATCGGACCACATTTAGATTTTTTATGATTTTTTAAAAAAAAATTGCTGACTCAGCAAACTGGGTTCAAGATGGCGGAAAATTTCTGGGCAGCACATGTACGTGTAAGTTACAACTCTCTAGCTTAAACATTTTGGGAGTTATGTGTGACACAGACAGACGGACAGACAGACAGACGGACTGACATCCAGCTAAAAACCACTCAAATCGTCTTAAAAACACCCATAACGGATAATTCCGTAGAAATCTCGATTCGGATTTTTTGGGTGAAAACAATACCCCTCTATATACCTTCGGAGAAGGTGAGGAAAAGTAAAAAGAGGAATAATTTCTCACCCCCAAAAAATGTAAGTTTGGATGAAGGGGTTCGAGAAGACGGAAACAAGGTTGTCGCCCTTCTTGCTCAAAAAAGGAAAGCTACCATTATTCCAAGAGTAAAGAGGCACTCCTTAATTCAAAAGGAAGAGGAAGAGAACTCTTCTTTTAATTGTCGGGAATCCTGACTTCATGTTTCCTTATTAATATATTCTAGGTAAGGTTACTTTGGTATCATTATAAAAAAAAGAGCTTGATCATATAATTCCGATATTCAAGTATATGTATTTAATAATCTCTGATAAAGCAAAGTAGTTTTTAAGTCGATTTACCACACAGGCTGATAATGTCAACTCATTGCTAACAGCCAAAAAAAACTTCCCAGCAGCAGTTAGTCAGAGATCGAGATGCCTGGAAATACTATTGACACACCTCTACATGCGAAGTAGAAATGGTCAGGAATAAGCTAAGCTAAGAATTTACTTACTAAAATAACCCAAAGCATCTGGTTTAATCCCAGAATAGTAAGACACGATCAATCGAACAATCTCACCAGTATGAAGAGTTTGTTCGATTAATCCATCTATGAAGTCAATGAAGTTTTTGGGTTATGAACCCCCTCCCCCTCCCCTGAAGAAGAAAACCAACTTATTAGTAATCATGATACCCGTGCTTTGTCAATCAACGTTAACTTATCAAATACCAGGCTAATTTCTACATGTACTCCTTCTACATGATTAGAAGGAAACTGTCTGAGTAATTTTGAAAGTCCGTGCGTTTTCAACCGATGCTGCCAGAGAATAATTCTCAAGAGATTCCTTAGGATAAGAGTAATTAGGAACTGAATCTCGCCTGAGCAAATCCCTTTGAGAATTATCCATATAATAGGTTTGAAACGTGAAAATTAACAAAATATCCTACTCGGTCTCCTCCGTAAGATATTAACATATTAGACTCTGGTTAAAGAAGTCGTCGCCATAATTTTTAATCTTGTTAATGCATTTGGGCGAATTTCATCTTGGCCAATTGAAAGATAAATGGTTTGAAGTGTCTTGTAAACTAACATGTTTGAACATAAAATTCACGTTGTGCCAATAAAAGTTTATTTAAGATATCATTGTAAGTGTTAGTTAACCACATCCCTAGGCGGCCAATGTTTGTATTTCTTCTAGGAAAGGTTGAAAAAATGGTCTACCAATTAGCTTCCTCGCGTCCTATTATTGGATGAAAGGTAAAATGAGATTAGGATCTTTATCGCTTCCCTCCGGGTAACACTTATTTTTATTTAATATGAAAAGTACTCAGACGGTTGAAATTAATATGGGTTAGCTCAGATCAATAATAATTTATAATAGGCATTTTCAGCAGATAACTGCAGGTTTGTTTGAGAAATCAGATTAATTCTCTCTTTTTCCCTTCTTTTCCACATATAAAGAAAATAAATACTGAGAAAAGTAAATTTATACTTTTTAACATGATTCTTGATCCATCGGGTGGATAGAAGGTAAAATGACAGATATGTCTTTTCCATCATCTTGTTTAAAATGGATAGGTAAGTTTGTTATATCTGTCGGAGAGGATGTAAATTCAGTCAAGTAAATAATACAAGGCTGGAGGGAGAGAAAGAGATCCTGTAATGCAATATTCAATAAGCAGTTAGAGACGAGACGTTATAAGGAAATATGGTCCTTGTGGGTTTTCTAGACCGTAGACCAGTAAGCTCAAAGATATGAGCCTAGAGAGGTTAGAACAAGACCCCGGTAGACCAGTAAACCGATAATGGTCTTGAAAACGGAATAGAAATGGCCTTTTTTACCTTTTAGAATAGACCTTGTGGTTAACACTATAACACCTTCTCCGACAACCGAACTGTCAAATACAAATACCTTTACCATGAAAAGGTATAAAGTCATTTTAGTTTTTACACTAACATACATGTAAATGTGAAGGCTAAGAGTATCAACAAGAAACGAGATAAAGAAATAACCTCATGAAAAAACATATATTTCTATTTATTCATCGTAAATGTCATTGAAAATAAATATTAATGGAAAAGCCACAAAATATATAATTTATTTGTTGGATCCATATTTTACAAATTGCTCAAACTGCAATTGTTTAAGAATGACTCGAAATAAACTGGGTTTTTAAGAAATTTATTGTGTTGGGATCCTATAACATTTATTTAGACCCCAACAAAATTTATTTTGTGTCTTTCATAAATGTAGAAAAGTAAATAGAATAGAAGAGTAGAGTACTTGATGAAATTCTTTATCTAATCAAATTACAATAACTCAAATTTAATCTGGATCTTTTCTTCTGAGTTCTCTCAGACCTTCTTATTACCAACATAACTCCTATGTGACTGCACATGATACTGACGTTTTATACCACTGTCTGAAACTGGCCAAGTGTTAAGCAATAAAAATAAAAGAGTATTCTTGCTCATAAATGTAGAAGTGAAGTTAATTTATGGTCTAAAGAAGGTGCAGACTTGGCCACAATGTAGGATATCAGTACTTTGACAAGCTGACATTTTTGAGTGGGGGACTGGCGCTTTTTTCATGGTTAGGGTTTTGCTGAGGATATCATTCCTTTTAGCTGCCTTTAGCATCGTTGGTGTTGACTTGATTTTTATACGAGGCCAGAGTTTTTACCATGTATCTGTCTGAAATTCATGTGTTCGAAGTTGCTGAATCCGAATCTGAAGTCTAAATGTATCCAATTTGTACAGTTTTCCCGGGAGATGCGCCTAAATACTATATAAGATAGTAATTTTGCCCAATTTTTTTAGTATTTGTGGATTTTGCCGTGACTTCAACGAAGTCTCCATAATTATAAAGGCGGAATTCCACTGAGGCAACACTGACCGACAAGAGGCTTGCTAAATGTGCCCTAGTATTGTCTGTTTTTAGATTTGCCACAAATCTTAATAATGTCGCATGCGGCATTTATGCGCTTTGACGCCTATCTTTGTAGCATGCGATTTAAACGATTCCACCTAGGCAACTTCAGTTTAGTGCATCATGTCTTTAGGAACAGTCGCGGCGCGGCGGCTCCATATTTGGTGATTACTTTGCAACGTAAAAAAAAGAAAGCCTCGGTGGTGGAGGAGAGAATTGAACGTTGCTGGTAAATAATTTCAGAACGATTTAACGAGCAATTGGTTGCTGACGACGAAGCTCTATTTCGCAATTTTACTCGAACCACGAAAGAAGATTTGATTTTGACAATATTGAGCTAGACTGATCGACGTCTAATAAAAAACGTAATAGTTCAAAAGCAAACCATTTCCCTTTTTGCTAGGAGATGAACTACTCTTCTTTGACTGTAGTTTCTTTCGCTCACGATGGAAAGCTGAACTCGAATTCTTAATTTTCTTCTTCACATCACTCGCAGTATGTTCGTATTTACTTGCTCTAACAGCTTAAACTTATAATTTTTTATTCTATTGTCTTTATTTAGCATTCGTTTTATTATTCCACTACTCGGGCGAAATATGATAGTCCTCAATGATCAAGGTAGTTTCATCTACATTTCTAAAAGGCGCGCTAATCCGCTGATCATTGCATAAGGGCGACATTATTCGACACATTACAACGCATGCGACCCGGCAACAACAATCAACATGTAGTATGCGGCAAAGATACTTGTTTGTTGTCCCTTCGATTGAAAGTCTGTGTGTAGCATGCGTCAATGCCGCATGCTATATGTTGCCTAAATGTTGCCTCAGTGGAATTGCGCCTTAAGGATGAGACATGTAAGTCTCATATTTTTGAAGAGTGGGGGTTTCATAGAAGCTCAGATTGTAATTGTCAGGAGGCAACAACATGACGCACAAATTCTATTCTGTCCCAAAGAGTGCTAAGCTTAACATGTTGAACAAGTAGGCCCCATCCCCTACCACTCGCTTTAACGTGTACTTGGCGACATGACTATCGATTCTAAAGAACTTCTTCGAGCATGTGCAGAAATCTGTAAATGTAGATAAATTTAGAGTGAGGAAAATAAGTTATACTCACACAAAGAACTGGTATCAGATTTATTGTCAAAACAATACCCAACCGCAAGAATTAGTATTTAATAAAAATCGGTACAAAGGTGCATGCACCAAATTTAAAAATAGACTGCCAATTGGTGTGGCACATAGCTTCCTCGCATCTTATCACGCACTTAATTGATTTTATGCTTTTTCAAGCCAATATTGCCTAATTTGTTTGTTTCTCCCGTTTCTTTAATCTGTCAAAAATGTTTTGAATTTTTACATGAAATAAAGTATCAATTAAGCAAAAGTTAAAGAGCGCAGACGGTTCAAATTAATCTGGGGCTATCTGCGGGTTACTTTTGATAAACTATAAAAGTTTCATACAAATCAGATAAGTACTTATGAAGCTGTAGGTGTAAATAAATATATGTTTGTATGGATGTAGAAGAGAAAGAAATGAGCGCAGAAGGCTGAAACAGTTTTGCAGTTTTTAAGAAATAATGGTTTGCAAAAAATAGAGCGACAGACAGACACTGAACCAAAAATGTTCCCTAATGGCTTAAACGGATTTCTGTCTTGGAATTTTTTAAACCGGAGACCTAAAAATGTTTGGTTCTTCGGAACGATCACTTAGCTTCCGTTACCTTCGGTAAGCTCGGAAGCAAAAATAAACAAATGACACAGTCCTAAAGTACAAATTTTCATTTAAATGATATGCAACACTAAAACAAACTTTTTAAAAAGTGACACGGCACTGGGGAAAAAGTTTACTCTCACGTTCCCATAGTCCAGGAGATAGCGTGCAAAAAAGTGTCTGACTAACATCAAGCTAGAATTTGTGGATAAGAAAATCTTGTGGTGCCTTTTAAAATCTGTGATCAGCTAAGTTCATCTGTTGGATATAGCTTGGCAATAGGCATTTGAAAAATAGAAAACGGTGGAGAGCAGCCATGTCCCACCCTTTATGGTGGACAATGTGATTTTCATGATCCTGATTACAACATTAGTTAGCAGACCAATAATCAAGTTGATGTTATTTTGTCACTTTGATTTAGAGTAATATTTGAATAACTAACCTATCAAGCGAGTAGCAGTTGAATGCTTGTAGCAGAATGATACTCCCCATTTTTTATGTAAATAGGAGATTGGAAATTATTACCACCCTTAATACTTAGATAAAGGCCTGATGATACCCAGGTATAGGCGAAAATTTGCACAAATTATGTTGATTTAAAAATATAGAAAAGTTTTTTTAATGATTATCCCTAGAGCCCAAGAAAATTTCTAGCTTGATGTTAGTCAGACACGTTTTTGCACGCTATCTCCGGGCAGCAAATACGAAGCATTTATAAAATAATAAATACTTGATTTAAAGGGCATTAGTGTGAGATTTAAGCCATCTAATTAGAAACAAAATCGGAAAATAATTACGAACGCTATGAGAGATCAACGCCATAAAAAAATATTAATCAAATCTACCTCCAAGTAAGGTACAACTGATAAAGGTACGAAATAAGTCATAGAATCAAACTAGTATGTAAGATATTTAAAAATCAGTAGCTGTTTGTGTTATCAGTTTTTCGATACGGCTCGATATTTAATTTTTTTGGAGGGATAAAAATAAAAAAAATATATTTTTTGTATTTATTTCTATCAGCTAACCGTAGCTACAAGTGTACAATTTTTTTTAGTTTCTAGCTATTCTTTCTGATGATGAGTGAGTGAGCCAGTAACAAAAAACTTTGAAAATCTCTCCTGTTGAAGAGGCTGGATGTTAAGGGCTCAATTTTTTTTACAGTTTCCTAAGCTACTTAAGCTTAATCTATGTTTCAATTTTCAAAAGCCCATCGTAAAAACCGGGTGAATTGGTTGAAGTAAAGCACTGCATGCTTACTGGAACTTGGCCTTGCGCAATGCCGTGCGCTCGGATAAAGGGATGAAATATCACTTTTTTAAAATTTAAAAAATTGTACCAATTTATGCACATGCTCGAACTTCTTCGAGCATGTGCAGAAATCTGTAAATGTAGATAAATTTAGAGTGAAGAAAATAAGTTATACTCACACAAAGAACTGGTATCAGATTTATTGTCAAAACAATACCCAACCGCAAGAATTAGTATTTAATAAAAATCGGTACAAAGGTGCCTGCACCAAATTTAAAAATAGACTGCTAATGGGTGTGGCACATAGCTTCCTCGCAGGCTATCACGTACTTTATTGATTTTTTGCTTTCACAAGCCATTATTGTCTCATTTGTTTGTTTCCCCCCTTTTTTTTTTAATCTGTCAAAATTGTTTTGATTTTTTACTTGAATTAAAGTATCTATTAAGCAAAAGTTAAAGAGCGCAGACGGTTCAAAGTAATCTGGGGCTATCTGCGGGCTACTTTCGATAAACTATAAAAGTTTCATACAAATCAGATAAGTACTTTTGAAGCTATAGGTGTAAATTAATGTATGTTTGTGCGCATGTGGAAGAGAAACAAATAAACGTCGAAAGTTGAAACTTATATGGGACCAACAATGGGCTACTCATGACCTACCACCCAAATTTCATTAAAATTGGACGTGTAGTTTTTAAGATACGTTGCTTCGCAAAACAGACCGACCGACAGACACGGAATTTTTGAAATCGGAGATATGAAATTTTTTCGTTCTTCAGAACGATCACTTAGCTTCCGTTACCTTCGGTAAGCTCGGAAGCAAAAACACAGTTAAAGTAAAAATATAGTACATACAAAATTAAAAAACTTAATAAAAGTATGCGTCACTTATTTTGTAACAGTACAGTTAAGGTAATTTGTGTAGTGAAGCTTTTGAGTAATATTGTATTAAAAAAAAGGAGCCAGTGTGACCGAGGGGCTCTAGGCGCCCTGCCCAGCTATCAATGAGGTTATGGGTTGGATCCCGAGCCATAATACTCTGAACTGCATCTATGATCGCGGAAGGAGCAAGGCGAGGGTCATCCTATGGGGCACTCTTCTCCCACGCTTTGATGCTGTGTGTTCAATCCGTGTCATGAAGATGTGATTTGTATCTATGAATCAAGGACGGAGCAGGGAGTGGGACACCCCCTATGGGGCACTCTTCCCCCACGCTTTGACGCACGCTTGCTTTTATAGCTCACTAATTACCCCACCATACTCACTTCGGCGGTACAATGAACAAATGTATGATGTGTGAAGTAGCTGGAACTCTCCACCATGGGACTAGTAAAATCGGCCTAAAAGATGGCCTAATTGCTAGGTTCGAACAAGTGGTTCGTCCTACCCGTCTTACAGGAAGTACTAGATTACTACTACTACTACTACTTGTATAAAAAAAGTAATAGAATCAAGTCAAAAATTGATATTTACCGTATAATCTTATGGAGCCTTCGGTTTCTCCTAATGAATTTTTGGAGATGCATCTATAAGATCCAAAATCTCTCACAGTTAAGTTGCGCACTGTTAATTTCATGTACGTCCTGTAACTGTTCTCTGAGATCTTTGTGATATATTTCTTGGTGGGTAGGATCATGACACCGTCGTACACCCAGTAGGATATGGCCCGGGGATAGGCCTCTGTGTTGCACTCTAGCGTCACATCAGTACCAGCAGGAGCGCCGACTAGTTGATTAGGCACCCAGATCATCGGCGAAACTGTAACAAAATGTTTAACATGCTTAGTAAATATTGTTTATATTCTTATTTCTCTTAAAGAAATATGATGTTGGTTGATATGAAACAAATCAGGTAACCAATACGCGAAAAACTATCTTTATCTAGAGATTATCGGTTTGATCTTAATTCACATACATGAGATTTAAACCAGAGAGGTTGGTGTTGAGAGCTTGATTGCAGAAGAGTGTGTTAACCACTTCTCTTCTACGTCGTCGAGGAATGTCTGTTATTAAATGCACCACAAATATTTTTCGTTCCACCTTGACTTCATGTTGGCGAGGAATTAAAGGGTAGCAATTAATATTTACATTTTTCACAGTTAATATTAGTTCACACATGATTTCACAGTTATCTTCATAGTTATAAAATGAAATGATTATAACTAACCTAAACAGTATGCACATTACACATTGTATGAAATAAATGAATAGCTATTACATTGTGTTATACAATATACACAAAGAACAGCTTTATTATTCAATATGCACGTTTAGAAAAAACCATTTAGAAATATTGAATATAAAAAAGAAAGGAAACGGCGTCAAAAATGGTTAGAAAGGGGTAAAACGATAAATAAGAATCAAACTGCGATTCATTCAGAAGTTGTTGAAAAATTCAAGTTGTGAGTGTAGAGGCGAGGCTGGGGAAAAGATTTTTATCTTTATAGTAAACTCGGGCCCTGGGAAATATAAGCTATGTAGAAATGAAGATATACTGGTATGGGCTTGTAGCATCCAAACATGGTTCCCTCTACTAAATTATGCATTAGAAGCTGTCTCGATAAAAAGAGTTGAGCGAATTCCCCAACCGACTTTGGATAACATGCTTACGGAATAACTTGCTCATTGCCTTCTACAATTTCTTTCTTCTTTAACATTTGAGGATATTTGAATTTATTTTTTTTTCTAAGGTAAAAGAAGAAGAAAATGCAGCATCTATTTAAATATATGCGTTGTTCTTCAAACTATTTAAGATGTAGTAGCGTTTTTATTTTAAATTTTATAGACCATAGCTATAGCTTATAGCTGATTTTGAGGCAGTTAACGCTGACAAAATGACGAGACAGTCCTTAATTATAGAAGTCTGACTGATTTGGAGACTTCCTTGTCTAAGAGCTCACAAAACCACGAGATGCGATTTATCCTCAAAAAGTCTGTTTTAATTTTAAGCCAAATAGACATTAGACCTCAAAATGGCCGAGATCATAAAAAGAATAAGGAAATGAAGACTATTCATTTACAAAAGATTAATGTTTATTTATGAAAATAAACTACCTGTTCATACTTTGCTAAATTCTTCTCCACAAATTTTCATTCTCTTAGAATTAAAAAATAACCCTTTTTAGGGTTTCGTTCGTAAAACTAGAAAAAAGAAACCCGTAAAAATATAGCGAACTCAATTATCAGCTGTTCAAATTCAAAATGGCGGATAACTCATGATACACGATTTGTTTTTTTTGTTTTTTTAAATTTTGAGAGGGTATCAAATAAAATGTATTAACGAGTAGACTACAAAAATATAAAAACTTGGGTAAATTGTTTAATTTGCCTCGCCATTTTGTCAATAAGCATTAACATTTTGCGTGCCCCCCCCCCCTTATTATACCTAATTTCATTTTGAAAATACCAACGAAACCATTTTTATGTGACCACAACCATTTTATTTTAACTATTGCACATGGTTTCCTTTTGTCCTATCGCGTTACTTTAATGACATGCTTTTTTAACCCATTATGCCTTATTTAGTATATCCCCCCCCCCCTTCTATTTTGAATCTATTAATTTTGCTTCCGAGCTTACTACTAACGGAATTTTCTGATTGTCTAGAGAACAACATTTTTTTTATGTCAGCGATTTCAAATAATCCAAGAGAGAAATCCATTTCAGACATTAGGGAACATTTTTGGTTCCGTATCTAACTGTCCACAGTTTTTACGAACCAAAATATTTTAAAAACTAACTGTCCGATTTTAATTAAATTTGGATTGTAGGTCATTAGCCTATTATTGGTCCCATACCTTCTGCTTCTGCGTCAATTTGTTTCTCAAAAACAAGAGAGTTATTATAATAATTAAATATTCAAATTCTAAAATATTTCAATTAAATAATTTCTTCCCAAGTATTTAAATAAATTTAATATGAGAAAAATAATGCTTAAGTTGATTGTTGTGATTCTCAGAAAAATTAATATACTGCAGTCTTACTATGCATATAATTTACTTTAATCAGTATCTTGTGTTGTGTTCAGTGTATCTTATATAAATAGGATGAAAGAATAAAGCCGTAGATCTGCTAAATATTTTGTACATGCAACAGTGAAATAGTCTTGCTTTTAACCATCTAGTCCCTTTCGAGATAGAGGAGGGCAAAAAAAGAGAATATTATAATAACATATATAGGTATAACAATGTAGAACCGTCATGTCGCAAGCCATTCAGATATTTTATGCAATATGGTTCTATGCATGTAGCATGTATATGAGGAAGGAAAAGATAACATTATCTTCGGTCCTTTTTTCCTCCCCCCTGTTAGACTATACACTGATAGGGAGCATATTGTGCTAGATTATGGAAGGGAAAGGTCCCTGGTAGAAGGACCACGGGTTTCCCCTTCGAGTTGTATCTTGCTCTAGAACATAGCACGAAGATGGCTAAGGGACATAGAAAAGCTAAAAAGAGAAAGATTTATATGTCTGAAGATAGAAGGCAACCCTTAGGGACCTTTGGAGTGTAGGGAAGTCCCTTTCCACAAGGGACTACTTGACTACAACTTCCTCTACTATATGTGTATCATAGGTGACGAAAAATTATGCAAAACATATTTTTCATCTATATTCTTGAAACACAATAAAATTATCTTGCGGTTTTACAACAAAAATAAGCAATTTAATTTTTAAATTATGGTAATACCATAAAACAAAAGAAGGAAGATTAAGATTCGTAAAATTATTCGTCTTCTTGTCAACTAAAAATCGTGTACTCCGAAACTAGATAAAACAAATAATAGATATTTTTAAAAAAAACTCTAATTTAAAAAAGTACATAATATATTATATTTATAAATTAGTGTATCCTAGAGGCCAAATTATCAACGATAATGTTGAATATGTATCCAAAAAGGAAGATATAAGTGCTATTATCGGTACTTAAATTTCTTGAAACCTTCCGTCGTTTTGTATCGATTTAACGGCTTTACATGAATGTTTGTGCCAAACCAACTAAATTGGCTTGTTTTCCTGAGGCAAAACAAAATAATATGGCATAGCTTACAGCAGTGTTTTTCGTAATGTTGTGCGCAAAGTAGCAGTTTGCATGCGAGTGTGGAGTTTGCACCCGAGCGACAGCGAGGGTAGTAAAATCACACGAGCAATGCAAAAGGCCGTTTTTGCACGAGTTGCGTACCGTACTTTATCTAAGATTGTTAGATTTACTTTCTGTATGCAAGTTCGAATTACTCTTTTGATAAAGATGACATTAATTCATTAGTTGTATTTTGTGCCAAATTAATTATTTCGGGAGGTTTATTATTATTCTCCTCATATTCTTCATAATCACTTAAATCACTCATTGATTTTCACAAAAACTCGATATAAACTGTTACTTTCATTAAACAAACAGCAAATTAGTTTTGTTAAATGAAAACAAACTTGCTAATCGTGCGTTAAGGTGAAGAATTCTTCTTTTTTACCTCCCTAGGGCGGTATAAAAGAGGAATTCTTCAGAATTATGAAACGCGCTTGCACAATGAATACAAGTAAGTAAAGATCACTTTCTAGGTTAATTTTGTTGAAATTAATTTTATATTACCTTCATCAAAACATCTTTACATTATAAATTTTTGATTGTCGAGGTTATTTGTAGCAAATCAGTAGACCCTAGAGGTTAAAGATCTCTCGTCTCAAAACCAAAATCCGAAGAACATAATCTAGGTTTGATTCCAAAAAAGGTGATATTTTATTCTGAGGAACGCAATGATGACATGACTATTACCTTGTTGTTACTATTACACTTTTTGGCTAATAATTTACGAGGCCATTGTCGCTTTAGACGCTGAGAAGGATTACCATGAATGGTTTGGGATGAAAGGTTACGGATAAAAGGATTCGTGATGAAAGGATCTGCAGAGATAAATAGCGAGTCACGTGCAAGAGAGTTTTAGGTCCTTTGAAAGGTTTAGTAAGTTTATAAGGAAAATAGAATACATATATCCTAGAGATTTAAGATTGAATCACACTTAAAAACCATCTTGGATCATTATATATTTCTTTGCTTTCATACGTTTTGCTGGAGTTATGTTAATTAATAAATTAAAATATATTTATGTCAAAACAGTATGTTGAATAAATAAAAACCCACTAATAAAAATTCAAATCTTTCGACCTATATTCATCTTACAAGTATTATAATAATCTATACTGTCAGTTTTTTCTCTCTTGTAAACCAACATACTGTTAAAATTGATGTGGAGGGACTAAACGGAGTATGGAAGAAAGGATATAAAAAAAGGAGGAAACAAGGAGGATATGTAAGGGAGGAGAGAGAGGGGCTTACAGGGACTGTAGACTGAGGATGAGAATGCTATAGGGAGTTGAGTCGTAACAGTGGGGTAAGCAAGGGAGGGAGTGGGCACGTTACGGGGACCGCTGGGGAGGGTTATAGGGACGTAACGGGTATCGCTAGGGAGGGAGTAGGGGACATTTCAGGGACCAGGGGTAGAAAGAGGGGACATCATTTATATTCACTGAAGTAGCTTGCGTCCAGCCAGACTTTGTCCCTGCAGACAAAATGACATAAACTCATACATCATAAAGGGCTAAAGGGAGACTTTGAGGTCAAAATAATATATTATTTATATTTTATCATTTCTCTGCCGAGCCACTACCCCACTCCCATCCTTACTTCTTTCAAAGTCAAGTCACGCTGAATGTACGGATTTTCATGTAATCCTGACGAGAACTGAATAAAATAAAGTAACGAATAAATATTACATAAGAAATAAACAAGTAAAATTTGACAAAAATATTTTTAGAAACGAAATATATAAATATATTATGTTAAACTATAAGTAGGATATTTATAAATATGTCAGCCACTCGAAGAGACCGAACAAGGGACATTATAAGGAGAATACAGATTAGAAAAATCTCAAGTGAAGAGTCGAGAGAATTATGTATGGACCTTGAAGTGGTCCCTACATAAAGTAGTCCTCAACCCCCAAGACTTCAGAATATAAAATAGGACACTACACATTTAACTCTTGTAAAGAACCAGATTCGATCAGTAACCGGGACGTGGTCATTCATTTTAACTGCTTAAGCATTATGTTAAAAAAGTAAAAAGAGACTGCCAATTTGTGTGACACATTGCTTCCTCGCGAACTTTCATTTCACCTATAATTGAATGATTGTATGCTTTTACAACCAATTATTGTCTAATTTATTTAATTTTACCATTTCTTACTTCCAAGCTTACCTAGGTAACAGAACCTATGAAATCGTTCTGACGAACGAAACTTTTTTTGTCTCCAAATTAAAAATGTCTAAGACAGAAATACGTTTCGGACATCAGGGAACATTTTTGTCTGTCCATAATGTGGCGAAAAATGTATTGTGAACCTAATAAAAAACATATCTTAAAAACTAATTGACCGATTTTAATGAAATATGGGTAGTAGGTCACAATTCCAATACGGAATCTAAAGTGTTCCTTGATATTTTAAACCGATTTCTGTCTAGATATGTTTCAATTCGAAGACATCATACTTCAGAACGAACACTGTCTTCTTTATTTATTTGGAGGAAAATATTAAAACTTTAATCTAAGGACTTAATTTAAAATCTCATTTTAAGAATAAATTATTTTTGGAGAAAAATCAATTATTTTACAAATTACTCTTTTTAAGAACTAACTAACTCCGTGGCGCAACACCCCATGAAGCCCTCCATGTTGCTGTGGGATGTTGGTATACAAAAGGGCTTATAGAACTATATTGTCATGGATGCAACCAGTACTATTTTTAGGGCAAGATTGTTTTTTTCAAAATGTTACTAGTAATAATAGTAAATAATAATAGTAATTTGACTCTTTATGAAAATTATCGATTCATTTTTTATATAGAACTAATTTACAAAAGAAACGGGTTATTTCAAGATGATATGTTTAAGTTCTCTGCCTTCATCAAACATTGTCCAAAAACAAGTAAAATTAAAATAGACTGCCAATTAGTGTGGCACATAGCTTCCTTGCATCCTATTATGTACTTTATTGTTATATTAACATTAAAATTATTGTTATATTTTGTTTATTGTGTAAAAACTATTAATAGTTTTAGCGATCTTTAACACTTCATAACGGTGTCGCCGTTGGTTTTACTACAAAATTGTACTTGAAAAAAATGTTTGTCTTATTGAATAGATGAAGTTAGATTTTTTCCCGACCTAAAATTCCAATTTTAAATTTGAAGTTCACGTTTACGAGAGAGTTGCTCGTGAACGCTTGGACGGATAACGTTGTCCAACGAACTCGTCCTGGGCATTGGTAAAATGAACATGTCTACCAAATTTCATCAAAATCGGTCGACATTTACTCAAGTTATCGTCGCACGTTTCATAACTCGCGGACACACAGACCGACAGACAGACAGACAGACACGAGACCAAAAATGTTCCCTGATGTCTGAAACTGATTTCTGTCTTGGAATTTTTAAAATCGGAGGCATAAATGTTTTTTGTTCTTAAAATGGAACACAATGCTTCCGTTACCTTCGGTAAGTTCGGAAGCAATAAATTATATACGTATTAAATAAAAAAAAAAAAAAATTAGAAGCGACTAAATAGGTTAAAGAGAGGAAAAAAAAAACAACTTAAATTGAAATGATAGAAAGTAGAAATAACATCTCCAAATAAGAAAGAGTACAAAAAGGGCAATGTAATTAATTAATAGAAATAATTAGAGGGCGAGAAGAAGAAAGACTAAAAAAAGTAGTTAGAGTAAGAGAAGGTAGAGCGTGCTTGATACGGTCTAGTGAACATTTTAGACCAACTTTGGTTCCTATTCTGTAATTAGAGGGACACAAGAGAACAGGGGACCACGGGTAGGATTTTGACTGAAAGAGAGGTCCAGATCCCACATCAAAGTGGGGTAGAAAAAACCCTACTATACAATAAGAGAGTATAAGCACAGAGGTAGGTTTCTAACAGTAAGGGTGAGCTTTTCCTTCAGATAAACTGGACCAAAAAAGAAAAAGCCCTATATAGAACGTCATTGTGACAAGCAAAATGTGTCTCTAATCCTAATATATAATATTACGCTTATATGCCAATTCTGTGAATAGAAAAATGATCTACCTTCGTGGTGCAATGGTTAGCACTCATGGCTGATGAAACAGAGGTCGGTGGATCGAGACAAGTCCAAAAGAAAGATTTTTCACAGGTAAACCAACTGTCGGCTTAATTCGGCAGTTGACTTACCTGTAAAAAATCTATCACTTAAGACGAGTCTCAATACACAAACTTCGTTACACGACTTTGTGTCCAAGCCAATTTACTCTACTGCGCCTAAAGAATTTTCACTTGGACTAGTCTCGAAACACAAACTTCGTTACACGACTTCGTTTCATCGAAGCCAATTGTAGAGTAAATTGGCTCGCGCCTAAAGAAATTTCACTTCAAAAATATTTAAAAACTACATTTTATTTTTGATTGCGCCAGATGTTAAAAAGTCAGAAATTAAAAAGAAAGATAACTACGCAGGGATGAAGGATTTGGCTTCTTTAGGTTTTGGAAACTAATGTTTAACTCCATAGTCATCATCAAGCAAATAAAACGTCAACAAAGGATTCCTCCCAGGTAATCATTAAATAAATATCTGGCTTAGTTAGTTTGTTAAAAATTTGATTAAACAACAATAGAAATTATACATTTTTAAAATTTTTTAAATAAATCATTAATTTTGAAAAATGTATAATAACCATTAAATGGATTATGGATACATTTACATTAGCAGAAATTAGTTTAATTTAAATAAACATACAGAGACATATTATAGAATTACTATTTATAGATAAATTTAAAAGGTAAAAATGTGTTACATAATATTAAATTATGTAAAGAATTTAAAGCACGTAACCGTAGCCTCTTGATCAGTGAATAAACAGAATTTGGTTTTTACTCTGCGTTCTTAGAATTTGTTTTTTTTAGCTATTCTACTTCTAATTTTTAACTATTTACAAATTAATTTACTTTTTTTACTTCTCTCTTAGATTTTTTATACTGTTTTATTAAATTTCTATAAATACATTTTATTGACACATTTTTTTAAATTAAATGTGAACTTTATTTAACATAAATTCATCATTAGCCTATATTAATAATTTGGTACTTCTTTAGATTGTTACCTACTCCCTTATGTTTTTTTTAATATAAATAACTTTGACTAATAAAATCTAAAAAATCTCTTAAATAACTATTAAATAACTATTAAGACAAAGGGATGTTTAGTCCAATATACTTTAGGACAAAGGAATATCACACTTCTCTTTTTATAAGGGGAGTAACAGTCTAAAGAAGAACATTCCGTACACCTACTTTAAATTGCTACTTCCCTCTATGGTTTTTATAAGGGGAGTAACAATCTAAATAAGTGCTAATAATTTGAT
Organism: Gerris lacustris; assembly: GCA_951217055.1. NCBI lineage: Eukaryota > Metazoa > Arthropoda > Insecta > Hemiptera > Gerridae > Gerris > Gerris lacustris. Next base: position 30,432,622 of record OX578283.1, on the reverse strand, counting down.
CTATTTGTAAATTTTTAGTTACCTAACTTATGATATATTTTTTAATAGTACTATATATATATATATATATATATATATATATATATATATATATATATATATATATATATATATATATATATATATATATATATATATATATATATATATATATATATATATATATATATATATATATATATATATACATATACATATATATATATATATATATATATATATATATATATATATATATATATATATATATATATATATATATATATATATATATATATATTACATATTTTTCTCAATGTAGTATTAACCTTTGAATAAATAAGTAAAAGTCGTATCTCATTTTTTAGTCTAGAGTATGAGAGTAATTTCGCAGTTATGTTTCTACTAAATGTTGCGACATGATTCTGGTTTTCCCGGTATAAATCCCATTTTGATCCTCAGAACACGTGTGCTGTTTCATTAGCGCAGTAATCCCAATGTAGTGTGACATGTTTTACTGAAATTTCACTATATCTTGCTCACGTTTAAAGCTTTATACATCCCAACAGCAGGATTGGTGCTGTAGCAAGGGATTTCGCTTACATAGAGAAGCATCTAGAACTCAACATGGTACTTCTGAAAGCATTTCCCTCTCCCTTCTCGACTCTATTCAGTACTTCATTCTGGTTTTTTCAAGTACCTTTATTAAAACCCTCTTGACGACGGAATAATGGATTTTTACGCACTCTGGCTTAACCTTTCAAACTTCTTTTTAAACGTTACTTAAAAAGTCATAATTTCTGGCCGCGTAACATAAAAATACAGTACTTGAGATTATATTCACAAACGTTAAACTATAATACTGTGCGGTGAAATGACGTTACTCCTTTGTTTCATTTTTATATACCATTAAATGATTTTCCATTGAAAGAAAAAGGCAACTGACTTCATTTGATACTTTTACTTATACTTCAACAAAAACTATATTTAACTAACCCTTAAAAAGGTAACATTAAAAATTAATGTATATGAAAACAGTTTTTCTTTTTATTTTTCTATAATTACATTTATTACGAAGGATGTTTATTTTTCTTATTATTTATTTATTGCTGTTTCTTTTACGTCTACTAAACATAAAATGTAACACAGGGCATAAGGGTTCGGCAACATTGCAATTGACCGTTTGTATGAGAAACTTTTATTTCCGGTAAGTCGCGTGTACCCTTTACAACAATTCCCAATACATTGCAAGTAAGAAGTGTTATTTCGTATGCTTCTGAAATAACTTGTAATTATTATTTATTTATTATTTTATTGTTACCTCCTGATAACAACATGAAATCCTCTAAAAATGCCCTACTCTTAGTTATGAAACGTCATAAGCACTAGAAAACTTAAAACTTCATTGTAACAATATACGATTAAAATGCAGTAACTCATGTGCAAAAAACTGTCACTGAATCGAGTCCTATATTAAAATTTAACGATTACTATGTAGAAGACTACTATTAAATAAACATATAGACGCAACCTCTTTAAGTAGGTGTCTGGTATTATCATTTTTACAGCATATTCTTCAAGTCGCTATCAAAATAAAGTAGTGTGAAATTTTTATGATTCAATTTAGTTGATTTTTGTGACAGAGTATATCTAGAGTGTTATGTTGCAGCGGCAGGTATTTGTTGAGGAGTGTGAATGAGTGAATTATGACGTGGAAGACGGGATGAAGAGGGGAGGCAAACTCAACAGGTGATGTTTTAACTTGCTTCGTTGAACATAACATATATAAGGTTCAACGTTCCCTAACAGACAGCCGACTAGCTCAACTCGCCGGATCAACATATCTAACATACCTTTTCAGGCCTCCTATGTCACTACTGAACTTCCTTCCTTTAATGTCTCTTCACTGAAAATTAACTCTCTAACATTTTTAGAGAGTTAATTTTGGTATCACATTGTATAAACGCAGGACAGCCAATCGGCGAATTTAACATTCCTTCCATACTTCATGGTCTACAAAAGATCCTACTTCGTAATCACCCTTCTACTACAATGTCTGTTTAATTAATATAACAAAAATGTGTCCACGAACTGTGTTCTGATCTTTGCGGATCGATTAATTATTAACTCGAATCAGGAATTAATTAATCGCCTTTGTTATAAGTAATGTCTGCAAAAAAATGGTAGATTGAAAACAAAGTTAGAGTAATCCAATTTTTTTAAAGAAAAAATATTACATGCATCATAAATAAGTATTGTTATGGAAGATTCAAAATCAGAATGATAAAAATTAATATAAAATTAGAAGGTACTGAAATTTATCTTTCTTATCCGCAAAGTTTGTAAGACATGCACAGAATATCCTAAACTAATAGAGATTGACCGCGACTACAGGAAAAAGATTTAATGTTGGCACATATACCTGAGATAACGTAATTTAATTAAATACTTTAAATAGTTTCAGAGGTAATTAGTAAGGTATAATGACCAAAAAGCAGCATTCTACACAGTATAATATGCTCCACATTCTTTCCAACAGGTAAATTTGGAAGAAAAAAAGTAACAACAGCTTAATTAGAAGTATAAAAAAAGCACAACTGGAAAAATTCTAGGATGCCCAGCGGTTTAATAAATACCTTGGAAAAATGTCTATTTCTCCTTTTTTCCCCTTCTTTTCTACAAATGTCAAGGGGAATTTTTAATTTTATTACTTATTTAGGGTAGAAAAAAGTGAACGTGTTCATATTTTTTCAAAGAGCATTTCAGAGTGACAAGAAGGGATCTTTAAAAAGGCGAGTGAGGTACTAATGAACTCTTTTGACATTCTGCTTTGTTCTCATCCTATTTGTGTGTTGTCGATTTCAGTTGAAATTTTTATATATGAGCTACAGTGTTACGAGACAAGTTGAAGTACTTTTGCTAGTTAAAAAAAATGTTTTGATCTTTGAACTGTTTACGATGTGATTTTTTTTTCTTTTGAGTTTTGTGAAAAGATGTTTTTTTTTCTATAAAAGGATATTTCAGAAATTAATGCTATATTTTTTTGAACTCATACATTAATTGAAAGGAAACAATTATTGGATGAGATGTGTATATTTACAAATTTTGAAGAAATTAAGTCATTTTTAACCGACAATATTCTGAGAAATAATCAACAGCGATCAGTTACTATTGTAGGTCTAAAGTAGCCTTTAGAATTTCTGCTATTTTCGCTCAAGTCTAATACCTGTAGTCTTAGTGAGTATCGGAGATTTATTTGTCTATTCTAATATTTATTTAAATATATTATTTATAAAATATACATTCAAGAACCGGCGACTGAGTGCCCATGGCGCTCGAGAGGAAGAGAAAAAACTCTAACAATCCCCCTTAAACTGAACCTGCTAAAATTGTAACTTTAAGTCCATTTTACAGCTAAACTAATGGATTTAGGAAAAAAATTAAAGATACAAAAAGTTCTTATTTTTTTGCCGTAAAATCTCTTTTTTTTATCAGAAGTGAGAGCGTTGATAGAGATATCTTAATCAAACGTCTCTGAGTCTTACGTTAGTCTCCGACATTGTAAAGTTTCTATTTCTAAGGTAACTCTAGTTCTACCGGAATCGGCACTGATTGCTTTATGATAGCCGAAAGCTGCTTTGATTAATAAACGAATTCTACTTTCTGTGGAGAGGCTGTTTCTTTTTAATTATTATTTCTAACTGTTGTTTTGCCAAAAACAGTTCAGCAGGGTTCAAAACGTGAAAAACACCAATAATGCATATTTTTAAAAATGTATTTGGATTTTACTGCAAAAAATAAGAACTTTTTGTATCTTGAATTTTTTTCCTAAATCCATTCTTTTAGCTGTAAAATGGGCTTAAAGTTTCCATTTTAGCAGTTTCAGTGCTCTTTAGACGGCAAAATAATGCTCGGAGTGAAAAAGTTCCAAGAGTAAACAATTCTAATTAGTAGCCATAGAATCCAAGTTTAGTCTAAAAATATGGCTTCTTATTCACTTTTTTTCTATTATGTAAACTGCACTCACTTTCGCTGAACACAGAAAATGTTCAGCATTTGTTCTGGAAGCGCATTTATAGCCATTATCGAACCCTGAAAACCGCATTCTTTTATCTATCACGGTCCAGGAGATATTTCGCTGTTCCATATTTGCTGGGACACCCTGTATATTAAAGATAATATACTTTCACGAGGAGCATTCTATATAATGCTCGTAATAATATAGTTTTATAGAATCTATCGTTGATTATAGTAGTTTGGTATAGTTGATTCTGTAGAAAGCAGTTTTGCGTTTTAAAGGCCCACATTCACGATTAAACTTGTTTGACAAGCAAGTTTGATCAAAAGTTTGCAGCCCTGCGTACACTTCACCAAGTCATCCATCTCACAAACGTTACCCAAACACCGTCAAACAAAATTTAGAAAAGCCAAATTTAACAAATACATTTGATCGTTTATGCGGGCCATTAGTCTAAATCACCATCTTAACTAATAAGGCCTTTGAATAATAAAAATTATATTGCTCAAAAAACCATTATAAGTTCTTAGCTAGTTTCTAACTACGGTTCCTAAATTACCATCAGCTATAATATGGACTAAAGAAAATAAGAATAACAACTCACTTTAAAACATATGAGTATTCAAATTTTGAACTAAAATTTAACTCAGTCAACTGTACATAAGCAATAACATTGCATATTATCACTAACAATGATACCCTCAGAGAATGAGTGATTTTTCCCTCTTCAACCAAGAAATTCATTAGACTTGGTTTTTTCTTTCAAACTGATAAAACGTAAAAGTAACTAAATTATACAAAAAAGGGAGTAGGATGAGAACAAGATTATCATATAAATGACAAAAATAGTAAAAGACTCTCCGTTTTTCTTTAAAGCGAATTATTTTATCTAGTTGAAAAGAGAAATAAGATTCTTTGTACTGAAAACAAACCGCTAAAAAGGAGCTCTTTAAGTAGGGTCCAAAAAAACTCATTTTGACCTTTTGAAAATACGTGAAAGAAACTCAAAAACATTATTAAGGGTTTTATTTTTTTACTTTTACAAAAGAGGCATCGTTGAAAGTTTATTTGAAGGTCAAGGAAGGGTCAAGAGGATTTCCATCTAGGCTTTTCATAAGGTCCTACTAGTTGAGGTATATTTGGAAAGGTTCGACACTTTTAATATACAAATAAAATAAAGGTACACTTAAGTCGTAATTAGAATAAATAGAATATACATTAAAAACCCCTACATTTCATTTAGAATAGAAGAAAATTTAAATTTTAAAATAATAGAGTTTAACAATAAAAATGTAAATAGCATTCTTTAATAGATTTTTTTTCTTCTTCCTTAAAACTGATTTTTTTCCCCCAAATGTTATTTTCCTTTACGGATTTGAGTTTTAAAAGAATTTAAATTGAAATAAAAGGGGTTTAAGGTTTTAATAGAAGTGTTTATATCGTGTTTAATGTAGCGACGCAATTAAACTAAATGTCTGAAATATTTTAAACATTTAACAAGCATTTCCAGAATATATATTTTTTTTAATTAAATAGTTTTTTTAATACTAACGCTAACATTTACGTCTTAAACATATGAGATGTTTTGATTGTAAATAAATAAATTCTCGATCGTTTAGAGTAACTGTTATTCAACAAACGACATGAAGTACACGAATGAGCACTATGTACGAATATGGTGGTTCTACCTTAGAGACAAGTTATCCAGGCACATAGCCTGGAGCAATCCTGTATCAGCACGCTTGACCTTGTTCTACCCTCAATTCATAGATGTAAATTGCAGATCCGCACCATGGCGCGAGATCGGACCAATGAACTTGTGCGGCCCTAGCTTATTTATGGCCGAGTAGACAGGAGAAGTGACAGCTCCACGGGAACGCTGGCTTCCAGTGTAAGCGCACACTTAAAATATTTCTGAGTTGCATGGTGCTTACAGAGTTTACATTGACACTTCTCGACGTTCAAGGCATTAATCTTACTCATTAAAATAAGCTTCTGGGGATTAATTAATCAGGGTTCAAGAATAGACAATACAGTGCCACTTGACTCATACTGAAAAGACGATTTGATTACAATTTTTCAAACTCAGCCACTTACAACACAGTAATCAGAGCGATGTTTGACAAGAGGGGATGTGAACATTTCGTTGTTTTTATGTTTCTTGTGCTCTAACAAGGATAAATTCCTGACTCCCGCAAGGGGCCCCACGCTTGGTGATCACCTAGCATTGCATTAATGAACAGGTACATAACTAAAGGGGCGTCTATCTGGTAATGAACGTCAATTCTAAGGTTTATATACCTGATGGAGCGTGATATGCTAATTCTATGTCATACCACATACTCGAGTTGTTTAGTGTATGCCCGATTGCAAAGCCAAGAGCTTTTGTACCAAGGATTATTATAATTTAACGAGGAAACACATAGAAGCATAACAACAATAATTTAATGTTAAATGTCATATTATATGACTTTTTTTTTTTCTTTTTTTTTTTTTTTTTTTACATATTACCCCTTAATATGTTCCAATAATATAGTGAAAATTAAACTATAGTAAAGTTGTTTTAGAGCTACCACAGTTGCAAGAAGTATACGTATAGAGAGAAAGACAGGAAAATATAGGTTAGCATTATCCAAGCTATATAACTAAAGAAGGTAGACTGTCAATTGGTGTGGCACATAACTTCCTCGCATCCTATCCAGGTACTTTATTGATTTTATGATTTTACCAGCCATTATTGTCTAGTTTGTTTAATCGGTTCCCCCTTTTTTTGAATCTGTCAATATTGTTTTTTTGTTGTCAAAATTGATTTTTTACATGAATTAAAGTATCAATTTAGCATAAGTTAAAGAGCGCTGACGGTTCAAATTAATCTGGGGCTATCTGCGGGCTACTTTCGATAAACTAAAAGTTTCATACAAATCAGATAAGTACTTTTGAAGCTATAGGTGTAAATAAATGTATATTTGTGCGCATGTGGAAGAGAAACAAATAGGCGCAGAAGGTTGAAACTTATACAGGACCAACAATGGACTAATTATGACCTACCATCAAAACTCATTAAAATTGGACGTGTAGTTTTTGAGATATGTTGGTTCGTAAAAATTGAACGACAGACCGACAGACAGACACGAAACCAAAAATGTTCCCTGATGTCTAAAACGGATTTCTGTCTTGGCCTTTTTGAAATCGGAGACCTAAAAATGTTTTGTTCTTCAGAACGATCACATAGCTTCCGTTACCTTCACATTCGGTATAAGCTCAGAAGCAAAAAAAAAAAAAAAAAAAATCAGTTCGAATTCTCTGAACAATCTTAAAGATAGATGTAGAGTATAAAGCCAAATCGTGCAACTAAAACCTAAGTTGGCACTGGATCGGAGATTATGAAATTAAATTGTAAGCACAAATATACACCCTTATCCACTAAAAACTAGAAGTCTTAATATAGTATTCAATAACAGATAGGAGAATATTAAATTATCTGGCTATTCTATTTTATTTGGAAGTTTAAAAGCAAACTTATCATACCTAAATATTTTTTTATTACGTAAATTATACAGTTGGAAAACGTAAAAATATAAACGTCGATTCAATAAAAATGGAAAAATTGGATGTAAAACTAAACAAAATAAAAATGAATAGAATCATCAATTTTCCATACAACGCATAAGGGAAAACATTCGTTTTCCAATCATATAAGCAAGTCAAATAAAAGCATGGATAGAATTACAAAACAACCTATTCAGAAACATGTATCTCACAGAATCTGTTTTCCTGCTAGAATTCGTTTTAACAATGATTCTTTAAGGTTTTCTCTAGTTAAAAATAAATAGAAAATTAATAATACATAAAAGATAAATACATTTTTAAAAGGGCATTTCATATTTTTCTTCACTTTATCTATATGATTTTTCTAGTTGTTAATGTAATGTTTTTTATATTTAAAGTTTATGTTATTGAATTATTTAATATTCTTTTCGTAACTGAATGGAATAATTCATACAATAGTATTGTAAATTGGAGAAACTTAATAATACATATCGAACAAATGAAGTAATCTATCTAGTCCTCTTTAGTTATTACATTACTACAAAGTACTAATGAGATCCACACAAACAAAAGATAATTTTTGACTCCGGGATTCATCGAGTAGGCTAATTTCAGGAGGAACTGTCTGTACGCATAATTTCCACACCTCTATTTCCAACTTCAAGTTTAAAAGTTATTCTTGAAATTATTATTGTTTCCTCTGAAGATGGTTTTCTAACTTAAATCAAATATTTAGATATCTTAACTATTATAAGTTCCGTTCTATCAACTAATAAATTCATTAGTGAAATTAGAATATTTTATTTACTTGACAACTGCACCCTCTTTCAAAGTTAACCTATGATCAGGTACACCGACTGGCTTACAGAATTTAATATTGACACATCTATATAAGACCCCCCCCCCAGGGTCAATTTCGCCAAGTCACTTCCAACACGGATCAAACTCAAATATAAATCTCTAATTAATTAATTACAGTTTAATGTTTACACCTAAAGGTAATGAAAACAATTTTCTGACCAAGATATCGAGTGAAACATCAAATTAGGGCTCTCAAATAGTACAATACAATTATATCATTTAAATAAATGTTAGATGATACTGCAAAAGGTTACAATCTAAAATAACCCTCCAATATAATATGTTTTTCATATATAAATAATATTTAAATTCTTTCAAAAATTCTTCATTCATACAGATTTTTATTGAAATCGGTTATTTTGGGGGAAAACTGAATTTCAAAAGTATCAAATTTAGGCTGAAAAATATGTCGGGAGATTTCCGTCGACAACACCCAACATGTTTTATATTGTTTGAAAGAGGTAGTTTTTCTGAGCAATAAGTCGTTGAGACTGCGTTAACAGGACAAATACAACTGGAGATAAGGCGTTTTTTTTGCCCGCTTTCTTTGATTTTCTCCGAAACTTAAGGTAAAACTAAAGGTACAAAGTATTTTTTTCTAATTATAAGTTTGAAATGAAATTTCAAATCGATCGGAAAAAGTGAATTTTTTGACTTTTCAACCCAAGGATTTTGGCTATGACAATAAGAGTTTTCCAAGTCAAACAATTTGATACCCCGCTCGAAATTTTCCGATCAATATACAATATACACCCGTTCAGGCCGGTTCAAAGTTTTCGCTTTTTGAACTTTTACGCGACGTGGATTATTGACCAAAAAAAAAAGAAAAAAAAATTATTAGGGGGACACTGGGGCTACAAAACTGAGAAATGTTGTGCCTTGATTTCGTCGAAAAATATTAATTAGAACCAAAGTTATTAAAAATTAATAAAAAAAGAATAATAATCTAAGGAATTAGGTTGACTAAATATATTTAGTTAAATAATCCACTGATTCGGTAATTTTTAACATAAAAAAAACTTAATTATTATGATATCTAAAACTTACAATCTAATTATAACATTATCCTAATTAAACTAAACATTAACTTAAATAAACTGAAACATTTATTTAATATAGCTTTAAAGAAACTAATCAAAAACATTCCAATAATAATAATAATAATGATAATAAACATAATAAGGAATAAATAGTTAGCATAAAAATAAAATTGTACCATGAATGTTGATACTATAACAAAAGATGAGGGGATATTTGCCCGGGAGAGGGAATATAGGTTTAAATCTAGGTTCCAAGGTGTGTATATGCGGAAACATAATTTATTTATTTATTGTCATTAACCTATAGAAAAAACTTGATTGTTCAATATTTTATTTATACTTGATTCTAACTATACAATATAACTCTATAATAATAAGATTATAAAAATAATTATTTGTTAAAAATTAATATGAAGTTATTTCTGAAATTTTAAATATGTTTGTTCTTAATAAATACTAATTTGTCTCAGCATAAAGGTCAAATGAATAGAATCATAAATACCCAATTTTAACTGCATAAGTGAAAGGTTTAAGCAACCAATCGGAAATTAAATCGGTCAATATTTGCACACGACATGAGAGCTCAAAGTCAAAAATTTAATAAAAATTGATCAAATATACTCTCTTAAGGTAGAACCGATGGTCGTAACCGTGGTGTTCATGCTAGGAATCGGTGACTGTATCATAGTGTTAACATATTGGATTAAAATATAGGCCATGTCATTAAAAAGATTCAATTATATTTGATTAGTTTTATTACAGACAATGGGTCTGCTGGGCTTGAGAAATAATAATAAAAAAATAATATTAATGAAGATAGAACGTAAATCAACTTATTTTATTTATTAGTACTAAAAATTATTTGAAAAATAAGAAGTTAAGGTTGAGGTGAAATAATAATTGTATAATAAATATATTAAGCTATATTACATAAAAAAGAAAACAATGTAAATAATTTGCCACATTGCAGGACTTTATTATTATAATCTAAAAAATACAACTAAACTATAACTTATCCTAAATAAACTATTTATCCATTTTTCTTTTGATGTCCCCATTATATTTAATTATATATTAATAAAATATTTATTTAATTAAAGTAAAACATTCATTTAAATAAACTAAAACATTCATGTAAATAAACTAAAACATTCATTTAAATAAACTAAAACATTCATGTAAATAAACTAAAACATTCATTTAAATAAACTAAAACATTTACTTGTTATAGAATTCAACAACCTATTAAAAACAATTCTAATAACAATAATATGGTAATGAAAACAATTAAATAAATAGTTAACATAAGAATAAAATTGTACCTTAATAAATGCCTGTAGTATATGAAAAGATGTGGCGAGGTGTGCACCACGGGAGTAGACGTTAAACTAAAGTAAAGGAGAGTAAAAGGTGAAAGAGAGGGGGCGGGCGATTGTTTACATCTTAGATCCAAAGTGTGTTTACGCGGAAACTAATGTATTTATTATCTTTTACCTTTCAAACAACAAACTTTATTATTCATATTTGTTTATATTTTTTTTTATTCTTGTTTTTAACAATAAAATATAACATAATGTTCATGAATATGATAAATAATAAACAGAATACCCTTTTACATATTAAATTAAAAAACAAATTGTTATGCTGATTAAATCAAACCAACCGCCTTCAATTAAAATAATACTCTATTATAATACTAATATTATGTTCTAGATTTTATAATTTTCTACGCTAATATATTACTTTGATGGATGGACTGGTAGACAATCTTAACATATCAATTTTTTAATTTAAATTAATTGGTAAGAAATGGTTAATTTTGACAACCAATTTTCGGATTTTTCCAGTCGGGTTGGGCCAATTTTCAATTTAAGTTTCTAGGTGGTCTAGAAGGACCCAAACATTTTGATTAGCGAGTCTGTGGGATTTGGTTACGGTGGGTCAACCTACTTTTTTTAGGTTATATTTTATATACTATTTTTATAAAATTGTTAATAACTTTAGTTCTACACAATATTTTTAGATGAAACCAAGTCTACAAATTGAGCAACATGGTTGCGCTCACCTCTGAAAAAAAATTAATCGATTTCATTTAGCCAGTTTTGCGCCTATAATGTCAGACTGGGGCGACAGACACACATACATACACGAAAAAAGTTAAGGCCGGATTCGGTTTTTGGAATGTATAAAATGAAAAAGTATCCAAAAAAATTCAATTCTAACCAATGTACAGACAAAACTTTAATTTTATATATATAGTTATCTGACCAAAAACTACTTGCGTGTGGTAAAAAGAACATCCCGCCAAGTCTGTGGCCTTTTAATAGTGTTGTTGAAGGCTCTTCTCGATGCCACAATGATCATTGCTGTAAATATTTCCCCTTATCAAAAAGCAAATAAAATAGGTATAAGTAATATACAAATTAAGCTTTCAAGGAATGCTGCCCCATGCAACTACTACTTTCTTTGCAGAGGATGCGAGGAATACAACCAGTCAACTTTGGGTAGTACTGCAGGCACACGGCCAAGGAGCAGAAGCTGATAAGTAACTAAGTTGACAGTGTTGGGTCAGGAGATAGTGCCAACATCACACTTGGTGGACAGAAAGTTGATTTCACAAATGTTTTGGACCACAGACTTGGCGGGGTGTGTTTTTTTTTTACCACACAAGTGGTTTTTGGTCGGATTTCATGACTTTTTGTAGGTACACATTCAGCGTAAAAATGAGATGAGGGGTTGTAGGGGCGATGCACTAGAGCCCTAGACGAGTCCAAAAAGCCCTCATTCATTAAAATCGGTTCAGTATTTTAGGCTGTAGGTGCGTCATCGTAAAATGAAGGAAGAATAAGAATAAGAAGTATCAAAACTACCATTTTCAAACCTATTTTTCTCTACTTCTACTTGACCAATTTCGACCTTTTTATTTTTATTTTGTTCTACAGGACACGGCCTTCAATGATATTAAAAAAAAAATTTAGGTAGCTTGTACTTATTTCACTCAGCAGACCCTCAAAAACCCTAGTTTGTCACCCTACACTACAGTATATATACACTGGCAGCTTTTGTGAAATTTTGACTTGGTGTGGCGGAACGCTGCTGCGTTCCTAAAAATATATATATATATATATATATATATATATATATATATATATATATATATATATATATATATATATATATATATATATATATATATATATATATATATATGTATATGTATATATATATATATGTATATGTATATATATATATATATATATATATATATATATATATATATATATATATATATATATATATATATAAAATATATATATATATTTATTATAAAAAACACCGATCATGTGATAAAATACTTAAACTCGCACTCACCTACTTACAAAATGGTTATTTAATTAAATTACATTTCAATTTAATTTTCATACTTAATTTTTTTTTTTATTAAATTTATTCCATTTTTCATTCTAAAAATTATAATTGCTAGTCGTGTATAATATTCGTGTACTTATTCTATTTCAATCACTCTTGGGTTTTTTTTTTTTTTTAGAGGGAAAGATCGAAATAATATCTCTTGTGACAATATCTCAAAAAGGGGTGAATAAAAAAGACATAATTATTTCAATTGCGTATTGCATGTGATCATATTCTGCTCAAACTAATTGACTCACAGTTGTAGGTAATAGCAAGTATCTACATTGTACTATAATGTTATTAGGTAAACCATGATGAATTAGGTCTTTACTATCCAAGCCATGACTGTTAGAAGTAGTGAGTGACGTAAATTGAGTAATATTATGAAGAAAAACGTAAACTTTAAACCTAATGTAAATCCATTTGTTTCAAAAGAAATACAAGAAAAAGAGAAAAGTTTCTTCGCTAGATGAAAAAAGAAAGTTTGAAAATAAAGGTATCATAAAACTCGTCGTTCGTGCAAAAAGATTGATCGGGGAAAATTTTCTCAGTCATCACCTTCTAAAAGCACGAAGGATTGCCTATCATCTGTCAGTTTAATCTTGTAACAACGTGGGGTCGAGGAAAGGGGATGGTTTGTATCTAGGGAAGATAAAACGAATAACAGGGTGGTACAAGCTGGAGTGGCTGCGTGCAATGCAGCCAAGCTTGAGAAGGGGAAGAAGGAAGAAAACTTGTAAGCGCGTGACTTGACTTCGGTATTAGAGGCTGTAACTCCGCAGACCGACACAAACTTCCAAGCCTCATAATAGTCAGCTATTAAGGATCAGGCGAGGAGAAGGGAGTCGTCTGGTCGACCAGACAACCGACCCACGGTATAAGTGAATGGGAAATCGGGAGCTTACCTCGGGGCACTCAACAGCCATAACACGGATCCGATCCTAGGAAAAAACGAGAGGAAAATAAAATCACAACCATACAGATACGTAACTGTCGACAGAAATAGGAGAAAATGGAAGAAAATAATACTCCACGATTTTATTAACACTTTTTTGTTACCTTAAAATGAGAAAAGAAGAATCAAGGTCGTTTAAAGAAAATACCAGGTATAAAAGTGGTAACACGTCAAGGGAGAGATTCTTACATCACTATGTGCTTTCCCAAGCTTACATTATCCAAGATAAGAGCCCAATAAACGTTTTCAATGTCATTGTCAACGAAATCCAACCACTTATTTTTCTTTTTTCAGAGGATTCCATAATGGCAGTAATCCTAAGGGAATCGAGCTCTCAGTCAATAAGATAGGTAAAATTTCACAATATACCTACCTAAGCAATAAGAAGAAGAATAAGAAAAAAAAATTATAATATTGAAATAATTCTTGCATACGAGTCCGCAAGACAGTGAGACATTTTCATGTTTTCGCTCTGCGTAAACTACCGACATAAAATGTCCCCAGGTTCGCTTCGCAGTGTTGGAGGTGGTTAAAAAATATTATATAAATTTAACTGAGAAGACTTCCACCACAGCACAGGATCACGTATCCTCAAGTGGTGGGGAGAATTTATATTTTTATAAAAAAAAATGTATGGAAGAATAAATAAAAATGAATATTAAAAAAAAAAAATATATATATTTAAAAAAAACTGAAATCTGAAATTGACAGAGTTAGGCGAGGGGCAGGTAGCCGATCATGAGGGGAAGGGTGGGTAGACTAGACGTTAGGTACCTTAATACAGATAAGACTTGATGGCAACCTCCTGTACTTTCCTAACTCCCTGTCACACGTATAAATCTTTTCGAGTTTCTTCGGCCCTATGACGTGCGGTGGAGGGAGGCCCAACAGTTGGAGAAAGACTGTGCACACCTCCTATACCTTTCTAACTCCTTGATACACCGGGTAACGTTTATTAGTAACACTTTTCGAGTTATGTAGCACAGCCTAAACATGAAAATATCAAAAACTTAGAAGGGGGCCCAACATTATGCTACATCAAGAAACACAAATGATTTATTTGTGATTATCTGCAACCAGTTGAGGAATTTTCTATATTACCTGTGATGAAAACAACAATGCTTTCAAATTTGTTGAACCTCAAATTAATTGGTATGGAGTTTTATATTAATTATGTTTACTTAATGTTAAGCTTAATTTTTGGGTGAAATAGTACAACCTCATAAAGTATTTCTTTTTTTAGACACCGATCTATCAATCAATCAAAAAATCAATAACAAATGAGGAGGAATCAATTGAACTAGAAACTGAAAATGTAGTGAAAAAAATATAACAGGAAGAACATAGAGAAGGAACTCGCTCAAACTTTGAAGTGTTTTAGATGTAACACTAAATATTTTATAGTTCGGATAAAACAGGATGTGCATTAAATAATTCGTCAAGGATGTGTGTACGAATTATAAATGTTCCAAAGGATGTTTCTATTGTAACTACACTGTACTTAATATAAGAAACAGAAGTGTAATAGATTAAGGGAGTGTTTCACTGAAAATCAGGGGAACTCGAAACTGAATTATTTTTATTCATAAATCAGAACTGAAGAAGAGAAAAAATATAAAATTCTGCCACTGAGCGCAGCCTTTCCAATAATAAAAAGTGACCGTGTGTTTGAGAATTCCGTCCTTAGCTCGAAGGATACAATCTCTTATCTTAATAATGCCGACTGGGTTGCGCCGCCAAGGTTCAGCAGCAGAGGTATCCAAGGGTTAGCGTGTATGCTTTATGCAGAGCTTGTATTCATCCCTTCAAACCTTAAACCCTAGACCTTAGTCCCCTGGAGAATCCCCTCGAAGCCCTTCTAGCCAAGCCCTGCAGCCTCCTCTTGAATAATTCCTAGGCTAGGCTATCCCTTCGGCCCACCGATACAAACTCAGTTCCTTCACTGTAGCCTTTAGTACAAGAACAGTATGTCTACATCCAAAGTTTTATAATTACCTTTCTTTTAATTCACTGATAATAAAGCTGTTGTTTTTTATTTAGGCAGTTAATGATTTTTACTTTTCCTCACTACCTATAGTAGGAAAAAGTATCGTTTTCACCAAAATTTTTTTTTCGAGATTTCAACGGAATTATCTGTTTTAAGTGTTTTTAAGACCTCCTGAGTGGTTTTCAGCATGAGTGGTTTTCTGTATGTATGTGTGTTATCATCGTAGCGCCCAAGTTATTTAACCTAGAGAGTTGAAACTTGGCAGAAAAATTAGTCCTTACCTGTAGTGGTGCCGCCCGGAAAATGCTGAGTCAGCAAAAATTTACTAAAATCGTAATAAATCGAAATAAAATCGTAAATAATCGAAAATAGTCCTGATCGAGTTGAAATTTGGCACGACTGTACCTCTCTGTATGACAAACAAGCCATCCAAATTTTATTTTGATATTGGCCGCCATTTTGAAGTTATCAATTTTTGAATATTTAAACTTTGACGGTTAATAACACCGAAAGTATAAATAGGTTTTTGACATATAGCATATCGTTGGAACCGGAAAAAAATAAGGCCACTTTAATGGCGATTTTTTTTAAATTTGGGTGGTTTGTAGAATGTAGCCCATAGATATTACCATAATAATTTCAACCGACTGCGCTTATTAAATGTTTCTACATGGATGATATTTTTAGTTAAGTAAAAAAATCGGTCCGAGACAACTCAGAAAAACTTTCAACGCGGACGGAATCGATTCCTCGCCGAGGATAATTTATTTTTATGATAAATTTTGATACAATATTCAATAATAATTAAATGTACCTACGAAAATTTGAAAATTAATAAGTGGAAAACACTGGGCTAAGAAATTTTGAACTCGTATATGAGACAGTTTGTCTGAGTTGTCTCGGACCGATTTTTTCCTTTTTAAATAAAATGCTATATTTCGCCTTATCATATTCGGGCTTCTTCAGGCATTTAACTGTCCTTGTCAAATTAGTCTTATCAATTATTTTGATAAATGTAATAAAAACACATTTTGGTAATTTTATATATATGACTACCGGGAAAAGTTACACACACACACACACACACACACACACACACACATATATATATATATATATATATATATATATATATATATATATATATATATATATATATATATATATATATATATGTGTGTGTGTGTGTGTGTAACTTTTCCCGGTAGTCATATATATAAAATTACCAAAATGTGTTTTTATTACATTTATCAAAATAATTGATAAGACTAATTTGACAAGGACAGTTAAATGCCTGAAGAAGCCCGAATATGATAAGGCGAAATATAGCATTTTATTTAAAAAGGAAAAAATCGGTCCGAGACAACTCAGACAAACTGTCTCATATACGAGTTCAAAATTTCTTAGCCCAGTGTTTTCCATTTATTAATTTTCAAATTTTCGTAGGTACATTTAATTATTATTGAATATTGTATCAAAATTTATCATAAAAATAAATTATCCTCGGCGAGGAATCGATTCCGTCCGCGTTGAAAGTTTTTCTGAGTTGTCTCGGATATATATATATATATATATATATATATATATATATATTTATATATATATATTTATATATATATATATATTTATATATTTATATATATATATATATATATATATATATATATATATATATATATATATATATATATATATATATATATATATATATATATATATATATATATATCTATATATATATATATATATATATATATATATATATATATATATATATATATATATATATATATATATATATATATATATATATATATATATATATATATATATATATATATATATATATATATATATATATATATATATATATACATTCATACATATAATATGATTACATAAAGTTTCATATAAATATATTATATGCATAAAGTGGCCAAAATATGTTTGTACTTTATTTATTTAGAGAACTGATAAGACTTAATGTGACAAGGAATGTTACAAGCCTGAAGAACCCCAAATATGTGATAGGGCGAAATGTAGCATTTTAAAAAGGAAAAAAAGGTTTTTATATAAAATAATTCTAAAAAGGGCAACCTTTTAAACAAAGAACTTATTTTATATTATATTTAAATATTAATAGTACGTTGAAAATGAATTTATATGTAGCTATTTTATGTATCACAGCGTAATTAATATAGGAAAGTTTTCATTTAATTTATTTGAGGGGGTCTACATTTATAGTTATTAACTTTTAAACAATACATAAATACAGGATAAAATAGGATGCTTTGAGGTTTAATTCAGTGATTAGTTTCGTCGAGGTTTGAATATTCTACCCTGAGTTAATTTTACACCGAAATAATTTAATTATAATTTATGGGGGGGGGGGGGGAGGGAGGGTAAAGGTTATGGAAAATGAAACAGTTTGTGTTGTCTGTTAAGAGTACATTTACATTGTAGCAATACTTGGTGAGTTCCTAAAGGGTCAAGTTTGTACTAAGTGTCTATGTAATTGTTGGCAAGTCGATGAGGGGTTAGGACGGTAGGGGAGGGGGTTGAGAGAGTTAATTGTCTAAATTTCAGCCAATTTATTCTACTAATTCGATGTTTGACTAACGCTTAGAGTGGTTGGATGAGTCGGAGCATCCTTCCCTTGCCCATTCCGGAGTGGGTGAGAGCCTCTAACCAAACCCTCCTGCCCTCTGTTTCTTGGCTCGGTATCCCACCTCATTAATAAAGGCTTGAACCTCATCCCATCCCACCCTTTAAGCGGAAACTGATGTTAATTCCCCTCAGAGAGAGGAACTTATACCCCCTTGATAACACCCAACCAGAGGCAAAAGGATCGCTGAACGAGTCTTTACTACGTTTCCCCTTTAATTACATAAATTACCTTCTATCCTCCACACGGAGAACATACCAGCTAAATTTCTAACGAAACACACAAAAACACAAAGATATTAATGATAAAAACAATCTCTAAAAATCTTTCTCATGTAATTACATATTTATTATTAGGTGATTGTTTTTAAGAACGAAAAACTTTGATGTCTCCGATTGCAAAACTGCCAAGACAGAAATCCGTCTGACATCAGGAAACATTTTTGGTCTCTGTCTATCTGTATGTCGTTCAATTTTTTCGAACCAACATATTATCTTCAAAACTACTCGTCCAGTTTTAATTATATTTGTATGGTAGGACATAATTAGCTCATTATTGGTAACTAATATCATTCAACTTTCTGCGGTCATTAGGTTCTCTTCCACATGGGCACAAGCATACATTATATTACACCTACTTCTTCAAAAGTACACATCTGATGTAAATTAAATTTAGATTGTTTGTCAAAACTAGCTCTCAGAGAGCCCCAACTAATTTCAAGCGTCTTAATAAATTTTGCTAAATTGATATGCCACACAAATTTGCAGACTATTTTTGGCGTCTTTAACAAACGGATATTAATATTACATTGAGGAAGTAACCATTCCGCTGTATTCATTATACCCACTTCATTATATATTTATATTCATTATATTAACATATATATTTTTTTTTAAACTATTTATTGTTTTCCAAAACTATTGAGTATTTTTAATATTAGATAAACGATTTACTATGTCTAATTTATATTTTGTCTTATTTATTTTCTATGTCTAAGCTTTTTTTCGATAAATCAATAAAATTCTTTTATTGAGTTATTTAAGTCGAGAATTATAAGGGTTCTAAAGCTCCATTTTGGTATTCCAAGCTGAGCGTCTTGCCTCGCGTTTTATTTATAGCATTCCTGGTCGAACCAAGGGTTATTCCTACTCTGCTTATCATAAGTTAAGCTTGGTCTGAGATTCAAACAATTTTTCATTCCTAAACCTTCGGATACTCTTTTTATAGTATTAATAAAGAACTTTATCTGCAAAATAAGAGTAATTATTTAGCGTTTGTTCAATTCCAACAGCATAAAGTGAACGAGAAGATTACTCAAAACGGTAAGTCTAATTTTTTTCAGGATTGTCTCAGCAGTCGGTAACAGGGCAAATGCTAGCTTCCAAGAAATCTAGAGAAGGAAATGCCCCTAACATTCTGCGTATTCCATTGTCTTAAGGTCACCGACTTCTGACAGGTCCGGCATCCTACACCAAGCAACAGATCAACCGTGCTCAATCCATTTTTGATAACCAAAGTGTAACTGTCAAACCAGTAAGAATCAGTTCGACCATACGGTAGAACAAACCTAAGACCTTCGAGAAGTTCACACATTTCTCTCCCTCGCTTGTCTACTGTCATGTCGAGGTGGTTCCTTATATTTTTTAAATTACCCTTTGCTATCTGGGACAGGTATTGCAACATTTAGGGCGCTAACCCTTAAGTTAAAATCCCCTCCTTTAACAAAAATATCCTTCTTTTGGTCCTGCAAAATAATTGATGATAAACCATTCTTCAGTTGTTCATATATATATTTATATATATATATATTTATATATATATATATATATATATATATATATATATATATATATATATATATATATATATATATATATGTCATCCATGACAAGATTAGGCTTAAAATTAAAGTTTCCTAGAATCAAGTTTTGTACTAGTCCTTGAAGTTTAACAATCATCCAACATTTATTTTTCTCGAGCACTATAAAGTTGATATTAGGATGGATAAAAAAACTGCTGCAGGATAGATAAAAAAAACTACTTTCTCAATAGTTTAGACTCCACGCATCTCCAAAAACCAAGAATAATGATGGCAAACGAACATTAAAAACAAAATCCCTTGTAATATTGAAAAGTGTGTTACAATAAAAGGAGAAATTAATGATTATTAAAACAGAAAGCAATCCTAATAACGTAGAAGGAAATTAATTATTCTTATATGGAAATAGAATTGATTACTTCATTTATATAATATCCAGGTACACCAGAGCAATAAGAATATTATTGTATTACACTCCTTCAAAACTTTATTATGTACTACAATTTATGGTATAACATTAAAATAGTTAGAGAGGTTTTATGTGTGTAGTATCTCTTAGAGGAAAACAACAGATCATATTTAATTGCCTTAAGGATATTTAGAACCACTCAAATAACTCAATCTGGCTCTAATACACTAGTACTCTATATCATAAATAAATATCACCACTTTAATAGAAAAGCGAGAGAACTTAATTTAGATTTACTTTTGTTTAGTTTTATACTTGCAAAAAAGCGCAGTTTGTTATGGCCTGTGGTCTATTCATCAACCTTCTAATCACCTTCCTATTTTCAAGGATTAGCTCAGATATTCAGTATTGACACTTCGATATGAGTAGAATAGATTCCATCAAGCACTTAATATTCTTCTCATGTTCGCGCTTGTCTTAAAAATTCTAAGAGCGTTTAAAGTGGCTATAAAGGATCTTCAAGAAAAAAAGGTAACTATCATATTTATATTTTATAATAAAACCAGTGAATATATATACGATTTATTGTTACCCTTAAAAAAGCCATATTTTTAATGCTTTTATATTTATTACTAGTGCAATATCTATAAATAAAACAACCTCTTTCTAAACAAGGATGAAGAGTTTGACAGGGGGCCAGGAAAAGTTTTTTTGTAAAAACCGATACTTGTATCTCGTGGGTCATCTTATCTGTAAGGAGAGTCTAGTCTAAACCTCCTTGGAGAGAAAAGTAGACTGCAAAGGATAATTCTTGTGTCGGCTAGAAATGTCTCCTTACTCCATCCTTGAAAGCTTCTCCCTTGGCTTTTTTACTTCTTCCTTTACTTTTGCATACTATAGATGACACTTAAAAACTTTTTCACGAGCATTAAGGATTCTTCTTGACTGGAGGCTGCCCCGTCCCTCGGTCCACAGAACCCGTCATTTTCTCTTCTAAAAACTCTCTTCAACTTCTTTCTTGCCTTCGTGAAGCTTCGCTTTTAACTTTTATGTTAGGTAATTATTAATTTCTATCTTCCCTTCTAACTCCTCCATGGCTTTTACCAACACCTTTTTTTCTTTTTATAAGTTTTTACCGATCAAGCCCTCTTTTCGGGAGTAAGGGGGACGTTTTTATTTATATTTTCACTTCTCCGCAACTTTTTTAAACTCCTTCAATTCACAAAAGCTGCAAGAGGATAGAAAGTTGTCCTTTTTTACTCAATTGTCTCTCATTTTGACGTAAGAAAAAAAATGAAAACTTTTTGAGACAACAGTTACGAAGAACAAAACATTACTCAAATTATACCTGGACGGAATAATAAAAGCCTTTATCACGTACTTTTTAAGTTGTCGCGTCCTTTCATAAGCCGAGTTTGATAAGAATTTCTTCGAGAGAACTTTTGAACCGATTGTTAACCGTGAATTTGTGCTCGTTCTTTTCCATTTAGAAGTTAATAAGCCTAATCTTTTTAGAAAATGTACAAGTAACTATTGTCTTAAGAACAATATACAAAAATAGTCACTGTTGTCAAGGACAGGACGGGGGACAATTAACCATCATTTTAGCAAAAATATGCCTGAATACTCCAAATGGAAAAATATCAATGCATCCCCAAAGGGAAACTGGCTTGTTTAATTGATTCAGTACAGTTCACTAATGTTAGTATTAGTAACACGATACTCAACACTACCTAGTGTAGTAAAAAATGTGACACAACACAATTCACATCCTCGTCAATACCTTTTACCAGGGAATACAGACTAATCTTTAGAAAATCTTGACATTGATGAGTTTATATGAAATAGAAGTATTCCCAAAATAGTGTGTCAATTACTGTTGTACAAAGCTTCCTTGTGTTCTATTATGTCTTTAAATGATGTTATGCTATTACAAACCATTAGCGTCTAATTTATTTAATGTTCTCCCTCCTTTTTTTAAATCTATCAAAATTAATTAATTTTTTAGAGCAATAAAAATGATAATTTAGCAAACTTACATTTCCGCAGACTGTTAAAATTAATATGGGCCTATCTGTGGGCTCATTTCTTTTAAAGATATAGGTAATATTAAAAAACCAAACCCAAAAACATGTAAGTGAAAAATAAACTAATCGGCGCATAATGTTAAAACTTGAAAGGGACTATCAATGGACTAATTTCGCAAATTTCATTCAAATCAGACGAGAAGTTTTTAAGATATGTTAGTTCGCACAAATTGAGGACAGTCCGACAGACAGACATAGAACCAAAAACCTAATTCTGTCTTGGAATGTTTGAATTCAGTGATATAGAAAATTTTGGTTCTTCAGAACAATCACAGCTTCCAATACCTTCGGTAAGCTCGGAAGTATTATTATTAAATGTATAATCCACTTACTACTTAACAGAGAATTAATCTTGATCCTCATTTATCGATTAACGATTCCATTTTGGGCACTAAATTAAGATTAGTTCTACGAGTTATCCCCCAATAATTAATTTTTCTTGAACTTTTCAACCTCATATTTTTAATGTTTGCCCGTTTTTCTTCGAATTTAATCGAGGATGATTTTTTTTTTCTTTTATACATATATAAATTGAGAAATATTTAGAAAAAAAAAAAAAATTTATACCCATATGTGAAATAGAAAAAAGGGACTTTTTTTGTTGAATTGGAAAAGGAATTGAACTGAACGGGAGTAAAAATGGGAGGAGGGGAATCGTAAAAAGTTCATCTCGCAAAAAACCGATTTTTTTTTTCACCCTGAATTTTATTCTTTTTAAGAGGGGTAGAGGTTGAGGATTTAAATGTTTTATGAGTGCCTCCCGTCCGGCGAAACCCCTACCTGGAGAAACGTGAAACTGGTTTTAACTCTCATAATCCGCTTTTGTGTTTCCTGCGGGTTAAGAGAAAGGTAGGGGTCGAGAGTGAGCAATGAGGGGAGAGGGCGCTTATTTTGAGTGTTTGGTTTTTAAAATACGTTTTGGTGCGAAAAAAAGCTTCGGACTTGGTCCTCTCCCTACAAACTTATAGAAAAAAGGTGCAAAAAAGTAAATAAAACACTCTGAAAAAAAAAGTTTGAGAAAATAAACATTTAAAAAAAAAAAAAAAAAAAAAATCCTAATAAAATAGGATGTAGAACAAAAAAAAGTTTGTTTTTTGTTTTATTCCTTGAAAAAAAAGAAATGTTGACAAAAAAGATGACCTTATAAACCCAGCAACAAAACAAATATACGACTGAAACATATTTTAAACTTGAAATATTTATTGGAGTCATAAAGAAATGTTTGCTGGTATTACTCTTGTAAGTTTTACTTCTATACTATGTTTTAGGTAGGAATAAAAATATAATTACACAATAAGATTAAATTGAGTGGAAAACATTTATGTAGAAATGGGATTACATTGATTTTTTTTTTTTTTATTATGTCTAAAGGTAAAAAATGGAGGTAGTGGGATTTTATTTTTGGGATCAAGTCAAAGTTGTTTTGAATTAACTTTTGTGTATTTGTATTAGTAGGTATTTTATCGCTTATTTCAAGTCCAAAAAAGAAATTACACATTAAAGATAGTCTACCAATTAGAATGGGGCAAAGCTTTCTCGCGACCTATTTCGTATACGATGTTACGCTTTTACAACCTATAAATTTATTTCTTTATAAACCTATACATTTATTTCATTTTCTCCGCGGTTATTTTCTGTCAAAATTGTTTTGATTTTTTACATGAGTTAAAGATCAATTTACCAAGATTTAAGGAGCGCAAAGGGTTGAATTTAGTCTAGGTTGAACTATCTGCGGGCTACTTTCGACAAACCGTCAAAATTTCATAATAATCAGTTAAGTACTTTTGAAGATATAGGTATTGATAAATGTATGTTTGTGCGCATGTGGAAGAGAACCTAATGAGCGCAGGTTGAAACAAATATAGGACCCCAACAATGAGCTACTTATGACCTTACATCCAAATTTTATTAACAACGGACGAGTAGTTTTTAAGATATGTTGGTTAGCAAAAAATGAGCGATAGACATACCATCAGACAGATAAACCGGAAGACAGATCCAAAAATGTTTCCTGAAGTCTGAAATGAATTTCTTTCTTGGTTGAATTATCTGCAGCTACTTTCGACAAACAGACAAAATTTTATAAAAATCAGTTGAGTATACTTTTGAAGATATAGGTGTTAATAAATGTACGCTTGTACGCATATGGAAGAGAAAAAAATGGGTGCACATGGTGGGGACTTATTTTGGAACAAAAATGGCCTAATTATGACCTGTCATCCAAATTTCATTAAAAGTGAACAAGTAGTTTTTATAGGATATGTTCGCAAAAATTGAGCGCGGGACAGACTGACAGACAGATACGTGACCAAAAATGTTCCCTGAAGTCTGAAATGAATTTCTGTTTGGAATTTTTGAAATCGGAGACATGAGAAATTTTTGTTCTTCAGAACGATCACATATTTTCCGTTACCTTCGATGATCTCGTAAGCAATATAACTTAAAGGAATCTGCCAAGGTAGTCTTAATAAAAATATAGATGCGTAGGCTAGTAGGGCTTGGCTTTTTGATAAAACTTCTAGAATACCGGTTGATTTCTTGACGCGAAGGGTTTTAGGGTCTCACGTTTTGTTTCACTACAGGAAACAAGCGGGAATTTTCAACCTAAACTTCAAAATATTACGTTTTAAGTCATTAATTGACACTCAATGGTCCCACCTTCATTTTGCAATACCTTCAGTCAAAAGCCAATTTAGGATGAATCGTGTACTATAAGATGAGCCAAAACAATCATGATCGATAAAAGAATACTAAAATAAAATATAATAATTATTATTGTTGAATAATTTTGAGTATGTTTGGCCAGACTATCAATCTATAACCGTAGGTAAACAATTTTGTGGTATCTGCCTTTTAAGGTTATACCAGAACTAAGTAATTTAAAAGCACCGCTGTAAGATTAGAAAGAAGAAAAGCCACTTAAACTCCACTGGTAATCATTGAATTTTCCATAAAGTTCTTCTGATAATTTCATTAGAAAAGCAATACGAATAAACACCATTGTGACTTTTAAAAGCAGCTATAACTTATTCATGTTTAAAGTTTTTTCCCCCTATTTTTATTGGAACCGTAAAAGATAATCAGATTAAGGAGGAAGAGCTCGATTCTCGATTGTAGGGTGCCGAACTCCAAGCAGTGAAAAACCACACCTAATAGACTTAATTTTCTCTCTTCAACCGAGAGCACGGGAAAAGCAGGGGTGAGTCTGGTAGAGGGAAACCCCCACGAGAAAAGCTTGCGGTCGATCCCCCCGTAGTAGGAAAGCATTCTCTCAGGGATACAGGGGTGGAAGGGAGATGAGCACGGTTTTTGGCGAAGACTTTAGCCGCGAAGCAGAAGGCACACGAGAAAAGTTAATAGGGTTGTGTGGAGGAGGCAGGGGGGACCCCCCTCTAGAAAACTTTTGCCAATTCCTATAATGGAAGGAGAAGAAAAGAGAAAACACCAGTGGAAAAGCGAGAGAGAAAGTAAAAAGCTGCCGGTGGTAGAGGAAGTAATAAAATAGTGGGTGGTAGTGGTTAGAGGCGGAGTCTCATTTAACATTGATAGGCTTTGGTAGGAGAGTCAGAGCTAGGAGCAAGCAATGCAAGGCAAGAGCAAGAATTAAGCTTGGAGACCAAGTAACCTGGCTTGACTACACTGTACACCTGAGCCCTCTGCACCACCCAACCATTAGACTTACCTCTTACTTTGTGTATTATACGAGCAAACATTACCTTATATAAACATTAACAACTTTTTCCAACATTCTATAACCCTTCTACAACCACTAGTCCTTCCAATATTATTAAAATTTGTTAAAAACAACGACTATGTAGAGAAAATACTACTCGCATATTATAGAAAGTGTAAGCAGTATATACTCCACTACATTTTTTATAACTTTCACACTTTACTATAGCAAGCATTACGTTAGACAATGTTCTAGCCAAAATAAAAATTAATCTTTCTCTAATGATTATTAAGTTCAACCTTGTTAAAAATAACTAAATTCTCTTACAACAAGCAATAATTGTATAAAATTTAGATTCTTAAAAAAGGATAAAGTGTTTAAAAATAAGTTACTTTTATTAGGGGATAAACAGAGTTTAATTTATCTACGAACTTTTTACAACTATTTTAAAATTATACTACTCTAAAATTACTTTTTTACTTTCACTGCGTTTATAATTATTACTGTAAACCTTTATTGCAAGTGGAAGAGATAAGCTTATATGTATCTTATATTATTTAGTTAACTTTAATATAAAGTAACATAAATTACTTGTAGAAAAGTTTAGGAAATACTAGTCTGGATACATTCAAAACTAAAACATACCAGGGAGACGAATAAAGTGTATAACCTTTAGAATTAAAATTGTTCAAATGAGTTTATTCTTGAGACCTGCGCGTGTGACTTTTTCCCACAACTGTGCGTACAGAAAAGAAGTGGTGGATCATCCATCTTGTAATGGCGTAAAGGAAGAAATATAACGTAAAATCGAAGAGCCGAAGCATTAAAGTCCGACCACGCATCGTTATTATACATTTTCATTCCTTATTTTCACTACTTCCAAGAAAAGAACTACGGCTAGGGAAGGCTTAGATAGTTGTTGCAATGTTAAAAAGAGGAGTAGAGATCACGTCTCAAACGGTCTCTAGACACAATATTCTTCTTAGTATAGGTTCCTTAGCCGGCCTAAGTTAGGCCCAGAGGTTGTGAGTCGAAGAGCACGTGCGGAACATAAAAGACTGAGCATGCTGCGTGAATTAGTCAAAAGATTGGAGTTGGATGGTGAGTTTTTCTCTACTTACTTCACCGGATCATACGTAAATGACTTTTCAACAACCATTCTGGAACAAGACTAACCCAATGACAACCTGCTACCCTAATACAAACACGTATGCAATCCAAAATATCCTACATCATAAATAATTGAGTAAAGTACATTATGATTTGAAGTCACTATACCAACTCAGAAATTCATAGCAGGCAAAATACTAAGAAGTAGCAAGATTACATTAAATGACTAATGCTTTGATTGAATAATTCATTATGTAATTATATATAATACATATTTAAACTACTTAAACTTACTTTAAAAACTCATAATATGAATTTCTTATGCTTACTATGTTTTAACAATTTATGAGATGAAACTCAAGCTCTGGAAGTGAAAAGTTGAAATATTTACTTTGATTTATCGACAACGTTTAATCTAAACTATTTGTATTTCCTGACCCTCTGTCCATTTCAGAAATTCCTCCATTCCTTCTAGAGCCATATTTCTAAAAATCTTTAACGCTTGATTTCGGTCATCATTCTAAGAAAAAAATATCTTGAAAAGGGAGCACGGGAACCAGCGCACGTGTTCCCTTGAAACCAATACAAATGACACATATTTTTATTATATTCCCTATTTATGTGAATGCCAGACTTACAATATTATAACTATAAGTTATAACCTTTAGAATGGCCGAAGGTGCGATAAATCACTGACAGCCCTCTGCAGTTCGGGTGCAAAGGTTTCGCCTACTGTTCCTCTGGGTTTCTCTTAAGGATGTGTCGTTGCTCCCTTTCGGTTTTTTATGTTCGACTTGCCGATGTTCGCTGTTTCGGAAAATTGCCCACCCTTCTCTCCTTTCGGGTGCCATTTGCTTTATATTCATACTCTTCCCACACTGCTTCCTCCCCATCTAACGCTCTTTTTGTATATGAAAGGTCCTCCTCCCACCATTCTCCCAATCTTTATGGAGGCAATTTGAATACAGTAGCTGTGGGTATCTCTTAACCTCCGTGGTTGTTTTCGTTCAGACTACATCTCTAACACACCTATTCACTCAAACTCTTATTTTTTCAAAGAAAAATTGACATCTTATCTTAACTGTTGTCTCATTTATGTCAAACACAGCACTTCAATTTATTTTTTTTACTATAAATATTACGCTAAAGAATACCGAGAAAGAACTTTACTGATAATTCTAATAGGTACGCTTAATTTAAGGAAGCAAGCTAAAAGAAAATACACATCATTATCTTATATTGCCGATCAACGACGACATTATTATTATTAAATAATCCATATAACAAAACAAATATTACTTATTTTATTTAATTAAACACAAAATAGAAAACAATCACATTGGTTGCGAATCATTTAGTACACGTGGCTCTACTCTGCTAATGTTTTTTTACTGTAATACCATTATATATATTACATGACCACAAGTACAATGATAAATTAGCAGTGCAATTGTACTATTATCTACTTGCGGTATGTGCCTCCTACAGTTCCTCACACTAGAGAGGGACTGGGTATACATGGGGCTTCTGCGACGTCATCACCTGATAACCAGGAATGACGACTCTAGTTCGAAAGTCTACACACCATATAAATATATATTTACTTAAATAGCATGCCAATTTGTGAGGCACATATTGCTTCCTCGCGTCCTATTATTAGGCTGATTCAATTTAGTGGTTAAAATTAATTTGGGAACATCTATAGATTGCTTTCGACAAACCAACCAAATTTCTTCATGAGCGGATGATTCCTTTAAAATATATAGGTGTAAATAAAAAAAAAGTATGACTGAATTCGGAAGAAATAAATAGGCGCAGAAGGTTAAACTTAATATGAGAATAACAATGAACTATTTGTGTCCCACTTTCTAAGATTAATTTAACTCGGATGAAAAGTTTTAAGAAATAATAAGAATTAAAATAAATTTCATCCCAATGGGAATCAAATGGGAGTTTCTAATTTTACCCAAACTTTGACATATCGCACACTTGGAAGAAGAGTGTCACAACTCAAAAACATAACTTTTAAGGAGAGCACTTTAAAGTTTTTAAAAAGTTTACACGTGTCGAACTGTATTATTTATTTAAATAATCTTTAACTTTTTTATTTTATTTTAATAATTATAGTTTTAACTTTCATTACATATTAAGATTTTATAAAATTTTTAATTACCTCTATTAATTTTTAATTATCAATTTAAAAAATTCCCAAAAGTGTCGTTATTCTTTTAAAAATATCCAAAAGTGTCGTTATTCTTTTAAAAATAAAAATATTTTAGACTATAAGAACGACACATTACCTAATAGTACAAAATAATACTATTATTTTTACCACTAATTTTGAAGATAGACTGACACTTTTATAAATATGTCACTATTGTTATAAAAAAGTTTACTTAGCTTACAGGAAATAATGTTTCAACAGCAAAAGTGTCACTCTTTCACTATCATCGCACCTTGGTTTGATATATTATATCAAACCAAGGTTATTTCTAAAAAAAATTATACAACATAGTAAATCTATAGAGTGGTGCTAGCGCTGTTTGTGGCTGAATACCGAACTACGGTGAGATTTTGTTGTTTTATATAATGTATTTTGAATTTATATCATTTTAAAAAGTTTAGTAAACAAATCTGTCTATTGTGTAAGATAGAGAAGGGTAGATTAAACTAAGCAGTAGATGGAGTTAGAGATATCCTACGTTTTAGGTTTCTGCGCGAAGTAAAAAAAGAAACCTTATATAACGGCTCTGTCAGTCTGTCTGTCTGCCGGTCCGTTGGCTGGTTTTAATTCATAAACTACTATTAGCTAGGAACATGAAATTCGGCACACAGTTGCATCTCGGCATTTGAGACAACTATACACTTTTTGGAGTTTTCACACTTAATATTTTTAAGATGGCATAATTTAAAGGTCTTGAAGTGTAGAAAAACAATATGCAACTATTAAAATTTAACACTTATAATTTTAACTTAATCGTACAGAAACCGGCGATTATCGCCTCACGTACTTACGTGAAGCGCGCCTTACTTGTTTTGTTTAGATTTTCATTTAGCTCATTTATATCTGTTTGAACAACTCAACGGCTCAGATCGAATGGAAAAGAAATAATGTAAACAAATAAACTAATTAAATTCATTAAAAAATTTTCTTTAAAATGAAATATGTATTATAATTTATTAGGAATTATGTAATTATGGTTCAAAATGACAACTATATATTCTTAGCTCCGTGGTAGAGCATTCGACAACGGGCCTTAAGTTTTTGGGTTCGGTTTTATTTTATTTAAGGAAAACTAAAAACCAATTATACTACAAGCTCTGATCTCTTCAAAGACCAAATATTTATTCATTTAAAATTTATAAGAGAATATTTATTTAAAATATATAAGAGAAATACTTTTATCTCTAACCGACGAATATCCATAAAACCAAAAATGCTATTATTCATTACAATATTTTATTTTATAATATATTTCACGGGAAATTTAATTTTTTTTTTAATATAGAAGTAAGAGCATTCGGTTATATTATAAAACTCTCTTTTTATGAGTTTACATAATAATATATCAAAATATTTACAGATCTAATAATTTATTCAAGAATTTTTTTTTCCTGTCATTTTTTTCATATACTCCGTTGGAAGGGTTAAAAGAAATATTTTTTGACGTTATAACTGACAAATTCTTACCGAAAAAATGAAAAAATATACATATAAAAGATAGGGAAAGGGGAGAGAGAGTTATTTTATATGTGGAGGCTATGAAAATGCCTATATTCTAAGCGGATATATATGTCACTGCATATAAACGTACTTCTTACTTAGCTGCAATAACTCCGTATATAAGGTATACAGTATACACCTATATAGGTTGGAATTTCCTTCCCTCCTTAACATGATATGAAGTTACTTCCCTTCTAACCTCCTCTGTACGAAATGTTAAGGCTAGTACCACCAAGACATCACTGTGTAAAAAGAGTACCTCGACACTCTCCCTAGGTACCATCTCTTCTTTCTAAGATTATTACCATATCTTAAGTCATATCTCTTCTTAATATAACCTCTTTTTACCCGAAACCTTATGAATACTTTCACTATGAAATTAATTTGAAAGAAATTCTTTTATCCATTTAAAATAAAACTAATAAAGAACGTGGGAAAGTCAGTTTTAAGTTAGGTATAGGAGCGTCTATGGAGTTCATCTTAAAGGAATAACACACATTGTCTCCCCACGTAAATCCAAACTGGTTTATTTAAGATCTCCGATATGATATAGGCTCACATCTCACAAATCAATTTCATATTTTTTCATTTAACTCTTTTCTTCTCAATCGCCACTGATGATGGCCTTATGAAGGCTGAAAGCTGCTTTGATAAATAAACCAGTTTGGATTTACGTGGAGAGACAATTTGTGTTATTCCTTTCAGTCTTAAGAGTTTTTCAGTCACTACAATGTAATTTCAAGGCTGTTAATGATCTAATTATTACTGGGGTAGAGAAAAGGCTATAAAAACGAGTCACCAAATATACTCTGACCAGACACGGGAAGAACACTGTTACCTCTTGACTACTTAATTATGACTAGAGAGGTTACTAGAAAGTAACACAACAATGTCGTCACCACAATTTAATATTAAAATACACAAACGCGTTTCGACATCTTATATAGTCTTCACTGACGAGTCATAGAGTAAAATCTCTACTACTTATTTTACAAGCTGTATGACTTAATTCATACTATGTTAACACTCAACACTGAAGAACCTATAAAATGTCAAAACGGGGTTGTGTATTTTAATATGAAATTGTGGTGACACTATTGTTGTGTTACTCTTTATTAACCTCTCTAGTCATAATTATGAAGTACAAAATCATCAGTCAAAACAACCAATCATTTGTTAATTCTATATAACTGTAAAGTAAAGTTATTTTCTCAATCACAATTAACGATGAGACTTTTTGACAAATAACTAATAAATTAATTTTATCTTCACTAAGAATAATTTGCACAAAATCTCAGTAGAAACAAGTTAGTAAGGTAATTAGAGTCAAAAGAACAACTATTTATCTTAATGCAAGGTGATGATGAATGCACCTCGTTACTCTTAATTACACTCTGCATATTATTGTCTTTAAGATAAAGTGTCACGTTATAAACAAAGATATTAATAGAAGTACTAAGTAGTAAGTCTAGAATAATTTAGGAAAAACTTTTTGATTTATCAAGCTTTTTGAACCTTACGTAATAATTAACAATTTGAGCCAGATTTAACCTCTGTCCTAACTCTTATACTAATTCACTGATTCTAATTCTGATGACTACTTATGGATTACTAGAGATGGATTTTATAAAAAAAGTCGTTTTATTACGGTAAAGGTAAGTTTAATCATAAGCTTGGTTCAGGAAAAATTAAAAGGAATTGTGGAAGACGTCAGCTTAAAACCCCCTACACACTGGCCAATTGTCGGGCACGACGGTTCGGGCTACAACCGTCGGGCCCGACAGTTGGCCGGTGTGTAGCGCTGTCGGGGCATGAATTCTGTCGGGGCCGACGGTCGGCCGGTCGGGTTGGCTGGACCATCCGACCCCCCCACCACTTTTTTTTTGTCAGGTCGGTGTGTGTGTAGCGTTGTTGGGTCCAACTGTCCGACTTGTACCTTCACCTCAGCTTATTTCCGTTTGATGTGACTTTTAGAACTTCGCACCACGAGTATTGCTGCTAAAATGGACTAGTAGTCGAGTCGGCTTATTTGGTCGGCTTGTTCGGTCGGGTTGTGTGTAGGCAAGGCCCCGACAAGGACGGTCGGTGCTAACGGTCGTGTCGGGCAGTCGTGTCGGCCAGTGTGTAGGGGGTATAATACAAAAAATTGGCAAAACATATACTGGGACAAATAATAG
The DNA here is from genome assembly GCA_951217055.1 of Gerris lacustris. Lineage (NCBI taxonomy): Eukaryota > Metazoa > Arthropoda > Insecta > Hemiptera > Gerridae > Gerris > Gerris lacustris. Next base: position 30,399,158 of record OX578283.1, on the reverse strand, counting down.
GTTTGTTCAACAACCAATTCGAGAACGCTTCTGGACCTAGTTTAGAATTATTTGATGCGCATGCGTCCTTGAGGACTGGTTCAGAACTGATTCCTGAAGCCTTTTGGAACAATTTTAAAACTCAATTAGAACTGTAACCTTTAAGTTACCTCTCTCTCTCTCTAGCTCCCTATCATCTTCGCCTCTTGTTTTGTTAATGTTCACTCAGAAATGGATGACTTTCGTGAATTAAAAAGTAAAATAATCTATTCTTAAACTTAACAAAGGGGCAAATAGTTGTCAAAGTTACAAATAAGTCACTTTATCGACATTTGGGTTTCGTCAGGCTCGTAACAATCATGTAATTTAGTTGTCAATAAAACATTTGTTTCTATACATTTTTCGAAACTGTAAAATTATTTAGAAATATAAATACATGCTATTGATTGCTTAAAAGAGACTATTCCAAAGTTCCAAGTCTCTCCCTAGGCGCCAAAATGAGGGATTAATTCAAATATGCATTCATTTTTTAAAAATTGCATAGTTAATATTTCATAAATTACTAAATTTTATTTTATTAAGATAATAAAATTATTAAATACATAATTTAATTAATCTCTCCTATTGTCCGCTTGCGAGATACTTTTCTGAAGAGTCTCTCACAAGCAGTCAATATCATGTATTTAATATACATGTTTTTATAAAAATGTTACAAAAAAATGCTTAAATTTATTATAAAAATTAAAATCTTTATTGACTCATACGACTAAAATACTGAGTCTGAGGAAGCTCAAACGAGAGAGCGAAATATAACTATTCAGGATATAAAATGTGAATTTTATTTTAGCTTATAAAAAAATAAATCTTAATATAAAAAATCGGGTACGGGATATACCTCAAAACTTTTCCTTACTTAGGAGGTCTCTCCTACTCATTATCATTTTTCAAAAAAGAATCTATCTATATCATTAAAAAAGTTTTGTAAACAAACAAATGTGTCAAATTGTGGGAAGGTTCAAGGCAGCGTCCGCTTTTCGACGAGCGAAGCGAGTAGGGGACAGAGCCCTCTAGTTATACATTATTTTTATTACATTTATTTAATTATTTGAATTTTGGCGGTATTTTGACAGATGTAAACAAACTTAAGTATCCCACTTTTTTGTAATTAATAATTATGTTCGCTTATAACTTTTAAACTAATTAATGGAATTTCATCGGTTTTTTGTTATATTTGTTCCTTATTTTTTACCGGTTCCAACGATATGCTATATGTTAAACACGTATTTATATTTTTGTATTATTAACTGTCAAAGTTTTAAAATTCAAAAGTCGATAACTTCAAAATGGCGGTCAATATAAAAATCAAATTTGGTGGCTTTGTTTGCCATAAAGAGAGGTACATTCGTGCCAATTGTTTTTTAAATTTTTGGTGAATCAACAAAAAGAAAATGTGTATTTTTCGAGCAGCACAACTACGTGTCAGGACTGATGTTTGTAGCAAGTTTTAACTTCCTAGCTTAAAAACTGTGGGAGTTATGCGTGACACAGACAGAAATACTACTACAAAACACTCATATCGTCTTAGAAACACCCAAAACAGATAATCCCGTTGAAATCTCAGTTGCTGGAAGCATTATATTGGGGGTGTAGTGCACCATGATGTTAAATCGAAGCAACTTAAAATATACAATATATTATATTTAAGTTATTTATGACTTTGCCTACCTCTAACGTTGCCTATTATGTTAAATTAAAAAATTTACACCTATTTACAATTTGCAACTAAAGCGATGAAATGCATTTTCATATACCCAATGATTATATTGGATACCTATTCAACAAAATCATATATAACACACTTACTTGATTAAGCAAATAATAATCGATCAATGCAGCATTTTTGCCACCCAAAAAATATGATCTAGTGTGACGGTAACCATATTCAATAAAAACCGTAGAATGTAATAAATCCACAACGAGAAAATATGAAGACATATTTGGGTGAAAGAATATGGACCAGTTTAACAGAGGCATTGACGTGCCATGTATCAATCTTTTGTGTAGGGTTTTATCCTCCGGCTTGTAACGTTTATTCGCTTTCTATTTTTAGTCTCATATTCGTAAGGTTCTTGCAATTGTTAAAAATGAAGAGTTTAGGAGATGATAAGAATTCTTGTTCAAAGATAGCAATAAAAAGGTAATACTGAAATATCTTGGTTATGAATTTGGTACTGGTATCATTAAAATGACAGATAAATGTTATTAAGCCCGTATTCAATAACTTTATAATATATTCAGAGACATGAATATAATTCTAATAAATAAGCTAATGTTAGTACTGTAACATTTAAAGTTAATCTTTTTTTAACAAGTTAATAGTGCATCTTACACATTTTGCCATATTTGAATTCTGATTCCAATTATTTTACAATCAAAGCAAGCTACTTCAATACTATATTACAACGGCAAGAGAACACAAAACTTTGTCATGCATTATTTACTCTTTGTACTTTGTACAATTATTAAAACTAGTTATGCAAGATGTAACTTACTACAAAGATATTATCTGTGGCCCAAACATTTGTTTTTAATATTCCATTACTATAACTCCATTAAAACGGAATATACGGCATTGGCCGTAACAACTATATTTAAGAGTTTATAAATTTTAACTGCTTTTGAAGTCTCCACACTAAAATATAGAATTGGTATATTAATAATTTTGTTACTCTAATGTTGTAATGTAACTAAAATGTTTGCTTTTGAGCTAAACGAGAAAGTAAAAGAATTGTAATCGTTCTGTAAAACGATTTTTTTTTTTGTATCCGAAATGATAAATTCCAAGGCTGAAATCCGTCTCAGACATTAGAGAACATTTTTGGACTCGTGTATGTCTGTCGTTCAAAATATTTGCAAACCACCTTATCTTAATAACTACTCTACTATTCCGATTTTGATAAAATTTGAATGGTTTAAGCAGCAACTAGTCCATTGATGATGTACTATGTACATGTACGTCTCATGTAGTACCAATTGTGACAAATTTTTATAATATGGGAGGAAAAATTTTTTTTTTCCTCCTGGGGGGGGGGGGGGGGGGGGCACGGGGGGCACGTGATAATCTACCTAGTTTTGAATAAGATTTTAAAAATTGCAGATAATCTATTATATAATGTACAACTTTTAATAATAAAATATTATTAGTATGTATATAATTTTGTTTAAATAAAATACCCCGGTCTTGATGTCCCGTTCATAAAAAACTTAAATTTATTTGTATATAATATCATTTTAGATGCTCTTAGAATAGGCTAAAAATACGTTTTCAAATAACGTAAACTATAAAACATTTCCCGGGGGAGGACCCCCGGACCCCCCTAAAAGAGAGTCCAGCCCCCTTAAAAATGGCTGGATCCGCCCTTGATATGAAGTAATATAAGAACAAAGAAACCCAGACTGGTTAATTGTCTGTGACTATGCTAAGCCCATATTGCATCCCCTCCTCCCCCCCTTATTTTCTTTTAATCTGTGCCCCTCCCAAAAATAAATCCTGGGTGCGCCACTGAAAGAGCAGTCTTGCTTATGAAAGTAGGAGTGAAGTGAGGTTATGGACTAATGAAAGAGCAGACTCTACCACAATCTAGATATCACTACTTTGATAGGCTGACTTTTTTTGGGAGGGGTTCTGGAGCTTGGCTTATTTTTAACGGTCAGATTTTTGCTGAGGATACGTTCAACACATAAATTTCGAGGTATATGGCAGTAGAATCCTAGAATTGTAGTAGATGATTCTTAGAAAATGTTACAAATTATATTTTTAGTTATAGTTAGATTTTCAATTGTATCCAAAATTAAAAGGGGGAATGAAATAGCAAGTATACGTCATTCAATTACTCAGATTCAAACGATATCGAGAAAATATTGAGAAAAGTAATTAGTTTTTTATTTATGACTCGGGGTATCAGTAGGTGTGTAATGAAAGTTGAACTCACTTTTCAATTTAACGACTTCCCATGTATCGAATCAGCAGAACAAATTATCATTTATGACGAAATCAATACGTTACATGCTGGAATGCTATCATCGGTTTGGTTTATCCTTTCCAAATGAATCCCTATTAGGCTAAGGTATTGCATTAAAACTAGTAAACGATAGAAGTCAAATCAATAGCTTAATGGTACGTGCAAACTATTGATTTATCATTCAATATTATTATCGACAAATAATTTATATACACAAAAATTCTATCATCACCTATTCGATTAGACGAACATTTAGAAAAACCAACAGCGACACCGCTATACATTAATTAAGATCGTTAAAACTATTAAAGTGGACCTAATCGATTAACGTAGAGAAAACAACGTTTTTACTGATATCTTACGATCTAACGTAACGATTTTAATAAAACTTCACATACATCTTGTACAGCACAATTGAAACAGGCATGTAAAATTTCAATGCGATGCATGCAGAAGTTTTTGTGTAGCAAAGTGATACATTTATGAATTAAAATGGGATGGCCCGGGACGATGTGATGGCGAGTTAGAAAATACCCATCTCTCCCACTACCCGGCTGTCAATTACAAACATATTCTTTAAATATCAACATCATGATTAGCTACGCTCGCTTCAATGATAGAGCCACGCGATGTCTAGTAAAATATGTCTGCATTATACTAACTGAGAGTGACAATAACAACCTAAGCAGTCGTTATAAAAGTGTGTAAGGCTTCTCCCTTGTTAGCAAGCGTTTTTATTAATTTATATTGTCCTCAGCGTATTCTGCTTTAAATCACTCGATTTGACCCTCCTCTTGGAAGCAAACAAATAAAAGCTGGCTCTAATCAGCTTCGTTGATATCCATCACGAACTGTTTGCGCATCAGAGTACCTGGTGTTTATTAAATTTATAGCCGAATATGTCCATGTTACACTTATAGAGTTTGATTATAAGCATCTCTTAACAAATATTATGTCAGCATTACACTAGCAGAGTTGGACTATAACCACCTCTTAATCAAATATGTCGGTGTTACACTGACTTTAGCCACCTTTAATCAAATATGTCGGTTTTACACTGACTTTAACCACCTCTAATAAATATGTCGGTATTACTATAGCCACCTCTAATAAAATATTTCGGTGTTATCCACTGTCACAACGTGACTAATTTATTCTAACTAGGTAAGTTGGTAACAACTTTCTTTAGTGCTACAAACCACCCTTTTAATTTAATTTATTAATACTAATTTTTAATTCTTCATTCTCTTAAAAACATCTTAACTAATATAATTTTATAGTGCCATAGGTTTTCACATTTGAAAACTGCCAACAGTATTAGCGTGTTCAGAGGAGATCTTGATGTCAGCTTGAATTGTCGTTGAACAGTTAAAACCTTTAACTCAAGCTTAAGCTACGTGCTGTCTCACCACCTCTTCATGAGGTGAGCAAACAGTGAGGCAGTTACACTGTATTAAGCATACTATCTAATTCCAAAAATTATGATGGAACGGATTTGATATGAAAGATTAACAGGTATTACATTCCTGTCTTACTCATATTACCTAATTTTACAAGCTTTTATTTAACTTGCAATGTTTGTATGTATGTATGTTCGCGTCAAATCTTGCAACTGAATTTTAAAGCAGTTATCCTCTACCGATTGAATTAAAATTTTGCATACACGTTTAGTTTGGTTGAGAATGCATGGTTAACTAAGTAACGTCATTCTAAATCCAATATGGCTGACAGCCCAAGATATGGGATATGGGTATCAAATAAAAGGGTTTGCTGAGAAGAATACGATTCAAAAATTATTTAAGAATATAAATGATTACTATAATTATTTTGAATTGTATTTATGTCCACAATGATATTTTATATTATTTTGATCACTTATACTAAAATAGAATAAGATGGGTGAGAGAATCAGAGAAAAACTCTTAGTCAAGGGAGCATAAGAGTCCTCTTTTTTTTTCTCTAACAACGTAACAAAAATCATTGTCTTAAAAAAAAAGAAATAAGAAAAACGAAAAAGCTTCTTACTACAAAATGCAACCAACGCCTTTTTTTTAAAAAAAAAAAAAAAAGATAAAAGCTGTAAAAGAGAAAAGAAAAACTAACAAAAAAACAACCAAAATCAAATTTGCTTCCTCCTTCTGTCTTGCTCAATCTTCTATCTTTATTGTATTTTCTCCCTCCCCTTTCTTTATTTCATTTTGTTTCTTTTCACGTTTTGTAACTATTCTCTGTCTCTCCCTCTTTTTACTCCTCCTCATCCATCGAGTTAACAACATAAGAAAACCAAGGAAAAGAAGAGAAGTAACCATCTCTCTTTCCCTTAGCCTATTTCCGATGTTTTCTTCAGTGTTGTCTTTTAAGTTTAGAAGAAGAAAAAAAAAAAAAAAAAAAAAAAAAAAAAAAAAAAAAAAAAAAAAAAAAAAAAAAATCTAAAGAGGATTAAAGAAAGAACAAGCTTGTTTTCATATTTTTTTGTAAATCTTAGTGATCTGATTTCCCCCCTTAACACGTTATTTGTTACAAGAAAAAAATACAGAATAGGAAAATATATATTATTTTAGTATAAAACAAGTAAGGCGCGCTTCACGTAAGTACGTATGGCGATAATCGCCGGTTTCTGTACGTTTAAGTTATAATTATTAAGTGTAAAATTTTAATAGTTGCATATTCTTTTTCTACACTTCAAGATCTTTAAATTGATGTATAACATGTCATGGTGACTAAAACTTTTTTTTAGTCGCCCACCATATTGGCCGCCATCTTGAAAATATAAGTGTGAAAACTCCAAATAGTATACAGTTCTCTTAAATGCCGAGATACACCTGTGTACCGAATTTCATGTTCAAATGAAACAAGCCAACGGATAGTCACCAACGGAGAGACGGACAGACACACAGACAGAGCCGTTATATACGATTTCTTTTCGTACTTCTTACAGAAACCTAAAAAAGTCATTTTTGGTTTTGACGTTTTAAGTTTCGTAGGGGCCATAATAGTGGTTCCTTAAAAAAAATACTGCCTTTCTACTGTAGAATGTGTAGACGCGTGGAGCCTAAACTACAGGGTCGACTTCAATAAAAAAAAATTGGTATTCCTGTCCAGAAAAATTATACCCCAAGACAAAACCAAGTAGTTAATTTTAGCTCTAAACTGGAGGTCGCTGGCCTCAAAAACCCTCGAAACAAACGTGGAAAACCAATATTTCTCTGAAATGGTTCCAACAACTTTAATTTAACAGTTATAAAATGAGCATTTACAAGGGGAGCTCTCATCAGTAGGTTATTGCTATAACGTTTTCGCTTTTCACGTAGGCTGTTCCAGGTTCTATTCTCACCTTCGGTATGGAGCCCCATGCTCGGCGTTTTCCAGGATCGTCATATAAATAGATAGTTGATTATGTGAAGTGATGAATAATTGGTTGCGTATGTTAATCGTAAGGTTTATACAGCTAATGAAGCGACAAACTAACTCCGTTTTAACCATATATGCCCTTTGGCAAGCCAAGGCCCTCTACGAAGGTTTATTCAGCTAATGGAGCGACAAACTAACTCCGTTTTAACCATAGGATATATAGTTATATATGCCCTTTGGCAAGCCAAGGCCCTCTACGGGCTATTGCGCCAGTTAGTGGAGTCTATTTAAATACGAATATAACCGTATAAGTAATATTTACGGGAAAACTATAGTTCCTGAGAAAATAGCTATATACTCAAAGGGTGAGAGGTCGGGTTCGATTCACCGCTGGAGAGGAGTTATGATACATTTTGATCAAATGTAACTACGAAAACTCGAAACAACTAACAATGTAGAACACTGAACAAAGTAATTGTGTACTAGTAAATGAGAAAATTTAGAATAAGTTGTATCAGACCGATTTTTAAATTATATAATAGTAGACAAATTATACTTTCGTCACTGTAAAGTATTATACTTTCGTCACTGTCCAATTAAAAAATCTTTTTCGCGTTTCATACTAGTAATTATGAGCAAGTGCAAATTAAACAATTCCTATTTATACTTAAAACGGTTAATTTATTTCTAATATTTTTTAACAAAAATGTTTTTCTGTTTTTTTATTATTTTTTTTTTCTATACTTTATGAGAAGTTAAAAGGTGTTATGTATGTTTTAATAGTGTCAAAGGATGCGTGAAATGGTAAAAGGCAGGCAATGTCATAAGCAAAGACGTATTGTAGCAGCTGACCCTCGTCTAACTTACCTCTAGGCATTGTCACTTTGCTTTGGTATTTTCTAATTCATTCAAACGTCTGACATTTTCCAACACATGCTTATAAGTCCACCACATAAATAAATATATCAGAGAAAAACCTTTTTGCCTTTTGTAATGATATCGCATGTTTTATGTTATAAAAACCTTTTAGCATAGGATTTATCTTTTTTTTAAATTTAATATATAATATGTATTTATTTCTTTTTACAAATGTCCTAAACAAAAGGAGCAAGTTAAAATACCATAGATATCATTGCAATCAGATTGGACCATGTCTCTTCATAACTGAAATAAAATAACGTTATTTTTGTTTATACTACGATGCCAGAGGAAAACGTCTCTTGGACTCACTGAATCGGCTGAAATACAACTCTTACTCACTCATCTGTCTCAGTATCACTGCGGCAAAAGAAGCTCTAGAGCTGTGATTTTGCATGTAGGATCCTTTTATCACATAGTTGCTAAAAAATAATCTTTTTACGATCCACCGTTGTGATCCAAGATGGCGGCTATTAATATGCAGAATTCGACAAGATGATGTCTCCAAAACAAATTGATGTGTAGCTTTAAAATTTAGCAGTTGGCTTCCTATTATGATACAAACGTAAATTTGAATATCGGCCATATACGCATCTGAATAAGTTACCTCACTATAATAATCACCACTTCTTTGAAAAACTAAAAATATACATCAAAAAATGGTTAGAGACAAAGTACTAAAGTAAAAATCCCGTCAAGTACTTGCTAGCAAGTTTCTAAAAGGGTTTCTTGGGTCATAAAAATTAATAAATAGAACATTATTTTTGTTTAAACTAAAATATCTATAAAATGTTGCACTTTTGAGAAGTAAAGTGTGCATATATTATCATGCATATACACTTATTTGGTTCTATTAGGGGTAAAATGGCCTCAATTTTGGAAACGCGATATATATTTATGAACTAAATTTCAATACCTTTAAAATGAAAGGGATGTAGTCCAATTCACTTTTGGTCAAAGGAATATCCCACTTCTGTTTAGATAAGGGGAGAACTTTCTAAAGAAGAACATTCTGTACACCATCTTTAGATTGTTACACCCATCTGATTTTTTATAAGGGGAGTAACAATCTAACGAAGTGCCCAACAATGCTTGGCACAAATAAAAAGAATTTTACACATTCTTTAATAAACCCACCTTTGGACTTCAGCCTAATTAAGACTGAATATTGTTTTAGTTATAGGACATATCACAGCCTCCTTTATTATAATTAATTAAAATAAAGGTATTAAATTTGGCTATGAAAACGTTGCCTAATTCTAGCAAAATAAGAAAGTTTTAGGTAACTTAGGAATCTTGTCATCCAAGAGTTGGCTTTAAAACGTATTATTCAAACTATTATATTTTAACAACTCAATACAGCCAGTTTTGATATAAAAAAAGTCCCGTCAAGTACTTGCCAGCGTTACTGAAAGGGTTTCTTGGGTCATAAAAATTCATATATATATATATATATATATATATATATATATATATATATATATATATATATATATATATATATATATATATATACATTATTTAAAAAAAATAAATAAACTAAACTATGTATAAAAAGTTGCAATTTTGAGAAGGCAGGTGTGGATTTATGCGTTTATTTGGTTCTTTTAAGAGTAAAATGGCCACCATTTTAGAAACGCGATATATATTTGTAAACCAAATTTAATACCTTTAAAATTATACCCAACTTCAAATTTTCAAAAAAAAAAAAATTTGGTTCTTCATATTTACGGCCACCTACAATTTTCTAAAATTTGACTTTTTTATATCAACTCCCAGAAATATTATTGGACTACAGAGATGTAATTTTTTGTATTTTTGCCTTATTTATAGGACCTAGTAGCGGGGACATTTCTTTGCGTTTTGTTTTAATTTTTTTGGGGGTAAAATGGCCACCATTTTGGAAATGCGATTTATATATTTGTAATCCAAATTTTAATACCTTTAAAATTATACCTAACTTAAAAATTACAATAAATATAAAATATTGCTGATCGCAGAAATTTTGTGTGTTTAAGTTCGCAATATTTTTCCTGTTTTAGGGCAAAAAAGTTTAACTTGTATACCAAATTTCATAAAGCATAAGGGTTTCTAGGATGACCTCGAAACAATAAAAATGTCGAAATAGTCATCAAGGGAGTGAAATAGTGAATGAAATAATTCTCAATTAATATCAATATTCCTGAACTCGTCTCATTTGAGGTTGTGAAACCACCGGCAACTCTACCTACTGTTGTATATTCTTGTTTATCTCTTATCAGTGGAACAGTCGAGTTGGTTATTAAATTTTAGTTATTAGAGCCTGAAGTCATGCCGGAGGCTTAAACGCCACCATGATTTTCGCTCGTTCCAACATCAAAAGACTACTTTTGATTACGAGAATGCTTTTGATTCCGGTTTGGTGAAACCGAAAACTGGATTTTAATTCGGTTTCATCAAACAATATTTAATATCGGTTCTGGTTAGGAGAGGGGCCAGGTGAAAGTTAACTTCAATGGCGGTCCTGCTCTCTCCCTCAACACAAAACTAACTTTAAACCATAAACTAATCATTTATAAAATAATTAGTGATATGACTCCAGTTTCCAAATACCTACTACATTTTTCAAATGAAATAATCAAAATAATAATAAATAGTCTGCCAAATTTCCTTGTTTCAAATTTTAAAAGCTTATCTAAAGAGGATGCAGAGACATGAGGGTGAGAAAATCCGAGTGAATTGGTTCTAGTAAAGATACACTGCATGCATACATGAAATTGGCGTTGCACACTGCCGTGCACTCAGATGAAAATAAATCTGATGTTATTGCAAATCATAAACAAATAGTAAACAACCAATTAACCTGTAGAACACTTTTTAAATAATATGTTTAAAAATATATCAATATAATGAAAAATAGGTTTAAGTTAATAGTTTTAGGGCACTGTATACTTGCTAAAGCTTGGCCTGGCGCACTGCCTTGCACTTGACTCACAATAGTTAAAATAGTATAGTAATGAGACAAAAGGACGGTTAAGATTAAATTAAAACTTATAAAAAAAAAGGTTCCCTTCAATATAATTTAAAAAGGGTTTAATTAAAAATATAATAATTAATTTTTAGAGGTCAAAAAGTAAAGGAGTTTAAAAGCTATTGCGTAGTGTTAGATGAAGTCTAGTATTGTTGTGTTTGCTGCAGAGGACCTATAATAGAACTTGGCCATGTTTCTTAACCATTCATTTTTATTTCTATGGAAAAGCATTTGAATAGTCTGATTATCAGATATTATTTTTAATTAAGTTAAACAAAATAATCGGTAAAACAAAATTAAACAGACCAAACATTTTTTTTTACTATTTACCATTCTTTTGAAAAAAAGATTAAACTAAAATAATAATTTGTTTTTAAAGGACAAAGTGTGAAGGAATTAAAGAACCCTTGTGTAGTCCCAGCAGATGTAGGTCCAGTATTGTGGTCTATAAGGTTGGGACTCGAAGGGCTGTTTTGATTCGGACCCTTCCTTTAGCCTCTCAACAAAGTGCAGATAGCTCTTTGAAGGGAACCCCATTCATTTAATCCAGGGGAGGCTGCTTTCTAAAACCAAGATTTACAGAGTTTGAAGGTAAAACTTGAGGGGGTCCTTTTCTATTGTGGTACCGCTCTACTGTGGGCCCACATTCGAGCTCGGTTCTGTTTTAGAAAAGGCGTCAAGCAGTTTTAACTCCACCCCCTAAAAATTTTTCAAAAAGCTGAACGTTTATTTAGAACTCTCTCTCTCCCTTTTACCTCTCATCTCTACCTAAAACCTTTTACCCCGTTTACTTAGTTTTAAATGACCCAAATATTTTCAAAGGCGTATACCGGTTCAAAGGTTCCCATTTAACATTTATATTGTAGATTTATATATATATATATATATATATTTACACATACTGTAACCATCATATACAGGGTCCGGCAGCTAAACCTCACGGCTTTTTAAACGGGCCATATTCATGAATTTTCCAGATTCTTTTTTTTTATTTAAAAGATGAATAATGAAATTTTCAATACATACCAAAAAAATCATCATGAAGTAATAATAATATCACTTAAATGACGATCACCATTTTTCTAGCACTGCTCGAGTTGGTTGCCGAAGTTTGGTTAGGGATCGCACGCATTTATCTCTGAAATTAATCCACAGATAAAAAGAGAATAATAATTGTAAATGTTGGACTGACTTGTCTAGTGGATTTTGTTTTTGCTCCAATTCTTATTGCTTGCATACGAGTCTGCAAGACAGTGAGACATTTTCATGTAACGCTTTTTGGAAACGATTGTGTAACGATTTTTGGTGTCTTCTTTTGGTAACGCTTGTGTAACGCTTTTTGGTGTCGTTTTTTGTTAACGCTTGTGTAACGCCTTTTGGTAACGCTTCTCGAGTTTATGTGCCTAAGTAAAGGTATGAAAACGCTAGGGCAGGCAAGAGACAGCTAGAGCGGTAGCGCGAAGCGAAGAGAGTGAGACGTGGAGCAGGTAGCCAATGGGGAGGGCTAATGGGGGTGGGGAGGCCCTAACATGAGCAGGCAGGCTTGATTGCACACCTCCAACATACTTCTACCTTCCTGTTACAATTGAAATGCTTTTTGGTGTCGTTTTTTGTAACGCTGAAAGTTTATGTGCCAAAGTCAAGACATGAAAATGTCAAAATCACACAGAGACAGATCGTGTATGCGCCGGCATGGAAATGTAACGTGCGCCGGCCATGGAATGTCACCTTGGAAAGAGGGATGATAAATTTCTCCAACCAACTCGGGCAGTGCACGGAAAATGGAAGTCGCCATTTAAATGATGTTATTTTTGCTTAAAAATTATTTTTTGTTATGCATTGTAAATTTCTACTATTCCTATTTTAAATAAAAAAATCTCTAGAAAATTCAGGTTTTACAAATAAAAATGCTCGGCGATTTTTGTGACCGAAACCTGAGTTTTGTTTGATTCTGTATACATATATATATATATATATATATATATATATATATATATATATATATATATATATATATATATATATATATATAAAATAAATACCACTCACTGACTCACTTACTAACACATCACGATATCCTTGTAACCACTAGACCTATGACCATGATTTTGTGGGAAGGTTTCTCTAAGCCCCTTGGTGTTCGTTAGGAAATATTTTTACAATCCACCATCTTGAATCAATATAACGGCCACATGGCCACATACGTATAAATGCATGCCCCCTCACTCTAATTATCACTCCTTCTTTGAAATGCTAATATAAAATCATTGAATTTTGAATAATATTTGCTAAAATAATATTTGTGTCGGCCGAGACGGGATTTTCAAAAATTTGATTCATTATAAAATGTTTCTTCCTACTTCGGCTTATCTAAAATCTCTTTTATTCATAAAAATGTAGGAAAATAGAGGCAATTCAAAAAGAAAGGTAATTGGAGCTCAGACTGATTTTCTGAAGTTATAAAGGTAAAAATAAAGCTTCTCTTTAGGATGCAAGCCTATACCTTTATTAATAAAAGATAATTCCAATTTCAACCTAAGGATTTGATAAGACCCCGAGGGGGGAGGTTATAGAAGAAAAATGCCACTGCTTTTCTGGAAGGTTCATTTTAAAACTATTTCCCCAGTAGTCGGAATAATGCTAATTAGGGATTAATGAAAATTATTTAATCCCAGAGGAGAACTATAGAAATAAGTGGGAGAGATTTAAGAAACTCTGTGACATCCAGATATTCTCTTGTAGTAAAATTACAAATAAAATTAAAAAATTACATTATATAAGAGATAAAAACACAAAACAAATAAAATGTGCTCCCACCCGCTACCCCATAAGAACAAGGTCCTAAAAATCAGGAAAAAAATACATGAATATACATTATAGTGTGGGCCAATGATATCGTATAATACTTTATGTTGCGAAGCACGGGAATCCAGTTAGTATTATTATAATTATAAGTAATACTTTTTCAAAACTTATATTAAAAGTGAAACCTGCAATAAATTAATAATATAAAGGGAAGATTTTTTGAAAATATATTTATAAATTACACTATCAAGACACGAATAAAAAGAAAAAAAATGATAAATACTTAAAATTATTTCAGGTTTTCCCTTTTTTCTTATAAGAAAAAAAATATAAAAAGTTTTTCTTCAAGCAAAAAAAAAAAGTTTCTCCCTCCTTCGCCTTATCTAAAAACTCTTTTATTCATAAAAATGTAGGATGGAAGCGTCTCACGAAAAAAAAGAGGCAATCGGCCTAGGGTTGAATACTTTGTATCTGTGGAACGAGGAATAGAGGGGGTGAAGGTAGCGTTATCTCGAAACTACAGGTAGTAAATCATAAACCTTTGGAGCTCCCAGTATCAGATGAGAAGTTTCAGAGAGGGCAAAAGCTTACAATAGTTCATCTGAAGTTCTAAAGGGACTTAGGACAAGGGGAGGAAGGTGAGCTTCCAAGCAATATATTACCTTCGTAAGGGAAACCATTGTTCAATATCAGAGATATGGCTCAAGGTCCTCAAGGTTTAGAGAAATAAGTAAGAACGCAACCTTGGTCAACTTGTGCAAAGATAAAGGTGAAGTCAAACAGCATCAAGTGTTAATTAAACTCCACATTTTATCTTGCTTCAAAGGGCTTCCCTGCCCTAATTCGAAATCTATTATTTAGAGTAGATCATACTCCAGAATCAAATTATAACATTCAGGCTTTCCAGGGTTAGTGACATTGGATCTCGAAGCATAAATAAAACTCTGCCAACACCGATCCGATATAAACATCCACAGCTAGATTCACTCGTCGGTGGAATTCCGGAGTTGTAACTTCGGAGGTAAATTCACGATTTTTGACTCTATTCAAATAAGAACTTCCCGAAATATTAGAGCTACATTGGGAAAAACTGTCAGTCCGAAAATAATCGAGGGAGAATAGGCAGGGCATTCTACCCTACGAGAAATTTTACTGTGTTCCCAATCTCCACCTTTGCATTCCATTATAGGAAACTACATTTTCTGCAGGAAATCGTTTTATAAGGTTAGTGTCTTCTTGGATTTAAACAAATTACACTTACAATTCGCCTTCACAATTCGTTTATCACCGTTTTAAAATAAAAGAAGAAGGAAAAACTAATCAAATCTCCGAAGTTAGGTAGAAAAGGTTCACTTTACGCTAAAGATAGTTTGAATGGTTTCATTTAATGTGAAATACACCTACATATTTATGGAGTGGATGGGTACAGTTATTTTACAAGTAGGTGTTGAGGTTGCAGTAGTTGACAGGTTTTGTAAGAGGCTTTTTGCACCCAAGGCTTTAATTACCTTTTCCGTTTGCCTAAGGATAGGATAGTAGTCAGAGTATCTAGTTAAGAACAAGGTTTTAACCTACTAGATAGTGTAGTGTAAGAGAATTCGTAGAGTAAGGTGGAGCTAGAGCCTCACCTTGATTAAACCCTTTAGATACTACGTGTTCGTAACGCTATCACCCTAGCATCCCTTATTCTCTAAACCCATGTAGAATATCTTCATTTCCTACCTCTCTCAAACTCTGATTTATCCTTAAACTATCTCAATATTACCTCTTTTACTACCTAAAGCTTTCTCCTTTCCTCTCCCTCTTTATTCCCTTCTGAGTTTGAAAACGTCTCAATACTACTACTCTAGGAAAAAGGGCTTTTTAATGGTTTTACCTGTCCTTTCATTTCATGAAAATTCTTTTTTCTCGATCTGTAAACTACACCAGGAATGATAATTGTTTCTTCTTTACAATTGCATAATGATAAGATTCTTTATTGATTAGATTTCAATTGATTTTCGAATTAATAGACAATTTGTTAGCTTTAAAGTCATAAAACATTCAATACAATTAGTTTCACATCACTTCTGCTTTTATATCATTCTTTTATCGAGTTATTTTCTTCTTATCAGTTAATTTTTTAAATAAGTTTTAACCTCTCAATCTTTTTATTTTCTACATATTCATAAAGTAAATCTAACAATTTTGTACAAATTAATAAAACGTTTTTTTGAGTGGGTATCATTTTAAAGGTATTGAAATATAGATCGCGTGACGGGATTTTCTTATTTTACAATGGCCCAGCAGACCACACATTTTTTTATTTTTTTTAGTAACAGCAGAAATATGGTTTTAGAGGGAAGGGACTCGCAAAATGTTGGTGTTTTCTTTTTTACAAAATCGCGTTTATTGTTTAATTAATATGGTTAATATGACCTTTTGTACTTTCTCATACATATAAAGAGAAAGTATTGTGGCGGAGCGAAAATTCAATTTTGAGATTTTGATGGATTTACACGATTTGAAATCCCCTGAGTCCAAGAGTTTTAAAAAATGTCTGTCTGTGTGTCGTCTGTGTAGACGCTTGGAGCCTAAACTACTGGACCGATTTTGATGAAATTTGGCACACATGTTCAGAAAAATCATACCCTGAGGCGAAATCGAGAAATGAATTTTAACTCCAAATTCGGGGGCACGACCCTTCAAAAAACGGTTCCGACGATTTTGATTAAAAAATTCTAAAATGTAGTCCATTTAAACATGAATTTAACGATATAAGCCGTTTTCCCGGGAAAAATCTAGTTCTTGAGGAAATAGCTTAAAACGCGGACGGAGAGAGCCCAGGTTCAATTCCCCGCTGAGGAGAAGTTATTTTTATGATAAATTTTGATGAGATGTTCAATAATAATTAAATGTATACGAAAATTTATAAATAGAAAAAATTGGCTAAGTAATTATTAACTCATATATGAGAAAGTTTGTGTGAGTTGTCTCGGACCGATTTTTTTTTCTTTAGTTTTATAGCTTGGATAATGCGAACCTATATTTTCCTGTCTTTCTCTCTGAACGTATACATCTTTCAACTGTGGTAGCTCTAAAACAACTTCACTATAGTTTAATTTTCACTATATTATTGGAACATATTAAGGGGGGATATGTAAAAATAACAAACATTTTGACAGATTTGGAAAAACGTGGAAAAATGATAAAACAATGGTTTCTAAAACAATAACATAATATACTTAAAGTACGGCAATAGGAAGCGAGGAAGCTATTCGTCACACTAATTTACAGACTATTTTTCTATATAATGTAGTATAATTATAGATTATTAAAATGTATTCCATTTATTATTTTTTAAATTAATCAGTCTTAAAATTAAGAATATTCGTTTGATATTAATGTATGCTAGATATTGTCAGAAGTAGATCAAACAAAATATTGGGGCGGTATTTTATCGATCTACTTCCATCTTACTTGTTTGTTTAAAGACATCCATCATTCTAAAACAAACACAATGTCACTTATGCTATCCACATATTAATATCCATCCAGGAAATGACGTGATCAAACTGGAATAGATACGAGTTGTTTTACAAATTCAAGGTAGTTTTAGACAATGATTATTGTCTTCCAAATCAGCATTGGCAATGTCTTTTTTTAGAAGTTTCCGTTATTTATTTATTTTATTTTATTTTTTATTTTTTTAAGAATAGAGAATAGGTAGAATTCGCATTAACTATGGTATTTTTTAGGCAGTGAATTTATTTACAATGAGGGATATTTCTTGACATCGCGTGCTTTAAATAGATTTTATCCTGACAATACATTTTTAATCTAACTTAACCATAATCGAAGCTAGTAGGAACTGGGTTCCACCTATACAGCACTAAAGTAATGCTGTAAGGTGTCACTCAAACTAATATACTGCAGGGCAACACCCTTCAGATATACCCAATGGTGGATGTCATCCTAAATTATAGTAGTTAGAGTAACGGCTTACGGTAATTAAGGTACAGGTTTATTCCCTATGGTATGTGTATTTCGCTTCAGGTGCGTGTATTCCCTAAGGAGAAGCACACCATAAACATAAAGATCATTAATAGAAATATGCTTGTTAACAGCGAAGCGATTTAATGTTAGATACAATGATGTTACCAATATGTAATATCTTGTAGCTAAGAGTTATGTCGTCAAAGACTTTCAAGTAGCTTCAAATTGAGCAATCACGTTCAATGCTCTGTCCAGTTATATACCCTGACTCCTTGTTGAACGCAGTTGATGACAGCTTACGGTTGAATGCCGGGTTTGGCCTTAATAAAAGCTTTTGAGAAGATACACTTATTTACAAATTAATCTTATACAAGAAGATTTAGATTTTAACGAATCTGACTTACTAAAATGAAACCCTGAAAACGGTATATAATAGCTTCTCACTGATTAAAAATTAAACCTATTCCCGACGTAGTTCATATAACATATCACGGTAATTATAAGAAGTTAATATCACCCAGAATTCAATATCAGTACATATGCATTATATATGATTCATTTTGACACTAAAGATTTTTTTAAAAATATAACAACGAAGTTATAGAAGTATCGCGAAAAGTTTCACGATCAAGGAATAATAAGTATAAACCTTTTTTTGTTTCACCGATGATCCATCATACTGTCAAGAACAATTTACATTAAGCAACCGATATATTTATTCGTATAACGATATATTTTTTTTTCTGGACAGTTATCATTATATAAAGAAAGAGAAGGCTCAAAACGGAAGATATCCACCATTATTCCAAGCTAACTTTTTTCCAATTTCTTTACTTAGGGTTTGCTTTTAGGCTTGAGATGCTAGATTGTGGTTTAGCCTGGCTTCACTTAATCTTGGTTTCATTGTATTCACTCATCCCATTCATTTCTTCCCAGGACAGTGTGTGTTGCCAAGGAAAGCAAGAGAAACCACTCTCCGTTCCCTTCCGACTGGTTCCATACTTCTATTTTCGTGAGGGTTCTTCGACCCTTTAAGGCAACCTTTATTGAGTTGTCTGGGGGAAGCTTTTATAATGGAAAAACGGAGGAGAAGAGGTTGTGTTATCAAACAAAGAGCAACTGTAGAAAACAGTTTTAGATCGACATGTTGTCCTTACTTTATTTTGCAGGAATTTCATGGATGATTCAGGTTCAGGAAATTTTCAATCATATACCCTTTTTTCTTTACCAGAGAAAACGTTTTAAGGGTTTGCGGTATTTTTATAATTCTTATGACAATTCAGAGTGCTTTTTGGCGTGCTATGAGCTATGATTAATTTTACCAATGTTAGAATTTTTCGTTTATAAGTTTTTACTAAACAAATTCGAGGGACTAAGTAATATCACCAAGGAAAATACTTTACGTTTCAGGTTCTTACAATTTAACTTTGTAATTTTGAGTATTTATGCAATATTATTTAATATAACATGTAAGAGGTCGCAATAGTAGTAAAAATTCAACGTTGGCACACAATTTATAAAATAACTACGTAGTAATTAAATAAAGGATACAATTTTCGCGTACGCGGCCAGGATACTATTTTGAGAAGACTGCGTTAATATTTTCTTTAATGCAGACATCATTTCTCAAGGGTGTTGATAAAATATGAGTCATTATCAAATGACAGGAAATTGCTATTAACCTGTCAATTGCTTGCGTCACCCATCATGAACAGATCATTTGATAATTATCTTCAAGAAGATAAAATATTCTGAGTGTCGGATCTAATGTTTATAGAGAGATCTAGATTATTGCAAATAATTTGCCGACTGTAATTATTAAAATATGATATTATTATTCATATATGTTTAGTGATATTTAAGAAAATATTTAGACGTAGAGTTTCTGGAAAAAAGTAAGTTTGGATTAAGAACATTGAAATTGTAAATCGAAACAAGAGATTGAAATTATTATTTTTAGGAAAAGAGAAAGACAAATACATTGCTATCTTATCCCTTCTATATTAACATTTAAACGTGATTTTCTATTAGAAACTTTGGAAATCATACGAATATTAAGGTAAATAATCCAAAATATTAAATGATAGAATTGCGCAGCTGATTCAAATGCTTGAGTGTATAAATGATAATGAATTTAGTGAATATTTTCGACAGACAATGTTGACACGAATAATGTGCCACACCCATAATAAACAAGCCTCGAAAATTTGTATCGATAAATGCTAATGGGTCTCATCTTTACTAAACTATAGGCTCAGTAGGCAACGCCCTAACTCCCTTACTAACTTCAAATCAGATATTAAAGTAAAGAATAATATTTCGGATTTAATTATTTCAATACGTGTAAAAAAAATAAAAATAAAGTAAAAGAGGAATAAGAGGACAAAAAACCCTTTCACAAAACATCACAGCTCACCCTGTATAATAATACAAAATTCTACCTTTAAGGCTTCTATAAAGGATGAACTTGTCATGTTCCCATTGGTCATCCACAACGGCAGTAATTAAATTTAGTTTTTTGGTTACTCTACGACAAAAATGGAACTTTATTTAAGAAGTCAAGACAAAAGTACTAAATTAAAGTTACTATTTATTAAGTAATATATAAATATATTTAATTTTCATTTATAGTACTGATAGTGAGTGATTTTTCTCCCTTTTTTTGTTATAAAATTTTTAGGATAAGGTTGCTTACAGACTACGTGCTTTGCTGTGAAACGCCGCACCTTGAATTTTACCTTTTGGCCCACTATAGAAACACAATGGTCTGCAGTGGTTGCAAGGGAGAAGGTAGTTGAAGAAGCGTTTTCAAGTATAAATCAAGGAGAACGAGCGCTTTGGGACAGGTACTGTAGGTTCCGAGCAACTCCGCCTCGGCCTTCTCCTCTGGCCCTACATATTTAATAAAGTTTACAGGGAGGGAGGGGGAAGCATAGCGCGATAACCGCAGCGGACTTGAATTTTGCTGGCAACATCTCACCCGAGGGACCCCTGCCGCCTGTAGAACCATTAATTGCCAACGAGACGCGAGGAGGCTAAACCAGAGGTGGCATGAAACATGCCTTCTACCTTTAGACCAAACATCGCCTTCGTCCTAAATCACAAACAACGTGGCAAAAAATTTAAGTAGGTATTCTTAAATAAGTAAGTTGTTTCAATGCATCAAACGAAAAACAACAGAGGGAAATCTTTTAAGGTAAAAAAAGGGATTTTCAAGAAAGCTGAGGGTATTTTAAAATATTCTATGGTTATTATTTCTTTAAAACGATCTTTTAAGTCAGTAGTAGGTTGAAGTATTAATGGAATAAAAAGAACGATAAAGAAAGCAAGAAGAGCAGTAGAGTAACTTAATTTGGAATTAAGAAGGAGATTTAGTATGAAAGAGTTAAGCCAGTTTTGAATCAGATTTAAACCTATCTTAACTCCACCACAGATTTCTTCTTTTTCACACATTTTCTATTCACAAGAACTAAATATCATAATAATTTTTAGTAAAAAGTTTGTTTTGTACAAAGGAAGCTACTTTTGGTTAAAAAAAAAAATTGCTTTACACCTAACTTAGACAAAGTTATTTCTGCAGCACAATCACCTATAATTTATAGCAAATATTAACGAGTGAATCCATACAAACCATACATTCAATGTAGGTATGCAATATTGGATGGTTAAATTAGAGATAGATACCAAAACTTCATAATTACAAACATTTTTTCAGTAGTTTGAGACATGCTTCATCATAAACGATGGGGATCAACTATTTATAAAACTACGTAGACAAAATGCGTTTTGTATTGATATTTTAGAAATATATAAAACTTTGGGACAGTTGCGGGCAAACAATTAGTCCGGAGAATGAGACTATTTCAATTAGCGAAATCTTTGTAGTTATTTAATGTTTGAAATAAATGTACTCTAAGTTAGGATGCAGTGCATATCTAGTGCTGTGTGAAAGTCACATGGTTGAGTGGGTTTTTCTCCAGCTGAATGCTTTGTATTGAGTGAACAGTGTTTTAATCTGTGTTCCGGTTTCGATCAGGATGGAGTCGTTTGGCAGAGCTCTGTATTGGAAACGTAGGGTATTGGTTTACATGCAATACCATAGGGTTATAAGAACCGTCCTGATATTGTCTAAAGCTAAGAGAAGGAGAAATCAAAACCCATGATCTAGGATTTCCTATTGAACCTCTTCCCCATTTTCTCCTCTTTCTTTTCCTTTATTTTCCTACTCGGGATTTTGTCCTCTCTGTCATCAATTGTTGTTCATTCTTGAAGGGAAACTTTTATTTTAGAAATCTATAAATAAAAAATAAAATCACGTGAAAAGACAACAGGACTTAACCTTTATCAATTTATTTATAACTAGAATCCAGCAACAGTAGGCCAAATAAATAAAAGAATCTTAACAGTTGTTATATTTTAATCTCATTACAAACTGGTTTCAATACTCAAATTTTTTGAAAGGAAATAAACTTCACTTTCTTTCCGACATTGCATTCCGACACAGACAACGAAAGCTATGTGTTTTTTTATATATTCGATTTCAAAACTTCCAAGACAGGAATCTGTTTTAAACATCGGGGAACATTTTTGGTTCGATGTCTGTCTGTCGGTCTAACACTCAATTTTTATAAACTATCTCATTTCAACCAACCTCACTAAGTGGAAAGGTAAAAATTGAAAATTAAAATAATTATTCAAAAACCAGTGATAAAAAAGCTCAGGGTATGTCAGTTTCGCCTTTGTCCATCACTTGTGAGAAGTCTATTGCAATGTGTAAGTTAAAACTGTATTATTTTAGGAGTAATGACAATTTATGATAAAAGATTGTAAACAAAAATATAGCACTATTCATGAAAGTAAAGAAATAAGCCACATCCTAGTGGTAAAACTTTATTGCTCTAAGACGAACCAAATAGCTATGACAGTGAAATTTTCTTTAATCATAATAATAATAAGGAATGTTAGGTCCCGAAAGACTCTAATTTATTCATAGACTATTGTATTTCAACATTGAGATAATGCCTTGTCAAAAAAAAAAAAAAAAAAAATCAAAAAGAATAAATAATTGGAAAAGAAGTTCCAATAATAAAATAAGAAAAGATAAATATTGAAGTATTGTAAGAAGATTTGGCAAAGGGCAAAGTTGGTAGGGGCGTGACCCCAATCTTTCAAAATATTACTTTGTGTTTGGTGGAGGAAGTTCTGGAGGGAGAAGGATTGTATCCGTAATCTGTGTAGACCTTATGCCAGAAGTTTTGTTAAACTACTTGGACCTCTCATGGGCCCATACATCACTCTGGGGCCCTTTACTTGGCTAACGGAGGAAGGCCACTAGACTGGACCCCATACAAATGGCAAACAAACCCCCATCATCCTAACTCACAAAATACTAACTATTCCTTCATTCAATAACCCACTAACTTCCCCCTTCTTAACTAAATATTACATTTATATATATATATATATATATATATATATATATATATATATATATATATATATATATATATATATATATATATATATATATATATATATATATATATATATATATATATATATATATATATATATATAACCTTTTATATTATAAATAAACACACTTAAATGAAAACATGAAATATGTTTACAGTTCGTTATATCTTCCATAATTAATAAAACGATAGTATAGAATGAAATCTTAACGCATAATAGATAATGGAAAATTCATGTTATATAGTAACTTAGTTTTACAAAGCCTTAAGGCTTTGTATTGCTTTTTGTATTGGCCTTTTATTGCCAAAAAGGCGAATAAAATAAATGTAAAAGAGAAAGAGTAAGTTGATGCTACTCTAATTCCCTCTCTTCTCAAAAAATCTTACAGTTTGGTAGAAGCCTTATTTAAGTTGGTTTAGTAGAAGTCTCTTATTTAGGAACTCCTGCACTCCTGACTCTCTTCGCTCTTACGTATCATCTACGGTCATCTTCAGTTCTGGAGAGATGAGAAGATAATCATCTCTCCAGAACTGAAGATGACCTCTAGTGGTTTAAAACCGGCTTTGTACAATAAAGTAAATTCTACCACATATACATCGCTTTATTCCTAAATATTATACACAGAAGGCTATGCAACACCTTCCGCTACTCTGTATAACCAACATTACAAAAAGGTTTTAGAATTTTTGTTAGAAAAAACGAAATACGCCTCTACGTCGTACGTTGTTATTTAAATGTACAAAGACAACTTTTAACATTGTGGTCATATTCAGTACCTAAAAGTAAGTTTACAATAATTTTCACACACAGGGGTACGGGGTACCAATGTAGTGATGTGGGCCGGGTATATACCCAGCGGGTAGGGTAAATAAAAATGGGTATTCACCCGAGGCCAGGGTAAATACCCAAAATGAGGGTATTTACATCAAATAATTATTTATATAGTGTTGTAAGAGGTTCTGATCATTTTCCATACTCTAATGGCTTAATAAATGTCATTTAGAGAGTATAGGATGTGTTAAGCTACTTAATTCCTAAAAAATAGTCTACAAAACTACCCAAAGAGTTATACAGATTCAATGACTACAAACAGAATGCTTATTTTGAAGGACTGTTTAATGAAAACACCGTCATTTTCAAGGAAAAGCACAGGATTATTATTTTGAAAATTAGATTATGCATTTTTATATTATGCAGGCCTATATAACAATCTAAAGAAGTACCATAATATGAACACATACATTATTTTTAGACTATTATTATTATACACTAATCTTATTTGGAACACAAAGGGAGGGATATTTAGCTGGTATATATATATTCTGTATTTGTTTGGCTATTGCTATACATATCTGAAAATCTGAAATATCACGTGTAAAAAGTTACGCCTAACGGCTAAAGTCCTACACTACATGATTTAAAATCGTATGAAGGTTAATATTTAGGTTTATTCTTATTAACTTATTAATATCCATTCAATAATATTATTGAGACATAAAATCACTGAATAAGTACTTGAACTTTCATAATATATTTATTTACAATAAATAAGTTTGAAATAAAACTTGTAGCAGTCATAACTTTTAAAATTATTATAAATACCTGGGTATTTACCTAATATGGGTATATACCCGCAGTTTAAAATACCCGGGTATTTTACATCACTATACCAATGTCAAAGTTATATGATGCATATTGTTTAAAAGCTCTTTAAGACTAAAGTAATAGTTGGACCCATGCCCGGGAAGGTTTCTGAGTTAGTAAAACTATGTTCCGATTTTAGTACTTTGTTGTTTAAAAGCTCTTTAAGACTACAGTAATGGTTGGACGCATAAACTATGTTCCAATTTTGGTGCACAGAGGTACAGGCTACAAATGTCAAATTAGTGAAAACTTTTAATGATGCATATCGTTGAAAAGCTCTTTAAGAGTAAAGTAATTGTTGTTATGTACAATTTTGTAATATTTTCATTTAGGAGGGGGGTAAAATTGAAAATACTGGAAAAATATTTCTATAACCTATATCTATATAAATTAAAATGAATGTTTGTTTATATGTATGGCTCTTATGCCAATATTGTAAAAGAATAATATATTGCAAATTTTAATATAAATTATAATTTAAGGCAACATTATTTATGCCTAAATAAACGATTTATAAGGTATTTCAAAGGCAACAGCTATACATTTCTTATGTTATTAATGTTTATCAGGCGGTACGAAGTTCGTCGGGTCAGCTAGTATAATATAAAAATAAGCTTGGTATAAGCATCTTATCACATCTTTGAAATGATCGTCCAAATAACCCTCGTGTTTATCACAGGATGCACATAGGATCGATCTTATACAAGGCAAGGATAATAAATAGCATTTAAAAATTCAATATAAAATAACTCACATTCGACGTCAACTATTATTCTTTTGCTGACGGATGGAGGGACTCCATTGGACGCGATGCAGAGGTAAGCTCCCATCTCATTCCTGGTTATCCTCGTGAGATTAAGCTGATCCCCATCCTGGACTGTAACTGCAATATAAAAAAACTATATTGTAATTTTTAAGTAGAATAAGTTGTAAAATAGGTACGCTGTACAAGATAAGTTTAAAGAGTTTCTAATTCTTACATACATTTAATTTTATAGAGTTACACTAATTTAATTAAATTAATTAATTGTTAAGAGTTACTTAATTTCTAAAGAGTTACACGGAACAGGTGTTCTTTCTGAAACAATACTCTACCAATTGATCCAATCAGTCAAATAGCATATTCCATTAAATGGCAAATGTTTAACATATATTTTCTTTATTACATTTTCCCTACAACAGTAATTTATCATTAATTTTATTAATAATAATACAAGATAAAAAGGAACTTTTTATGTAGTACATTTTTAAATTTTCCTTGTGGGTTTCCTTAGCTGTCAATGGTCGTTTACAATTGATTTTGAATTTGACCGCCTAAATATTTAAGAAATTTAGTGTTTTATCGACTAATAGTAATAATTTGATAAATCTAATTACTGATTATTGTATTGTCATCGGAAATACATAATCTGTGCATGATTTAGCTTTCTACTTAGTCAGGAAGTTAGTTAAAAATCGATTGCAAGATTTGTACAGGACAAACAAACTAACAAGAAAGCAAGCTAATAAGAACGTAGTAAAAATCAGCCCCAGGCAACACAGACAAACTTTCTTATATGCATGTTCATAATTACTTAGCGCACTGTATTCCATTTATTAGTTTTTGTGTTTTCGTAGGTGCATTATTTAATTATTATTGAACATTTCATAAAAATGTATCATAAAAATTCTCGGCGGGGAATTAAACCCGTCCGAATTTAAAGCAATTTTCTCAGGAACTAGATTTTTCCCGGGAAAACGGCTTTTATCGTTAGATTCGTAATTAAATGGACTATATTGTAGAATTTTTTTAATCAAAAGTGTCGGAACCGTTTTCGAGAAATAATTTGCTTCAGAGTTTTTGATGGTAACACCCCCAAATTTGGAGCTAAAATTAATTTCTCGATTTCTCCATGGAGGTATAATTTTTCTGATCATGTACTTTATCTTTTTATGAGAAAGTATAAATGAGCAGATAATTTAAATTAATATGAATTCTTACACTTAAGAATGCTTTATGTCACTACTAATGCTATAATTCTTCAGGATTTCATCTGAGTATATTGAGGATTTTATGATTGAAACTAATAGGTCTATTTTCATTTGCTATGCATAATAATTATAATATAACAAAACAACTTAAAAAAAAATTACCACATTGGATTAAATATCTCTAATATCATTGGCAGAAACTTGGACTACATTTATTTTTGTGTGTTAAAAGTGAAGGCATTATGATTATAAGCTAATTTTTAAACGTAAATATAATTGTTAAAAATAAACTAATATATATAGCTTTATGCTAATTATGTTACCTTTATATTGTGGAATAAAAAAATATTATTATTATATCTTAGTTCAGACTAAACCTCTCAAACGTAAGTAAAAAAAGAAGTGTAAACTTTATGATTCAGACTAGTTCACACAATAGTAGGTTGCTGAAAACATTTCACACATAATAAATAGGAGAGAAGTATTTGCGCTGAAAATAACATCTCTTCTACAAATTGAAGTGCTATCAAGAGGAAGCACTTTAGTTAAGGAATTCAGAATCAAATGACAACTCGACGAACAATAATATTGTGAAACAGTTGGGGATAACTAAAACGACGAAACTCCGCTATAAATAACGGTAGAATTATTTCATCCACTCATCACACTTGGGTTCAAAAACACAGTTGTTTTGAAAATGTTCTGCTTTAATGGTTTTTTTGAAAAGAGGAGGTTTTCGCAACTTTAGCTGTTTTTAGAGGAATTGAGTAGAATAAGATGCTCATCGAGCATGAAGGGAAGCTTATGAGGTTTCAATCAGCTCTTTCAAAGAGGCCCTTTCGGAAACAACTTCACCCTCTATAACTCCAATCAGCGACTTGTAAAAGCAACATACATTTTTCCCCAATTTAAAAAAAAAAGAAACAGGTTTTACTCTAACGAACACATATTAAACTAAAGCCGTATAAAAGACTGAATAAGAGGACATACACACAGGGAGTAAATGTCACACCTCGTGTAATACCTACAAAAAAGCCACTAATTAGCTAAATTTAAAAAAAAATGAAAATAGCAAAGCTCCAAATAACAAATAGAGATTAATTAAGAGTTGAAGGATTAAAAAGAAGAAAATCCCCCCATCCACTGTCGTTCTTTCCCGACAGACTTTCCTTTTTCTTAATCGCGAAGGAAAGCACGGCATGATTGATAATCATGTTCATCCACACAACACTTTCCTGCACTCTTTCCTGTGAGACAATCCGCTCATTCCATCCTGCAGGCTTGTCGTGTGACTACAATCCCTTCGTTGCCCATCCACATGAAATAGCAAAATCCTGTTTGTTTTTAAATTGTGTGAGGCCAGAAGGAAAGAACGCGAGTGGGTGGTCTCTTTCCTCTCACTTTCCAAGGGAATGTTGTCTCGTCGAGGGAAAGCGTGTCGTGTCATACAAACCTTTGGGATTCGTTGCCTAACTGGGACAATCTTGCAAGATTATAATCCTGCCGTTCTTTCCTCTTGAACCCCATACACTGACACTCTTTCTTGACGGAATCGGCTTTCCTTACGGAAAGAACGACAGTGGATGGTGCGCTATTAAAGTTCTAATAAGGAATAGCTACAGCTTAACGTGAGATTGCTACATTTTAAGAAATATTTAAATGGATCTACATTCTAAATTTAAATGGATTTGGATCAGATTTTAGGCATTTACTTCTGAAAAGAATGTAGAATATGAATTTACCGGAAAATCAACTAGGTATTGTCAGTGTTGGTAAAAAATGGTCAGCATTAGTGAGCTGTTATTGATATATGTATTTATCATTAAACGTTTGACCAATTTCGCTCTTCCTTATATCGGTGAAATTTGCTGAACAAATTGAAGTTATAATTATTTAGAGGATATTAGCATGTACGTTTTAAAGATATCAGATTGAATTTCACACCTTGGACTATCAAGGGACGAAATCAAACCGTAAATGGAAAGAAAAGCAAACATTTTGCTTATTTCTTTCAATGGCTTTGTTGTTCCGTTTTATTTTGGTAAATCAAAACAAGTACAAGGGACTGTTAAAGAATATTCCAATCTCTTTCATTCTTATTTTTCACTTGGTATTTTTATCTAACAGAAAGAGAAGTCGTCATCTCTTATCTCATTTTAACTAACAGAGATATTTTCATAATTTGTTGTACACTTGGCTGAAAAAAGAAGTCTATTATAAAAAGGAATGAAAGAATTCTTTTATTTGGGAGTAACACAAGGTTATGTTGTGATTCCTTTTCCGTTTAATTTTTTTTTTTTTTTTGTTTGGTTTATTCTGGTTTGTATTCTTTTTTTCTTATCGTGGAAACAATTACTTTTTCCCTATTTTCTTTTTATTTTTTCTGCATTATATATTACAATTTGTTTTTATCGTCGTTTCAAGTAGAAGAAAAGTTTATATAAGTGTGTGAAACCTTAATAAAAATAAACTGGTAATCGAATAATTGTACATGTAGTATCAAAAATATAAAATAAATAATAAAAATTGTAGAAAATATAAATCCAGAATATAAAATAAAAATAAGTAAAGTTTATAATAATTCTAATGAAAAATATAAAATAAATTAAATAAGAAGATTAGAATAAAAAGGCAATGCAAATAAGGAATCAAAGTAATAGCTACTCTTGACTATTATGAAACAACACTGAATATATTTTTTAAATCTTCAATTAACGAACCATTTACCACAACTGATCCCATTTACTTCTTGTCTGATTTTAAAAGTTTCTTAACTGTTGAGTGTATTAATATAGTGTGATAAATAATAAAGTTGAAATGCATAATATTCAATTTTAAATAAAACATGGATAGTGAATAAGAAGATTATGGATTATGGATAAAAAAAAAATCTGATTGATTTCATTAACCATCGTTATTTGAAGTATTCTTTAGTAAATGGACCTATTTTTTCCACCTATTTAAATATTTGATTAAAAAATTAATCGTAAAAAACCTTTTATAAAAAAAGCTTTTATTCGTACTCTTCTCATGGGCGTGCTTAAAAAATAACTAGTCCACCAACTTGGGCTGTCCACCATATTGGATTTAGAATGAGGTCACATGTTGAACTAAACGAGTATTCAATCGGTTGAGGATAATTGCTTTAAAATTCAGTTGCAAGATTTAACCCGAACATACATACAAACATTGCAAGTTAAATAAAAGCTGGTAAAATTCTTTTTTCGTCTCTATATTATTAGCTATAAATTATTCCGTAATTATTATATTATACTATTATAAATTTATTATACACATATATTGATTTGGATATATGTATTGTTTAAAAAATACTTATACTAACATGCAATTTACTAGATTAATGTACTTGTTACTACAACATTAATGGAAGGTACATGTTTATAGGATTCATTAAGAGTAAAAAAAAAAAATATATATAAATAAAAAAATAAGGATTGAAATAAGTCAGGAAGAGAGAATAGACTGCTAATTAGTGTGGCACATAGCTTCCATCCAGATGAGATTTGGATCTTTTTCGATTCCCAGTAGGGCCCCAATTAGGCACTTCTTTAGATGGTTACTCCCCTTATAAAAACAACAAATGGGAGTAACAATCTAAAGAAGGTGTAAGGAATGTTCTTCTTTAGACTGTCACTCCCCTTATAAATACTGAAGTGTGATATTCCTTTGTCCCAAAGTACATTGGACTTTACATCCCTTTGTCTTAATAGTTATTTAGTCAAAGTAATTCACATCCTACGAAAACATAGGGGAGTAACAATCTAAAGAAGTACCCACAATTACTTTTAAGCAATATTGAAATTAATATGGAACAATTTGTGTACTGTGTACTTTCAACAAACCATCCTAATTTCTTCAAAATTCGATGTGTATTTTTGAAGATGTAGGTGTTAATAAATACCAGTTTGTGGACACAAGGAAGGAAGCAATGGGCGCAAAAGATTGAAATAGTTAATAAGGGACCAAAAATGGACAAATTATGGCCTTCATCCAAATTTTATTTAAAAATGGTAGGCAAACGAGTAGTTCTTATGATAGAGGTTCGCAAACATTTTGATTGACAGAACGAAAGACACGAGACCAAAAACGCTTCCTAATGTCTGAAACAGGTTTCTTTCTAGGAATTTTCGTTCTTGAAAACGACCATAATGGTTTCGTTATAACCTTCGGTAAGCTCGGAAGGAAAATATAAAATAAAGAAATCAATATGAAACTAGAATTAGAAAGAGAGGGGAGAGGTTGTAGAAAACCGTATGATTAAATGTAGGGAGAAGAGCGGACAAGTTGATTCCACGATATATCAGTTCTATCTGTTTTGCGGGTTTTAGCCTTTAGAACCAACATGCATTCAGATGAACCTATACCAGGAGCGTCGAGTAAACCGTAGACCGCACGGCACAAACTAGTTAGTATTCCGTACAAATATTAGATTGCAGCTCGTGCAGGTTCGTGTAGGTACTAGCTCTACGGTCAACATGGATACCTTTCAACACCCTCCAACCAATGACATTCTTGACTTTGCCATTGAAACTAGAAGTCACCCAGCTCTATAACTAAAGTTGTCTCAGAGGCAACATAATCAGATATATTTATAATGCAAACAAAAAGAGACACAGATAAATAGCAATTGAATAATATAAAATTAACTTTATAAAATATGAGGTATATTAAAACAATAAAATACCTATTTTACGTACAATATAACACACTTTTTAACTGTTTCGCACGAATTTACATACGCACATCTACAGTTTAAGTATAAAAATCAGAACTCAAAGTACCCAGAAAACTTAATTCTAAAAAAATTAACCACCCATTATTTATATTATTATTATTTTTTTTTTTTTTTTCAAAATCACTGAATCATAAAATAAGTGATTATAAAAAAAAAAAAATTAAAAACAAGATTTTATTCGTATTCTTCTCAGGAAACCCTTTCATTTGATACCCATATCGTGGGCCTGCTAAAAAAAAAAACTAGTTCGCCATCATAGGCTGTCCACCATATTGGATTGGTGGACATAATGGACGAATGACGTCACTTAGCTAACCACGCATCGTGCATTTCATCAAAACTAAACGTGAATGTAAAATTTCAATTCAATCGGTTGAGGATAACTGCTCTAAAATTCAGTTGCAAAATTTGACCCGTACATACATACATACAAACTTAGCAAGTTAAATAAAAGCTTGTTTTAAGTTAAATAAAAAATATCAAAATTTGATATTTAAATAAAAATACTTACTTTGTCATGGACTAAATAAATAATTTTTGAAATTGTTTTCATATAAGAATATAAACAAATGTAATATACGTATCATCACGAACCAAACAAGAAATTGTTATTAATTCGATCACTGCAAACATTAAAACGAAAAAATAATAGTAAGTCACTGACTCTAGAAAGCCTACAACAAAGCTACTATGTTTGAATTCTAAATGGTTGTTTAAAATAAATAAACTAACTGTTATGCTAACTTTTCACTTTAGTCAATTTAGGATTAAAAAAAAATCGCACGGAAAAAAGAGAACTTTACTGTTTCATCATTCCGAGATTTAATATCAAAGGGGTTTGTATTTAATTGAGCGTTTCGACGAAGAAAAGTAGGAAAAAGTTTATTGGCTTGAGCTACTTTAATCAGAAAGTCCGAAGGTAAAATCGGTGGACAACTGAAATTGGCCTAGAGAGAGGGGCGAGGACTATAAAAACCCCCGTACTATGGTTTGGCGGGATATGTCGTGGAGGTAAAGCAATAGGGAAGGAAAGCCTTGGAAGTGGAAGGTCCGGCGAACACGGGGGCAATATGGTTCCCTAGGGGGTCCGGCGACTCCGGGGCTTATTGCACCGAAGGGAGATCCACCAGCCGATACATTGGACAGGAGAAGGCAACGCAGGAATACACAACCGTATTCTAGAGTGAGAGCAAGTAGTGAGAAAGAGTAGGTATGGGGACAACCTAAGGTATCTATAGGGACACGGAAAGGACTTGAAGAGAGAGGGTAAAAGGACCTGGAATAATACAAGAAACAACACCATGTCTGCTAGAGAAACACAACAAAACCTCCTTCACACACACTCACCCAGAAGCCAAGAAACAAGAATAGACCAGCATACAGACAATATCTTCTTTTTTTGAACTAGTGGAAAATGCTTTCTCACATTTTAAGTAGAACGAAACTGTTCTGAGAGCAAACACCTTGGTTTGGTAAAGCAATAACAGAATAGGAAACAACACTTAATTGCGAACACATTCAGACAATCCTGATTTAATAAAAATATATAAACAAAATGAAAAAATATTGTAACAAAAGTTAATTTAACTTTTTTGTGTTTCTATATAATGTACAAAATGAAGATAAATAAAGAAATACATGCGCAGTCTTGGCGATAGGGAGCATAAAAGTGACTGACTAATATTAAGCTAGAATTATGTGTATAAGTCTTTTGGTGTCCTTTAAGAATATGCGGTTGGCTAGTTTGGCAGCTAATAGGTTACTTATTCAAATAAATGTGGTTAAAAAAAAAAAATCAACTTGCATCTGTGGACTAACTAATTTTGTACTCAGGATCATGGAAATCACATTGTCCGTCACATGGCCACTTTCCACCAGACTGTTATTTTTAAAAGCTTATGGTCAAGCTATATCAGACGAAGCTCAACACCTATTATTCTTAAGAGCCTCCTAAAGATTAATTAATGCAGAATTCTAGCTAGATGTTGGTCATTCATTTTATTGCCCGCTATCTCCTGGAATAGTAACATAAATAAACATTAATATATATATATATATATATATATATATATATATATATATATATATATATATATATATATATATATATATATATATATATATATATATATATATATATATATATATATACACAGGGGGACCCATGATGTATCTACCATGGAGCAACCGGTGATACTAGAGATCAAATTAAATAATTTAGTCAATATATTTTTTGATAAATATATGTCATTGTCGAATGGTGTTGAAAATTAAAATTAGATTTCGAAACATTAAGTTTTAAAAAAATAATTTTAAAACGGTAAAAGATATCAAATTCAAAATTGAAGTAGTTGGGATTACAAAGGTGAGAAATCCGAATTCGATACTAGTTTGAACATAGTATCCCAATAAATCCTGCTAATTTTTTCACCTTGTAAAGCTGGGAAGTTTTTGACTTCAAACATGAGAAGAGTCATAATGTCAACGTAAAAAACCAACCTCTAGGTCAATATCGATATCTCAAGCCATCAGCGAGATATTCGTCTTTGAAAGTTAAAAAAACCTCGTAATTTATTTAAAATACATAATAATTTTTTAACTGTTTATTTATTTAATTTTTACCAAGAATGACTGATTTTTACTTTCTCATGTATGGAGTATACTCGTATATACAGATGGTGGAGCGATACATTACAATAGTTTTGTAAGCCCTTTGGCAAGCCTAGGCCCTCTAAGGGGGTTAGTTAGTTAGTATATTATAAAACCATCGTATTTGGTATGATATTATGTGAAATACTTAAGACTTAACGATAATAATATTCGTAAATATAACAAGCTCTGCAGCGAAGAACGTGAATCCAGCTAGTATAGTTGCGTACTCGGGTGTGTGTGAACTTGGTGAAATTAAGTTACTACCTTACTTCATTAGCTTATTAGTGAAATCTATTGCTAGGGTCTCATATAATGTTTACCACATGTCATTGAAAATTACCTTGTCTGGTTGCTTAAATTAACCTTCAAACCGGTAGAATTTAGATGAAGATTAAAGTTTTTATTAGTTCGAGTAAGGTAAAGTTGCTTAAGTTTATTACTCAGTTGCAACGATATCAAAAGTTTTGAAACTTCACGTCCTGTCAACTTGCCAAGTAAAGGGATTCCATAACGACTTGGCGAAGGTTGAGATTACAGACGGCTGTAAAATCATCGGGGGAAGGAGGAAGCTTTAAGAAGTAAAGAAGTCGATTTGACGAGCCGGTGTCGGATTCTCGAGTTTATAGAGTCGTAAGTGTAAGTCTCACAAGCTTTTCGGGAAAAGGTAATGAAGTAAGATTGTAACTTTTCGGTAGAGGGGGAAAAGGTTATTCGGTATCTTTAAAAGAGAGCGAGGTGAAAGTGGTGAAAACCGAAAATGGGAAGCAATCAGGGTAAACGTTTGTTCTGAAGAGAGAGGATGCTGGTTTGCACAGCGAGTTTTAGGATGGTTTTCAAAGTCTTTAAAGCTTCTTGAGCGAGGTTCCGAAGCAAGACGATGAGGTTTCACAGGAGGAAATTGCTAACGAGAAGGTCTCTCAGACTAGTGGAGAAGTAGGGAAGGGTTAATAGGTTTTCCCTTCAACTCCACTCTTCAAAAACCTCCACACTCCTTTTTCAAAGAGATGTGTGAAAACCTCTTGGTCTTCTTCTTTAAGAACTTTTTAAGGGAGATTTTCTCCTTAAGGATGTAAAGGATACGAGGTATTAAAAAACCGATTTCTACGATCCGACAACCTCCTACTGTTTCAAAATCCTCATCAAACTAGCAGCAAATGATACTAACTCTTCATAAACTCTATAAACTAAGCTAGTCTGACAAGACTGTCTCAAAAAATAACTTTTCCAGAAAGAGTATTAAACAAAATCTCAAAACAGCACTCAATTTTTCTCACTTTATCCAATAGAAGTAACAAGAAAACTGCTCTGAGAAAAGTACGTAAACTATCCTAAACATAACAGCAATGATTTTAAGACTTCATCGTAGTTCAAGCAAAAAAAAAAAAAAAAAAAAAAAAAACTCTGATATAGTTTGTAGATTAGAAAATTGTTTAAAAGGTTTCTTTTTTATAAATAAACGTTCAATTTTTGCTCTCTTTCTAGGTTTCAATTTTAACTGAAGGAAAAAACTTTCATAGAAAATCTCTTGTTTCATGTAATTCTTCTTTTCATATTTTTATTTATTTATTTTTTGCTAGAGAGCAAAACTTTTATAGTTGTAAAACTTTTTCTTACAGTCTTTAGGTTGGTTAAAAGTAGGTAAAAGCTTGTTCACCATGATTCTTTTTTTTTTATTTTAGTTTTGTTTAACTTAAGAGAAAAAGAGATTAAATTATTCTCTGATAAGTGAAAATATTTATCGGATGTATTACAGAATAGGGCTTTGTATTTACTTAACTAGAACAGAAAATAAAAAATCAAAGAATAAACAATTATGCTTGAATGAAAAGGAAATATTTAATCTGTAGAACTCTTAGAATATAAACCATTAATTGAATACAAAGAAACCAAATAAATTAAATTTTGAGAAATAATAATAAATTAAGTTCAATGTACAGTTTTAACTTTTTAAGTTTAACTTTCGCGATCGTATTGTCCCAGAAAAAACCATAAATGTTGAAAGCGCGAATATTAAGTCATTAAATACATGGTAAAAAAGGTTTAAGTGTATGGGGGCAACGTTAACTACGACACACACATATTTGAAAACATATTTTGAGGTAATAAAACTATAATAAATAAAAAGAAAAAATACGCGTTCCCTTGCTACTGATATAGCTGACATGCATCCAGCATGATCCCGCGAAATTTCGATATGGAGATTTTAATATGGATTTACACGTTTTGAGGTCCCCTGTGTCCAAATAAGTGGTTTATAAAAAATGTCTGTCTATCGTCTGTGAAGACGAGTGGAGACTAAACTACTGGGCCGATTTTGATGAAATTTGGTATTCATGTTCAGAAAAATCAACCCCGAAGCAAAATCGAGAAATGAATTTTAGCTCCAAATTTGGGGGCACTAATCCCCAAAAACTCTGAAAAACCTTGAAAATAATTATTTCTCGAAAACGGTTCTGACGATTTTGATTAAAAAATTCTAAATTGTAGCCTATTTAAATACGAATGTAACGATATAAGCCGTTTTCCCGGTAAAAATTAGTTCCTGTGAAAATAGCTTTATACGTGGACGGAGAGAGTTCGGCTTTGATTCCCCACAGATAAATTTTGATGAAATGTATAATAATAATTTTAATGTACCTACGAAAACTCGAAAACTAATAAATGGAAAACACTGGGCAATGTAATTATGAACTCGTACATGAGAAAGTTTGTCTGAGTTGTCTTGGATCGATTTTTTAATACGTTTACGATCATTCACAATATAGAAGTTTAGATAACACTTAACAAAATACACCTACTGAAAGTTACCGGATAGAGAATGAAGAGATTATTAGTGGGATATGGTAGGTAAGACCAAAACTATAATCTTGGAATTATAAAGTGATGTCTCCTTTCTTCCTAGAAATCATGTAGATCAGGGTGGTTTATAACTAGTCTACTTTCAATAATGCTCAATTGTTTTTACAAATATTCCCCTAATTCCATTCCAATTCGGCATTATACCTTATAAGTGACAGTATTATTTTGATATACCTATCCACAAATAAGAAGAGGGTAGGTTAGTGAATGTTTAATTAAAGTCACAAACAAATTTTAACAAATAGACGAATTTGAAAATTGATTGGAGCTTTTTTTTAATGAATTAACTCTAACCACCTCTAACCAATGCGTCTACATGTTTTCAACAAAATTTTGACAAAGTACGAGATCCAAAAGATAAAAAAATCACATCGGATCAGATTGTAAAACGGATCTTTTCTATACCTGCATTTAATTCAACGTATTCTCTCTATCCCCATGCAATATTTTTTTTCGGAAATAAAATATTATTGTGTGCGTAAACGTTTTAGTCTTCATTAATTTAGCAAGGTAAAAGTTACAGTAATGAATGGATCAAAAGGTTTAAAAGTAAGGGAATAATCTCGTAAAATAATAAAGGAAATACCAAACGTGGCGTATCGAGAGAGAAAAAAATCAGACAGGTAGTTCGTTATAAAAACCTTTTTTTCGCGAATTTTTTTTTAAAAGAAAAAATCAAGTACAAGTGTTTTTTTTTTTTTTTTTTTTTTGTTTTTTAAAAACCTTATTTTCTTTAAATTTAAAAACAAAAAAACTTGGAAACTTTTTAGAAGGAATTTTCAAAGTTAAGTAATGCGTTTTGCTTTTCTCCCCTTTTATAAAACATATAATATATACTCTCAAATTAAAAAATTAAAAATTTAGAATAACGTTCATCATAAAAAACAAACTTTTCAAAATTCCCTCGTTATTGCTACACGTGAAAACCTTAGTACAAACTTTATTGATTAATTTACATAATAAAAGAAAAATGAAAACAAACATTTATTGGTATCTAGTAAAGAGTTGGGCGTAAAGCAAAGGGGTAAGAGTTAAAGAATGGATAAATGTTATTCTAGTTAAATGTAAACAAGTTTCATCCCCCTATTCTTATTTCAAGGTTTAAAAGTGATTTTTTTTTTCTCCTACCTAAGTTCTGGGCTAGGTTCCAAACAAAGCTAACAAGGTATTAGGAAGGGTTAGGTTGGCCTTTCACAGCCTCCCAGTAGACCCATCCTCTGGATTTGGCCAATTCTTTCTCATTTTCACCTCAGCTATTCCCCCTACCCTTATAACCTCTTTCTTCCCCTTTTTTTAACAGGTAAACATTGTATTCTCCCCATTATAAGGATAAGAGTAGAAAAATACAAACTATGATACAATAAAAAACAATCTACCACATATTTCACAACTTTAGTAGAAGCAAAATATGTTGAATTAAGTCTGTACCTATAAAGATTCAAATCGTGGTTATTAATAATGAAAAAATCGGTCCGAGACACTCAGACAAACTTTCTCATACACGGCCGTGGAATATGGTCTCATATCATTGAAGCGAGCCTAATACAATACAGTTAATCATTAGTTAATCATAGAAATAGAGAATATGACTGTAAAAGAGAGCCGTGAAGTGAGGAGGACGAGCTTTACTACAATTCCCTCATCTCGCCTACACGTCCCGCCCATTCCATGTCAGCTATTATAAAATGTATCACTGCGTTGATCGTATCTGTTGCAATTGTGCTTCGTGCTTCAGACTATGTACATGAAGTTTTATTAAAATCGTTAAGTTATAACGTAAGATATCGGTAAAAACGTTGTTTTCTCTATTTTGAACGTTTAATTCCACTTGAATAGTTTTGAAGCACTTCATAGCGGTGTCGCTGTTGGTTTTACTAAAAAAAAATATTTGTAAATAATGTTCGTCTAATTGAATAGGTGATAATAGAATCTTTTCCCGTCCTGAAAATCCAATTTTACATTTGAAGCTCACGTTTACGCGAACTCTTGGACGGATCACGAAGTCCAACAAACTTAGCCTGAGCATTAATAAAAGGAACATGTGTACTAAATGTCAACTAAATCGGTCAACTCTTAACGGTAACGTAAACGTTACTGACATACAGACGCAGTCAGGATGCATATTTTGTTGAGCTCGCTTGTGCTCGCTTCAATTACTTATTGTTTATGATACATAATTTCTTCATTTAAAGTTATTTATTTTTAAATACTAGCATAAGGACCTGGCGTAGCCCAGGTTTATACAAAAATTAAAGCATTGGTGAATTAGAAAAACCCAAAAATAAAAAAAAGTAAATGTATATAAAAGGCATCAGAACATTGGCAAATAAATGTATGAGTGAACGTGAACATTGAAAAATAAATAAAAATTATACAACTATATATCAAACGTAAATAACCATAGCAGTCACATATATCGTCACGATATCGAAAAAATCATTTTTAACCAGCATATAGTGATTAACAGGTGATGATTAATTTTGCCTTAAAAGAAGCCCATATATGGCCACCATCTTGAAAATGAGTGAGTATTAGGGGAGTAATTTATATCAGTATTTTTACCAGGGAAATGGCAAATATGTGTTCCAAATTTGGTTCAGATACCTCAAAAAATTGAAAGCGCCTATGAAGAACAAACTCACAATCACACCACGTTGAACTTTATATATATATAAGTAGTTGGTTCTTTTTTGGTTATATATGATATAAGTAGTTGGTAGTTTCTTCACAAAAGAAAAACTTCAATTTATATATATATATATATATATATATATATATATATATATATATATATATATATAAAACAAGTAAAACATTATTTTACCACTTCACTTACTAGCTTCTAATGACTAGTTGTTATAAAACAAAACTTAATATTTACCTTAACAACATAAGGGTTAAAACTACGAGTACATTAGGAGAAAAAGATTAGTCTACACGTAAAACCGGCGGAAAAGCTTATTTTGTACGAACATAAGAAAGAATAAAAAAAGTCAGGTAAAACTTAGGGTTAGGTAAATTTATAACTGTCCGATAGAAATTGGATTCTAATTTTCTCTCAAATTCTAATTTCCCTAAGGTGTGAATTGGTTTTAGTTTTTTTTACCCTATAAACTTCTGCATCTCTTACCTATTTTATTTCTTCCTTTATTTTCTCTCCCATTTTAAATGTACGCTTTATACGAACATGCCTATTTATTATAAAGGGTAAAGTTAATTAGAGAAATAAACGAGATTTTTTTTATTATTAATTTATAATTACTGTCTACGGTTAATTGGTAATTAAAAGAGGTGACTATTTTTCACTGAATTCAGGATAATAAAATTAATAATAACTTGAGCAGAGAAGTGAAATATATTTTAATTACCTGCAGAGTAGAAATGGAAGGAATGAAACGAACCTGATAAGCTACAAGTCCGGTATCTTAAATTCTTATAAACATTTAAAGGCATACTTGCAACATGCCCTAGCAATGTTTGCTACAAAGTCCGGACAAGAAATGCGTCCTGATAAGAAATGCCAGTAGCGTATGTTTTTTATGTTTGTGACGGATTTCGTGACTAAGTAACCTATGATGCGAAATTTTGTTTGAAAAAGAAAAACCACCAATCCTCACATGAAATTACAAGAAATATTTTAAAGCAAGTGCTTCTCAAATACTGAGCAGGAAAACAAATATTTTATTTTATTTAAATTATAATTACATTTTTTATTTTACATATTAAATTTGCAAAAATAAATTCATATTAATATATTTTACAAAAAAGGAATTTCTAGTATACGAACTTAACAGCAGCGTTCTTCATCATTTTTTTAAAAAATGAAATTTTTTAGATATTTAAATTACCCCGATCCCGGCACTTCTAGTCCAGATTTAATACTATTTTTTCAAGTACTTCTAGGTCCTCTTTCAGCGGTGAAAGTTAATGAAAATCTTTATCGTAGGAGAACAGGTGTCGACAACCCGGCGCCCTAGGTGTACTTTTAATGCGCACGCCGATATTCAATTTCACCCAAATTACTAATTTTTCTTTTCGCTCGTTTTAACTAGTTGGCATCGAAAACTATCCCCCTAAGATAAACCTATAATAAGTCATTAAGTATTTAAAAATGTCGACTTTTTTTTTAAACGAAGTTCCTTATGGCACGTTCTGGAGCCCGGGAGTGAATCCAAAATAAAACGACCAAAATCACCGTCACAAAATCACCGTCACGCAAATCCGTCACGAAATCTACCGATGACGATAACTTGAGTAAAAGATCGCCGAGTTAGTTGAAATTTGGTACACATGTTCATTTTATCAATGCCCAGGCTGAGTTCATGAAAAACGTTATCCGCTCAAGCATTCACGCGCAACGCTCGGGTAAACGTAAACCTCAAAAAGACGGAAAAAATGTTATTATGGAAGCCTGTTACTTGACTTGTTTATTTTGTTATATGTCATAATGTCACTCGGTTTTATAAATATTGAAAAAATAATCACGGTCTTACACTGTTACACACTGTGAAACTGTTATGAAGTGATAAAGATCGTTAAATTTATTAAAGTGGACCCAAACGTTTAAAATAAAGAAAACAACGTTTTAACCGATAGCTTCCGTTCTAACGTATAACGATTTTAATAAAACTTCTTACACATTGTCTAAAGTACAATTGAAACAGGCATGTAAAATTTCAACCGGATTCAAGCAGAAGCTTTAGAGTAGGGAAGAGATATATTTTAATTAAATTAATAGGCCGGGTAGGTAGAAAACAGTCTTATTTCAATCCAACATCCTTTAACAAACATACTCTTTAACTATAAACTCATCATGATCAACTTTTTTCTTATATTCAATATATA
Organism: Gerris lacustris; assembly: GCA_951217055.1. Taxonomy (NCBI): domain Eukaryota; kingdom Metazoa; phylum Arthropoda; class Insecta; order Hemiptera; family Gerridae; genus Gerris; species Gerris lacustris. The sequence goes on along the minus strand of OX578283.1, from coordinate 30,356,896 downwards.
TTTATAGTAAGACGCTTGCTTTAATGATACAAATAATGATTTTCTTTTAATTTTTCCTTAACTCTTGCTAGGTACGAACAGTTCGTTACTTTTAATTTTGTCTCTTTTCTAACTCCGCCATGTGTAAGTAGTTAGCAATGTATACGTACTTAGCAGTATGATTTTAAAATTTATATTTAATGAAAAATGTAAGGAACTTCGTTCCTACCGGGTGTCCCGCGACACCACACGTATTTTTTTCCTCATGCATGTGCGCTTTCAGAGATATTTTGATCTTGCATCCCGCCCCTGTAGGCAAATGGGTTGCCAACCCCAGTAGTAGAATGTTGAATCCGAATCTGTTTTATAATCTATAAATTGGACTTTTATCTGATATACAATTGTGTATTGTAATCTAAAGATGTATTTTTATTTCTCATAACGAAAGCAATTCGATTTGTGTTGAGTCCAAATTTCATTTTTATTGTTCTTGTGACCTTTTACCCTATTGTAATCGTTCTTTTGTCTTTTTCCTTAACAATGTAACACATCAGGGCCGCATTGTGGTATTTTGGAAGCGATTTTATCGTGTAATAGGGCAACAACATTCACTTTTTAACAGAAGAAAACTATCTCACTCTCTCTCTCTCTCAGTATTGGCTAAATATCATTAGACAGCTTATCTTTGTATGAAAGTAAATTTATTATTTATTATGTATTAACTATATATGATATTACGCTAATAATAACACTATCTACGTAAAATATATAGAAAAAAAGTATTATGGAAACCATTTGTTTCCCACTGAAGGAGCAAAAGCATTGTTATATTATTCTGAAGCGCGATTTAAAAAATGTCTGCACAGAAACCCGTTTTAGACATCAGGAAACATTTTTAGTCTCGTCTATGACTGTCGGTCTGTTTGCCGTTCTACCAGTCCGATATTCTATGATTAAAAAAAGTTTAATCATAGAAGTGAGCCATTTGTCTGAGACAAGCCGAGAATGTACAGGGGTCGTTCGGGCCGTGTCACCTCGTTAAATGTCTTGTTCTGTCTTAGCCCGAAAGTGAACTGCCATAATCTTCTTTTGAGATGTGTTGTTTTTATCGTAGTCAACGACCACATCTCAAGAATTTAGGACTCAATACTACACAATAAACCCAGAAGCATCCTAGAACACATCTTACGTTTATGGTGTTAGTATAGGTTGACAGGATAAGCTCTGCGTGTTTGTGTTAGTTGATGCTGTATACGACACCATAAAAACCCCTGAAGATGTTTTTTTAGTATACGTAGGACGTAATACGTTAGGACCTAAACATATCTAAACATTGTTACTTCCGACCATCGAGGTCATTCAGGACCTAGTAACAAACTATTAGTTGATCAATTTTACCAAGAACTGGCAGGGGTGTTTCTTAAATATAATAACGATAGAAAATAGTTGTAAACATTTATAATTAACACAATCACCCTTCACATAAGAACATGAGGCATACATACACTCGTAATCGAATCATAAAACGTAATAATCGTTATAACTGTGTGGTGGGTCTAAGCCCTACATACTCAGTATTAATCATATACATGTATTGTGGTATAAAATAAATCTACCTAAGTGCATGTACCATATTAGTAGACCATTTTCAATACTCTCTTATTTATTATTTGTTGTAATGATTTAGTTTGTAAAAGCTTTTAATTTATCTCTTTGAGCGACACATCGATAATTAATTAAAACTTTATAAATAAAATAAAATTATGAGGCTTTATAGACGGAATATAAATTTATTATTTATTAGATGTTGGTTAAACGAAGGAAATAGCCATTAGTAAGTTTAGAGCACCTTAATGATAACTTGTTAATCCCATTGAAAGCTCATAATATAAGGATGAAGTGGTCCGTACCAGTTGAGCTATCCATGTGTTAAACCCTTTCAAAGGATTTACCTATAGTCCAAGCTTAATCCTACAGCCTAATATAGCCTAACGCTTCCTGGCTTACCACGCCCACCTCTAATCCTTTCAACTCAGACCAACACACAAACCGAAACCTCAAGTCTTTTCACTCGTTTTTGCTAACTAGACTTTGAAAGGCTGACTGTAACCCTTGTCAAAAATATAAACGATAAGTTAATACTGAACTAAGCTCTGGCAATATTTTCAATGTTTTTGTATCAAAAGGGTGAAAAAACAAATCTGACTCCATTACTACCTTTAAACATTTTATAACTTTCCCGGTATTCATTATGAGTTGGGCAGATTTGTGGAAATAATTTATTACTGTAACCGTACTTCTTCTATAATAAGCACTGATGATGGCTTTTGAAGGTCAAAAGAATCTGGCACTGGTATAAATATAAGAACTAGAAAATAAATCTCATTTCAGAATTATTTTTAAAAAAATAAGAAAGAGGGAAAAATAATGGAATAAAATCAATAAAAGTAATTCATTCGACCTATTTCTTGTTTATAGCCATAAAAACGATTAAAAACAATGAAAACAATCTATACGAATAGAAAATAAAACTTTTTAAAAATGGAATAGATTAAATAAAAAACAATGTTGGGCATAAAGTCAAACGAATTTTCACAGTTGAGGAACAAAACTCTACAATAGATTGAACTAGTCATGAGGAAAACCAGTTTGAAAAAAAAAACAAAAAAAAAACTGATTTTGGATTTGTTTTTATTTGTGCACCGTTGAAACTTAAATACGTCTCAAGGGAAATCAGAGTTGGTGCATTTATTTTCCTCCATACCCTGGCTACCGATACTATTGTAAAATTGTATCCCTTTTCCAGCGTATCGCTAAAACTAATAACGATTTACTCTGTCTTCTTCTACTTGTCCTTTTATAACTATCTGCTTGTTATTCACCTTGTTCACTGTTTCATATTATATATATATATATATATATATATATATATATATATATATATATATATATATATATATATATATATATATAGAGAGAGAGAGAGAGAGAGAGAGAGAGAGAGAGTGAAAGAGAGGGAGAGAGAGAGAGAGAAAGTGTGAGAGAAATAAAAGAGATACTACCTAGTTGATTAATCTAAATCATTCGTCGCATCGACAAAATATATTCAAGCACATTTACAAAACGTTAAAAACTTAAAATGAGGCAATCTACACAGGTTTATAGTTGAAAACACTAGAACAATAAATATTAAAACCTATGCAGTCATTTTATTTTTTACCCCATTAAATACTAACTAGAAACTTGAAAAAAAAAAAAAAAAAAAAAAACAATACATTACAAAGAAATGTTAAACTACAAATTTTGTTCAAATACTAATGACAATTAAAAATCAACATACTATCAATGCAATGGGATAAACAGACGATATCTAGGAAAGTTTTTCGAAAAAAAGAAGTGCTTTTTTACCATCCTATTGTGAAGGTAGTTGTTTGTCTAGCTCCTATCATTGATTATATCAGTAACTATAAAGCATATGAATTCAGCATTACCTATTAATGATAACAGTAAGTAGTAGGTGGCACATTGCTTGCTCACGAATAGCTGTGCCACAATAACAGGTTGTAAGCCTAATACTCAACTATTTCTTCAATGGACTGTGTCCAAATAATCTATTTGATACGATCCACTACCACTACTACCACTATTCTCTAAGTTGATACTAATGTTTTGAAAAATACTGGTTTGTGTGAATGAAAACAACAAATCCTCACCATAACTGTCTTAAGAAAGGATAAGTGGACGTGCTAATTATTTTTTATTGTTTTACCTTTGTTTTTTCTATCCAAACTAATGGGGAGGCCATCTTCTCTCCTCCAGCTGAGCTTAGGCTCTGGAAGACCTTCTGCTTTACAAGTCAGTGACACGTTCTGATTCTCTCGAACTGCCACTGAAGAGGGTGTACTCTGGTCGTCTATGATGTTCGGTGGAACTAAAACAGAAGAAATAAACCTCTTGAGTAATACCATAAAATGGTAAGCTAATTAGAGGGGGTAAGGATATGTGAAAAGTACAATTTCATTAAGAATAAAGATAGTTTAGAGAAAATTAAGGTCGGAGATTATTGATCTTGGAGCAACAACTAAATTAATGAAAAAATGTTAAATTCACACACAAATTGTGCATTTCGGATTCAGTTTCCAGCCGAAAACAAACTGTTGTAAAATACACAGTCCCGTTTAAAAATCTAGATTTTTAACATGAGTAACCTAAAAAATATGGAATGTTCAGCTGGAAACCGGACCCGCAATACAGTTTTTTTGTGGTTTTAGTATTTTCCCCTTTCTATAGTAGTTGTTGTGGCTCCAGGAGTTATACCTCAACCAAAATAATATTTTTATCTGAAGGAAGAAATTTAGAATAATTAATTAATATAAATCAATTAGTTAGAATAATTAATTAATAATTCAAATAGAACGGAGAACGTATATAAGGAAAAGAATACCCTAATGTCACGCTTTGAGCCATTGCATTAGAACAACTGCCTTACCACATTTACTCCAGAAAAAGAATACCATAATGTCATGCTTTGAGCCATTGCATTAGAACAACTGCCTTACCACATTCACTCCATCACAATTGCTTTACCGCTATTGTTTTAACGCAATTATATACAACCAACTACTTCAACATGACTGTTTATTATACAATTGCTTTTATTGAAGAAATTGTGATATAGTTCAACTGCTTCAACTCAACAGCTTAAATATAATTGCTTCCAATAAAAGAAACTATTGAGATATTCTTAGTTGACATAATATTTGATGAGTAAATAATAAAAAAAAAAATATGATTAATCAATTAATGGTATTAAAACTCTGCAACGCTCCCTACAATTTTCTCTGACTTCTCTGACTATGAATTCTTACAAGTCATCATATACAGGGTGTCCCGGGTCAGGACCGACAAACTTTGGGATGTGATAGTACAGTTAATTTTGAGTAAAAAAAGTTCTATAAACCATGGTCCTATTCTCATTTGTTTTCTAGCTATCTTATTTTTAACTTTTTTTTGTAAAACGTGACTGTGACTTAATAAATTGGCAATATCATTGGAAGTAATTAAGCTAGAATGATAAATGATATACCACCTGAAAGAGCATGAAAAATTCTTAAAGACAAACATCATTTCAGCTATCAAATTTCATTTTTAGTAACACGTTAATTCGTTAGAACTTGAAAATAATAAAATTTAATTAAAAAAAGAAAATGTTCGAGCTTGTATAACTACTGTATTGTATTAGATAACTATGGGTGCAAAACTCTTTAAAGTTTGCGCATTTACTAAGCTTCAAAACGATACTAATAAATTTAAAATATTGCAACTTAAAGTATCCGAAATAGTGATGAAATTCCAAAAAAACATGTCCTACTGTAAGCTGAGACAGGGTTGGGGGAATGGGGAAGTGCCCTGAAAATGCAAACGTCGGGTGATTTTTTTTTCTTTTTCTTTTAAGTTGCTCCAGTAAAATAAAACGTTAACGTCAGAGTTTAGTCATAGTACCCGTGTGGTACCAGTCATGGTACCAATGATACTACCGTCATACGTGAAGTCATAGCACCTGATGCATCTTATAATTATTAAGGGTGTAATAATTTATTTTTATTACGATAATTTATTATTTTTAATATGATATTCTTTTTAACATAACCAAAATTTTACTGTATTAATTGATTTAGCTTATTAATTTGTTAAAAAAAAAAAAAAATAATAATTATAAGATGCATCAGGTGCTATGACTTCACGTATGACGGTAGTATCATTGGTACCATGACTGGTACCACACGGGTACTACGACTAAACTCTGACTTTAACGTTTTATTATACTGGAGCAACTTAAAAGAAAAAGAAAAAAAATCACCCGACGTTTGCATTTTCAGGGCACTTCCCCATTCCCCCAACCCTATCTCAGCTCACAGTAGGACATGTTTTTTTGGAATTTCATCACTATTTCGGATACTTTAAGTGTCAAAATTTTAAATTTATTAGTATCGTTTTGAAGCTTAGTAAATGCGCAAACTTTAAAGAGTTTTGCACCCATAGTTATCTTATACAATACAGTAGTTATACAAGCTCGAACATTTTCTTTTTTTAATTAAATTTTATTATTTTCAAGTTCTAACGAATTAACGTGTGACTAAAAATGAAATTTGATAGCTGAAATGATGTTTGTCTTTAAGAATTTTTCATGCTATTTCAGGTGGTATATCATTTATCATTCTAGCTTAATTACTTCCAATGATATTGCCAATTTATTAAGTCAAAGTCACGTTTTACAAAAAAAAGTTAAAAATAAGATAGCTAGAAAACAAATGAGAATAGGACCATGGTTTATAGAACTTTTTTTACTCAAAATTAACTGTACTATCACATCCCAAAGTTTGTCGGTCCTGACCCGGGACACCCTGTATTTAAAATAATGACTCATGACACTTTCCTGTATCTAAGGTATTATAAGGATTATACTACAACTAGAAATTGACAACGCAACACATTTCTGTTAAATGACGGGCTGACAAAGTAGAACTTTTTTCTTCAGACTTAGCACTTTTGTATGATTTAATTTAATTTTAAACCAGTTTTATTTGTTTTTACAATGTCCTCTTCTGTACTGCGGTTGTTTCGACAGCATTGAAACGCTAATGACGATTGAAAAAAAAAGTAATATAAAATAAGTAAAATCCAGGTGCTGAGTAGTATAAATAGCTAAGATAACTTTCAAAAATCTTAGAAAGAAGGGGGCGATCAAATAAAAAAATATTCTGCCAATTAATGTGGCATATGGCTTTCCTCACGTAATATTTCGTATACTTTAATGATTTTATGCCATTATTAACAAATTTATTTAATTTTCCCCTGTTTTTTAAATCTGTCGAATTGTTTTGATATTTTCATGAATTAAAGTATCAATTAAGAAATATTTAAAGAGCGTAGACGGTTGAAATTAATGAGCAATGGGACGGGGCACTATCTTGCATAAGCGTGTAATTTAGCATTTGATCTTCAATTTTAGGCAACATTGTGCTTAACACATCTTCAATGTTTGTTATAGTTATAACACTGAGGGACTCCTACCTCTTACATACAAAGAACCCCCCCCCCCCTCCACCGTATGGTAATTTATTCTATTAAAATTATAAGACCAAACTTGGCAAGCTTTGGACATGACAGCCAAACTTTGGCTGTCATGTATCTCTTGATTGACAGTGACTTCTTTTAATAATGTTATATTGTTAATTTCCTAAAAATATATAAAATAATCGTTAAAGATTAATAGTGCGATCTTTCATATAAGTTCTAGAACACGTACACTTTAGTGGTGACCCCGACGTAAGTCTCGTTCATATCGTATTATATCAATTAAATTTTTATTTTTATTTTTTTATCGAGTATGCTTTCGAATACGTCAAATATAAATAATCAAAATCAAAATGGAAATAATCCTACTTCTCAAGACTCCGAAGTAGCAGTGACTAGAGCAATATCCGTACGTGCTCCACCATTACAACGATTACTACGGACAACGACTTTTTTTAAGACCGTATTTCAAACCGTTATTGCATGGCTTTCACCCAATAGTTTTTTAAGTTACATTATGAAATTTAAAGTAGATGAATGTAGTTTTCACACTCCGCAAACCCCATATCTCTATCTATTACAGAAGCTGAGCTATAAGTGTTCAAAATATATATTTTGCGTAATATATATTTTAATACAAACAAGTCTTATAAAATAACACAAAACATCCAATTATGTACTTTATTAAAGTTTAAATTGACTAACTTTAAAATATTTTCTGATTTGGATTGGAAGAAGAACACAATAAGCGAGAAAGGTTGAGAACAAAGTCAGCTTCTACTAAACTCTTCTTTACCTTTTAACTGCCTAACCCCCAAAAAACCCGAGAGAAACCTAACCAAAAGTTTTACTTAAAAACCTGAAAAAGTAACAGCGTGGAAAAAAAACAAAAAAAACAGACACTCTTTCAAACTCAACCTAGGTTTTACCTTAAACAGTCTTCCAGAGGTGAAGTTAATTTAAAAAGGTTCTTTTCCTTTTTACTTCCTTAAAACTTAATTAGCTAAGAAACCGAGGAAAGCCAAGTTTACGAAAATCCACAATCATAAAATTGAGTTAAAACGGATGGTGTTAAAAAAATCACTTGAAGTTCTTTTTATTGTTCAAATAAATTATTAAAAGTAAATGGTTATTAAACAAAATTAAAATGGTTATTAAGTAGATATTACTTTACTTTTAAACGGTGTGATGAATTATATCCTCTCCTAATTTATCAGTTTTTAGCGCCTCTAATTTGACTACGAAAATAATCTTATACTTTGTCAGGATAGGATATAAGTTAAATTAAAAATTGGAATATTAAGATGTTAAAAAATTTGGAAGGTAATAATATTATTACAATTAGGAACTCATAAAGAATTAGACAGAAATTATTTTCTCCAGGGGTGATAGCTTAAGTATTTATAAAGTTTTACAGTCTTAAGGTAATTTTTATTAGTATGGCAATTTGTTGGTTGTTGTCTCATAGGATATAATTTAATTTCTCAGTATGAGGTTAGAAATTGCAATTAGTGTTGAAAGGGCGGAGATATTACAATTATTAAATTACAATTCACCATAAGATGAGCAAAAAATTTGGAAGGTAATAATATTATTACAATTAGGAACTCATTAAGAATTAGACAGAAATTATTTTCTCCATTGCGTAATGTTCTGTGAATTAGATTATCCCTATGGGCTTATTTTCACATTACATTAAAGTGAGCAGTTGATTTCAGATCATTTACTACCTTGTTATATCTTAGTTCGCTAATATTCGTTGAATTGACCATAGAATATCCTTATACATGGAGGGTACTTTTATCATATAGCGAACGGGGGTTTTGCTTTAAAAATCGAAAATTGTCTTTTGATTTCTGCTTAATAGTCACCTAATTAATCTTAAGGACATCTTGGTAATCTTGGTACAATACGAGTAGAATTAGGATAACTTTCATACACCTATTAAGGCGACTATTTGTAGCCCCACAAAAGTAAGGATTATAGAAAACCAACTTATATTATTTAAAATAATATAATAGTCCAGGAGAAAGCGTGCAAAAAAAGTGTCTGGACAAACATCAAGCTAGAATTTTGTTTACAAGTTAATCTTTTGGTGCCTTAGTTCGTTTTGATGACTAAGTTCGTTTGCGGGACATAGCTTGGCGATAGGCATTTGAAGAAAACAAACCGGTGTAGAGCGCCCCTGTCCCGCCATTTCGGTGGACAAAAATATTTTTATGATTCTGAGTAAAAATATTAGTAAGTAGACCAAAAATCAAGTTTATACTGAAATGTCACTCGATAGGTTAGTTATTCAAACATTACTCCAAATCAAAGTGGTCACCTAAGAAGTGACAAAGTAACATTAACTAGGATCGTGAAAATCACATTGTCCACCTAAATGGGCGGGAAAGGGCCGCTCTCCAACATGTTTTTTTCAAATGCCTATTGCCAAACTATGTCCTGCCAACGAATTTGCCAACCAAATTGTCCACCTAAATGGGCGTAAAAAGGGCCGCTCTCCAACATTTTTGTTTCAAATGCCTATTTCCAAACTATTGAACACAAAATGAACTTGCCAACCACATATTCTTAAAAGGCACCAAAAGATCAACTTGTACACAAAATTCTAGCTTGATGTTTGTCAGAAACATTTTTGCACGCTATCTCTTGAACTATAAATAATGAATTCATGAAACATTGTGAAATTTACAGGTTCCGGTTCCCGCGAAGAATCTACAAGATAAATTATTATAGATACCACCCAAATGAAGGAAGAAATTGCTTAGCAAAATCAGCCCTAGTCGCCTCAGGTATTTGTCCACTTAAGATCCTATGGTTCTTCCGATAATTACCCAATGGAGGATCCCCGTCAGATATTAAATTGGGAGAAAGTTACTGTGAAAAAATAGTCTATGCAGTATAGACTATTATTGTTATACAGACTTATTAATGTTTAGAGGGAGCCAGGGTAGCCGAGCGTCTTAGGGCGGTCGCTCAGCTATCACTAAGTCGAGGCAACTCGAGGTCGTGGGATCAGTAGCAAGGGAACGCGTATTTTTTCTTTTTATTTATTATAGTTTTATTACCTCAAAATATGTTTTCAAATATGTGTGTGTCGTAGTTAACGTTGCCCCCATACACTTAAACCTTTTTTACCATGTATTTAATGACTTAATATTCGCGCTTTCAACATTTATGGTTTTTTCTGGGACAATACGATCGCGAAAGTTAAACTTAAAAAGTTAAAACTGTACATTGAACTTAATTTATTATTGGGAGCCAGGGTAGCCGAGCGTCTTAGGGCGGTCGCTCAGCTATCACTAAGTCGAGGCAACTCGAGGTTGTGGGTTCGATCCCGTGCCATGATACTCTGAATTGCATCAATGAATCGCGGACGGTGCAGGGCGAGGGATACCCTTTTATGGGGACTCTTCCCCCCCTCTTTGATGTGGGTCCGATCCGCGTCATGATGATGTGATTTGTATCTATGGTTCGAGGACGGAGCAGGGCGAGGGACACCCTTTATGGGGACTCTTCCCCCACGCTTTGACGCACGCTTATATAGCTTTCTAATGACCACACCATACTCGCTTCGGCGGTACAATGTACGGCGGTACATGTGTATGATGTGTGAAGTAACTGGAACTCTCCATCACGGGGCGTAAAAAGGGCCTAAGTGATGGCCTAATTGCAAGGTTCGAACAAGTGGTTCGTCCTACCCGTTCTAGTAGGAAGTACTAGACTACTACTACTACTATTAATGTTTAACTTTACGAAACGAGATAAATAAAACAAGATTTAATATTTACAAAGTAGTAAAAAATTATAATAAATATAATAAAAGATAACGCTAACAACGTTTTTCAAAACCTATTATCGTTAACCTTATAAACATTTTAATATTGAACTGATATATTTTTTTTTTCTTTTACGAAAACACTTATTGAATAATTTTAACTATTTAAATAAATTTAACTTAAAATAAGAGTACTATCACTTTAGTCTATTTATTTTTAATATTAGAAAGAAAGTCGTTTGTTTTAAATATAATGGAAAATAATCACGTTTATATAATAACAAACAAAAGCCTCAGCACTCACTTTTTTTCAGCCAACAATCTACTTTTGAATCAAATTAAAAAAAAAAGTTGTGAAAAGCACTTTAAGCTAACCAATGCAAGTTCAAAAGTAGCTTCAACACTCGTATCCACTCTTTCTTTAGAAACACAAAGTGTTTTCTCTCATTTAAGGTTTTTTTTAATTCGGCTTTTTTTCTGTTTCACTGTAGAGAGGAGAGAGAGAGAGAGAGAGAGGGGAAAAAAGGGCGAGTTTGTCGCGCTTGAAAGGGGTAAGTAGAGTTGCGGTTTTTAAAGTGCTTCGCGAGCTTGTATAAGGTGTTGGTTATTGTTAAAAGGATAAGTGGAGTTATATTTTGTCTCGGACTCTCTTGGGATAAAAGCGAAGCAGAAAAAGGGGACTTTATAGTGTATTTTTCTCTCCCTTTAGTATGGTAGTTCTAAACATTTCTGGTTTTAGGAGTAAGAAGGACAACTGGATACATTTAGGAGGGTCCGAGGGTGCCGAGTATAATCCACTTATTTTCCACCTCCTACCAAGTCGACGATATAACTCTACTTACAAATGTTAACACTAAGGGTTCGCTTCGCTTCTGCTTTGGAACTGGACAAGAGTGAACAAAAAAAAAAAAGAAAACAAGTAAGGTTATCCAGAAGAGAAAGTTTTAACTCACCTAACATAACCCAAGAGACTTTTATAACAAGTGGAAGACCACTTTTATAGCTGAAAACCAAGAGAAGCTATTTTTCGGCTGTGCGTAGTAGAATGAAGAAGAGAGCGGCGAAGTAAAATGGGTTTATCCAATTATTTGTCGTTTACTCTAGGAGTCACGTAGTTATTCCTGGAGAGAAAGAGATTCTTTTAACATACACCTTGAGGGTGTCTCTATGAACTCAAACTGCGTCCCTTTTCTTTTAGACACCCACCAGATTTTATATAAGTACTTCTCATCAGCAATGACTTAATCACACCTTTAACCAACTTAATTTGACTTTTTTATTCTTTATTACATACGTGCTAATTTCAACAAACAGTATTATCATTATATCCTCACCTCTAAATAAACCCAACAAAGACATCGTCCAAGAACTTCTGTAGCTTCCTAAGATATAGTTTTGGAACATATTGTGGGATTAGGCTAGTAGCGTAAGAATAAAATATTAAGTATTATATTTTGTTACTATAGTATGTTATGACAGATTAATTATTGTAATGAGCACGGGAAGTTTGCTTGAGAAGATATAAGATAGACTGGAATAAGTTAAAAGGGAGTTTAAGGGCAGTTAAAGAAGACGAGTTTCAAAAAGAGAAAAATCAAAAGGAAAAAATATATACATAATATATACAGGGTGGTCCAAAAGTCTCCCCCCCCCCCCCCCTCTCTTAACTTTTGAACGGTTTGAGATAAATTAATGAAACTTGGGGGATCCTTACCATATAAAGAGAAGTCTGTTTTCATGCAATCGCGCATTAGGGGCAACCACCCACTTTGCCAATAGGCCACCCAACTTCAAAATTTCAAATTGTATATTTTTGATAGCTTATTTTAATTCTACGGTGAAAAATTGCCCCCTATATGGGGGCAAAAATTATAATAAATTGGTTGAGCGTGAAGTCTCACGTGAAATAAGGGTTTCGTTAATATTGTGAACCAGAAATTAGTATAAGGGGGGGGGGGGGGGGCGCAAAATATGGTGTTTTTTGACGAAATGGAATGACAAATGAAAAACTTTACACAATTTTTATATATTTTTGTTATCTACTCTTCATTACCTTGCATTTGGTACCCCACTCTAAATTTTTTCCCCATAAGAGGAATTATCTACCATTTTGGATTTGAATAGCTGTTAATTTTGAGTTAGCCATATTTTTCCTGAGTGCGTGTCTAAACGATCTTTAATACTGTAAAGTTTCATGTTTTAATCTCTTTTGATTCAAAAGTTATAGGAACCGTTCAGAGTGTCAGGCAGACAGACACAGGAACGAAACTATAAGGGTTTATTTTTTTGGTTTTAACAACAAAACCCTAAAAACGGTGGATTTCAGCGCACTTGTATAAAAAAAACAAAAAAAACCCTTATATTGAACTTAGTACAAATTATTTTATTTAATTGTTACGGATTCCCTAAGTTTAATCAAATTCAAGCCATTCAAGGTCCAACTTGGTCGTATGGCACGGGGTGAGGCTTGCTGGATCTGTGTTGCACGGGAAATTCGACTCGAACTTGTCGTACGACATGTTGACAACCACCCCACTCACAGTCCAACTGTCGTTCCACATTGGCTCGTTGGAGTGAGTATCGTACGACCAAGTTGGGCCGTGAATGGCTGGTTGTAGGTCAATAACCAAACAACGACTTTACACAAAACAAATGTAATTGAAACAACTGATCGGTTTCAGCTGTTCTGAAGCAGCCCAGTCAAAATTGACTTGTACTTTCTAAGTCGATCCAGTAACCTCTAGATTTTCTGAAGAAGGCTGCTTTAGAACAGCCAAAACCGGTCAATTTTTTCAGTTACAATTATTTTGTGTGAAGACGTTGTTTAGTTATTGAACTACAACTCTTTCATGATGAGTCGTTATCACACATTGTAGAAAAACATAGTCGAGGATCTAGAGTTGCACTGTCAATTTTAGGTTCAAATGGTGGACGAATGCATTAACTGGCTGATTATTATAAGAAGAGAAAATACGAATAGCAAGTAAAATTATTACCTACGACCTGTAGATAGCCAACCTGGCTAATCATAGGATTGGTGTTGACTTGGCACATATAGTAGCCCCGGTCCTCTTGTTGGACCTGGTTTACATTGAGCAGCCAAGTCTTGTGGTTATCATGAGATACGCTGAACCTTGAAACCCTGGCAATCACGTGCCTGTGGATTGTCAGGATCATTTGCCTGTCTATGTGGATCCATGCCACCTAAAACATAACAAAAGAACACATATTAGACATCTAAACTATAAAGTAGTGATAAAATAGATCAAAATAGTCGTGTGAAATCAAAATGTAGTATAAGAAAGAATAACTATCGTCCAATATAATTAATATCACATCTGTATCCTGTTAATTCACTTATGTACATTTAAAATTAAACGGTAAAACACTAGACCGAAGTATAGAAATATTAAATTTGAATCCAAAAACTCAAGAAGCGTTAAAAAAATTGAATTCAATTACCAAACCAATGGTTTATTCTGTTTTGAAATAGGTATTTAAATTCAGAAAGAATACATAGACGTGAAATTGTCATTTGGATAGAAATTTGATTATCGCAAATGCTCCGAATCCACGTTTTTATTTCCAGTTTGGCCACGGTTTTTACTTAAGTGACATTGTTTTGTATTGATAATAACAAGTAATTAAAAACCCAATACATAGGGGTGATAGCTTAAGTTTTTATAAAGTTTTACAGTCTTAAGGTAATTTTTATTAGTATGACAATTTGTTGGTTGTTGTCTCATAGGATATAATTTAATTTCTCATTATGAGGTTAGAAATTGCAATAAGTGTTGAAAGGGTGGAGAGATTACAATTATTAAATTACAATTCGCCATAAGATCAGCGTTGTGATTATTAACCGATACTGAACATATTTTGCGGCGCTTTGTTTTGTTTAATAGAGTTGTTTTCAAACATGTTTGTCATATATTATATTCCCCTGTTAAATTATTTAATTATAAAAAGTAATAAAATGTATAGTGGCTTGGTAATCCTCCATAAGAACTTGAAATGGTAGTTTATAAACCAATCCCATTTATATTAAAAAAAAAAATCTATAATAAAGCACGTGTATCTAGTTGGTGCATTCATAAATTATGGGGTGTGTTAAATTTGCATTTAGTCACTCAATGTCAAGTTGGCCCCCCAAAAATATTTTCTACTAAAAAAATTACGCTACTGGGAAAGAGGAAGGTAAAGTTAAATGTACCAATTAGGTTTTACCTAATTACAGCGATTTGTATAACAAATTAAATGTATTGTATTTTGTTTTAGACTACTCCCGGAAGGAGTAAATTGGTAATAAAAGTAAATAACTTGGGAATAATGTTAAAATAGTCCGTCAATTAATGTGACATACCTTCCTCTTTAAATTTTGGTACACAGGGAACAGGGTACAATAATGAATACGGGGTCAAATGACTGAATACCCTTTATGATGCATATCGTTGAAAAGCTCTATAAGATTACATTAATTGTTGTTATGTACAGTTTTGTCATATGTATTTTCATTTAGGAGGGGGTAATATGGAAAAATATAGCTATATCTTATATAAAAAGAAGAGTGTCTGTATAAGGGTATGTCTTTTATACAAATCTACAGTTTTATTCCAATTTGATGAATATTTACTCACTTTCCCTTCAAATCATTTGGGAGGTCACTGTCTACAAGAATTTTAGTAATTTAAATTTTGGTACAAAGGGGTACGGTGTAAAAATGTCGAAGTAATGGATTCCCTTCATATGATGCATATCGTTGAAAAGCAAAATTTGCCCACTTGTCCTTCAAAGCAAGGGGAAAATGACAGCCTACATGAATTTTCGAAATTTAAATTTGGTACACAGGGGTATGGTACAAGTAATGAATACGGAGAATGCAATGAATACCCTTCATGATGCAAAAGCTCTTTAAGAGTACAGTAATAGTTTTTATGTACAGTTTAGTCATATTTTAATTTTTTTTTGGGGGGGGGGGGGCGAATTTTGGATATTTGAAAATTAACACATCAAAGAGGAGGAGGTATAGAAATAAGTGGGAGAGATAGAATCTAGATATTCTTGCATGGTAAAATAATTTATAATGTTTCATTATGGTTGTTTATAAACTTATCTAATTATAATAACACTCCGTAGCGAAGCACGGGTACCCAGCTAGTTATATATATATATATCTGAGCGCATGACAGTGCGCGAGGCCAAGTTCCAGTAAGCATACAGTGTATCTTAACTTAAACCAATTTACCCGGTTTTTCTCACCCTCTTACCTCTGCTTCCTCTTTCGATGAGCTTTTGAAAATTGAAACCTAGATTAAGCTTAATTAGCTTAGGAGATGTGAAAAACAGAGCCCTTAATATTCTGCCTTTTAACAGGAGAGTTTCAAAGTTTACATTTTTGTTAAAAGTAGCAGTGACGTGAAGCTATGGGATAAAGGAAGAGCAGACTTGGCCATATTGTAGAAATAACTACTTTGATAGGCTGGCTTTTTTAGGTGGGGGTCTAGAACTTGGCCCTTTTTTTACCGTTATATATTAAAAATCCTCAAAATGCGGTTATAATAGACTATAAACTTTACTTCAATAAAGAAATACGAGAGTAAACAATTTTAATAGAGAGTAAAAATCTAACAAGTTTTGGTCTAATTTCATCCAAGTATTGAATGCTATCTCATTTCACGACGAAACAACAAAAGCTTTGTTTTCAATCTTACTCGGAGCAACGTCAAAATTTTCGAAAACTTCTTATCAAACCTACACGTCAAAATGTCTAACAGTCAAAGCAGACAACAACAAGTGAACGTCTCAAAACCAAAAGCTATAGATAGGCTTCAAGTCTCATTCTATTTACTACTTAAAAACAAACATTTACAAAAAAATGAACTTTTTCTTAAAAAACTTCGACAGAGATAAATCCTTCAAGATCACATTAGAAATAGAACAATTTAGAAATGACTGAATGTTATGTGCTTATTTTTCTTTTCAATTCTCACGAGGTGAGGAAAACATCGTTTAAGGAATAAGTGAAAGAAACATGATAACATTATAAAGTGGAAATGTACACAGGAAAGACACAAAACATGTATAAGAACATTGCGTTGTATAGAAACATGTTGAAGGAAGTAGAAAGACATGTCCTGCTATGTTAACTCTGCAGTATGGTATGGGTATGTATGTTTGAGGCATAGCCTTGCAAAGCCTCAAACATATTGAGGTATCAGCTTACATACACAGTCTCACCCCCTCTAAACCTTATACAAACTCCCAGACACTCATATTTTATACATAAACCTTACAAGCAACCTCCCTCCACCTCCTTTCTCTCCTTATACAAAATATAATGTTTACACTTCCCGAATACATTATTATACTGTTATACGGCATAGAAAAAATACAAATATATACATAAACGCCATTTGACAATTCTGCTTCTACATAAGGACATCAATTTTTAATAATAAAATAAGTAGATTAATGTAAATTTATATTTAGCTGCAAATGTTCAATTCGTTCAAACTTGTACCAAAAGAAACTAGACTAAAACTGCTTGAAAATTCTTGTAAATTACTTAACTGAGTGCATAGCAAATATTGTGTCTAAGGAATATCTACATTTATAAAGTCCTTCTCCTTTACCTATGGCTATGAAGCTTAGGAAAAGATAAGCCGGGCTCAAGCAAGTCCCCCCGAGCTCCCAATAAAATATTTGATAAGAAAATCAGTTTCAACTAAATATAAAGATAGAAATCGATTAACTAACTAATAGGATAACTGAGTTATCAATTATTTAATTTCTGTAGGTCTAACTAATTATAGTTATTTTCTTTCTTTCTCTCTTAGTTTCAATTGAGATATGATTAGCTTGAATTAATAATACAATGCTGAGATAATAATATTGGGTAAATAAAGTAGGACATATTGAACATCAATGCTTAACACACCTAACAAGAATATTACACAGCTATAAATATACATTTTATAATTTTACCTTAAAAAACGCACCTTTAGAACATTTTTCTTAGTTATGGGACATATAATCACAGCCTCCTCTATAGTCTATTATGAAAATAAAGGTATTAAATACAGCTAAGAAAATGTTGCCTAATTCTAACGAAAGAAGAAAATTTTAGGTAATTTAGGAGTCTCGTCATCCAAGAGTTGGCTTTAAAACATATTATTCAACTTTTTACTGTAACTCTTTGACTATACAATGGGAAAGTTACTCAAATGGTGTATTATTTCTATCTCCAAAACAAAACAGAAAAATGTAATTTTTTATTTATATTCAAGGCCTGAAGATGCCCAGGTATGGGCGAAATATAGCCAAACATTTTAAGTAAATAGAAAATATTTTTATTATCAACCTTTTTTTTATCCCTGATAAGACCCGAAGGATAAGTAAATCTAATATAATCATAAGGGATCAACGTAAAGAAAATTTACAAAATTTTTATATTTTAACAACTCATTAGAGCCAGTTGTAATCTAAACAATGATGAAGCAGCAGGTAACGAGGGGTTACATTTTGGCAAAAGCAACTAACTTTAACCACTCTATTTGTTTAATTGAAATAAGAGGAAAAGTATAGGTTGGAAGGACATGGACACCTTAGCGTGGCCCGCTCTTAGACGTCCGTTTTAGAGGCTTTTTCGGGGGCGTGTATCTTTTTTCCTATTCACTTAAAAAAAAAAAACAAAAAAAAACTATTTTTTCCCTTTACGCAAGGTCTACAAAAAAGGTCCTTTGTGTCGGACCGCTGCGGTCGACCGTATTCGAGTTATGCGGAAAAAAACGGTTTTTCGGGGGAAAAGAAACAGTTTTTTCCGCATAACTCGAATACGGTCGACCGCAGCGGTCCGACGCAAAGGACCTTTTTTGTAGACCTTGCGTAAAGGGAAAAAATAGTTTTTTTTTGTTTTTTTTTTAAGTGAATAGGAAAAAAGATACACGCCCCCGAAAAAGCCTCTAAAACGGACGTCTAAGAGCGGGCCACGCTAAGGTGTCCATGACCCTGTACATTTCAATTTATTCTTTTTTGACTAGATATTACTAATGTCTAGATACAGGCCTTGTAGCAAGCAACTATAAAATGATCATTAAAAATAAGATTGCAAAAGGGCCTTCAAGCAGGGTGACTCAGAAGAATGGTTTAAGGACCATTTATGTTAGAGCGGGCCGGGGATGTGAGCTGTCCGGGTTGAGTGTTTATGCTACACTGGGCCACGTACAGAGATGGTTGGTATAAATTGTCTTTCACAGAGGGAAAGGGGAAAATCAATTTTGCTTTTTAAGGCACTACGGAGAAAAACAAAAAAAAAAATGGAAAAATTCTGAGTTGTGAGTTGCAGATTTGGTTAAGACCTATTGGCCCGCGCCACTCAAAAACTCACCATGTATGGTACACAGATGGTCCTGTGTGGCTCTGCGAGCCCAGCTGGTTTTTCAAGAAATTTAAAATCTGCGACGCCGCGCCACAGAACTTAGGCTCGGCCTTCCCGTGTGTGGCTAATCCCTGCGCCGAGCTATCTCTAGCTCTTATATTTTTGAACCAATATAGAAAATTCTTTGGCTCCAAAACTTTACTATAAAACGTGCAAAATCAAGTCCAAAAGTACCTACGGCCAAAAATGGCATTTTTTGGTCGCTTTTATTCAATAACTTTTAAAACAATAACTGTAGAGTTTATTGGGCGGTGTTTGTACATCTCGCAAAGTTCTACTGGTAGATGTAAGGACTTAGTTTTATCAATAACATCGATTTAAAGCAAAGTTTTAAAAATAATAAATAAACTTTTTCACGTTAAGACCTTGTTTCTTCCTGACGCAGAATATTTTAAGTTCAAATAACTATTACCACAAGACCAAAACGAATACACCAAATACCAGTTATTTTTTATGTAATGAGATCGCAGATTGAAACAAGCGCAGATAACAATGCCCCGAACAATTGAAAGCAGGCAACCCTTTAATTAAACAGACAAAACACTCACTTTTTGAAACAAAACAAAGATAAAAAAAAAACCCTGTCTGATATAAGTGAAAACTGTATCGTCTAAAATTAATTGATTTATACGGAAATTACCTCAGTTATCTGTTAATGGTCGTCGTTGTTTACAATTTGTATGAATTTACCGAAAAAATTTGTTAGAAATTTATAAATATTATCGGCTAATACAAATTATTTTGTAAAACTATTTTTTTTTCTTTTTAATGTTATAAGTGATACTGATAACAATGTTTTTGGACGGTGAATTACATGATAAAGGTCATAAATTACTGATAACTTCTTTTGGCGTGAATAATTCAGAATATGAACAAACAAAACAATAAAAACAAGTGAGTGAGGAAAGATGTAGCTAATTAAAATAATATTTATAATAAAGAATGATATGTATGAGTTGATTGATAATTAATTAATAATATGTTATCCCATATTTTATAGATCTCGAACCACAGTCTTTTCAGGCGTCGAGGAGGGTTATCAGGGATAGATTGGGAAGAAAAGAGTTTTACTAAAGGATTGAGGTGATTTATTAAGGACTCGTGGAATTTATGGTATATTGACATAGATAGGTCACGAACAAAAGGAATATTGAGATCATTATGGAGGGTGAGGTTAGATACGTAAAAAGGAGCACCGGTGATTTTAAACTAAGATACGGATTATGGCGTCGTCGTCAAAAATACATAATCTATGCAAGTTTCAGCAATCTAGGTAGTCGGAAAGTAGGTAAAGTAGGTATATAGATTACAAGATTTATCCCTGACTAAAAAGAGTCCTAGACAGACAAGTAAAGCAAATTAAAAGTGAGTAAAAATAATTAAACATTTCCTGAAAAAAGATTTATTATAAATATTCTCCCTTTTTATACAAACTTATGGTAGAGAATATGCAACAATACTTTTTAATTAATAAATTATTAAACATTTTCTAAAAACAAGTTTTATTATAATTATTCTCCCTCTTTATACAAACTTACGGTAGAGAATATGCAACAATATTTTTTAATTATTAAATGATAAAATTAGTTTTTAAATTGCAATATACTTTTCAATAATAAAATATTATTTTATAAATAACACGTATATGTTTTACTCTTACAGACTGATTTTATAAATTAGTTATATTGCCAATAGTTAAACTACAAAACGAAGATAAATAAAAATAAAATAAATAATTTTAGTTTATAAAAAAAAGGATATTCATTTTATAAACAATATTAAAAAGAAAAAAAGAATACTAATAATATCTTTAAAGGCCATTAAAAACCTGGAAGAGAGAATAATATAGGAGAGACGAAAGATATTAAATGCAATGATATTCTACCCCTGATCCCTCCGTTTTCATAACTGGAATATGCTTCACAAAATGCTCCAATTTTACTTCAGTTTCCTCGCGGATGATCTCTGGCTAATATCAAACTTTGATGGTGTTTTATGAATTATGAACTGAAGCTTTCTGGACGGCAGAGAGCTAAATGCTAATATTACTTGGAATTTAGCAGTCCTGGCCCACAGAAAAATAAGTTTTATTTTATGAAAAGTTTCATCCCAAAAAAGTTTTTTATTTTATTGTGTGCCCAGATATAAATTCTCTTTTCTTCCAAGCAATAAATTAGAAGTAGGATATTTTGAGGTATTCGTAGTTCTATTTTAGAAATTTATTTCTTATGGCATTTTAATTTATGATTTATAGAATTGTAAAAGAAAATTATAATGATTTAGTATAGTTACACCAGGTATATTAATTGAAATCAATAACAAGTATAAAATTTCAAGATAAAAAGAACTTTTTATATACTACGTTTTTAAATTTTCTGTTGAATCGTATGTAATGTTGATAATATAATTGTTATTGTTATATAATATATAATGATAGTAAAAAAAAAATAGATCCGAATTTATTTACTTCACATAAATGACAACCATCCAGAGAGCTGATCTTAAACCTATAAAAGGACAAATCTTTGTACAACGGATCTCCCCAACACCAAATCTAAAACATGCCATCGATATATTTGAAATAATATTAATAATATAATCGATAAATAATATAATCGATATTTCCTGTTTTGCTGTCATTCAATGTTTATCTATCACAAATTTGAGACCCGTCAAAATGAAGATAGCGTAAATATTGGATATGGCAAAACAAATAAAATAACTGGCGGACTTTTTCCGAACTAACTTTCCGCACAGCAAAATGTGCTGAAAACTAATTAAATTTTGCTGAAAGATGGCTAAAAGTATTAAAATAATACATTGTCATCGTGTTCTGAGCTATGGTAAAAGTTTCAAATGTCTAGCTATTCGGGACTTTAGTTAGAAATCGATTGGCAGATTTGTACCAGACAAACATACAAACAAGAATGCAACCTAATAAAAACGTAGTAAAAAGTTTTTGTTTTTGGCGACAAAAACATTAAACAATTTATTTTTAAGTTTTTTTTCTTTTCTAGCCTGGATAAAAGTGTAATAATAATATCCTATATAGACAAAAAGAAATCATATTATTATCAATAATTATAAAATTAAATAACATCTGACATCTGGAAGAGAAAGATTTCTCACGTAAACTAAGCTCAATACATTTTTTTATTTATTTCTACTCATTCATCTATTATAATTTCATTTTATTTCTTTTTAGTTTGTTCAATATTCTAGCACGAATATGAAATAAATTTCACTCTACTACACAACCAAAAACAAGTTTGGTTTAGACAGATAAATCATACATATAGCTCACGTTTATTAATATTTTCGACGTTAATATTATTCTGAATACAAAATAACATTTTAAAATTCAACAATAATTATACATTTAAAAACCACTGTCCTAATACTAATACTATCTACCTAGAAATAAATTAAAATAATTAATGTTTAACAATAATTTTCGTTATCACAAATAAGAGAGTGGTTTTAGTATAATATATTGGAAAGAGGTAATTGAATACAGCCTCCGTGCAGCCTAAACCAAAGATAAACAACAATTAGTCCTACCAGGAACAACCGTGATTACTAATTTACTATGTACTGAATGAATCCAATGTAATCGTAGATAATTAAAAAGTTTAAATATTTGAGTTTGTTTTTATTTGTGCTACTAATGGTTATTAGTAAAAATAAACTAATTAGTGTAAGAACAATATTCCTATTAAAATATTAAAGCTTCTATAGGAATTGTTGTCTTTATGTGACTCCTCGAAGAGGGTTTGTCTTTACCGGCAATGATGATATCGAGAGCAAAAGCTGGCTTTGAAAATTCCACATTTTGTGGAGAGGCCTTCGCCATTATTATTTTATCAAAAGTTAGTTCACTATTATTATAATGTATTTCATTCTTCTCCATATAAATTGTGCTAAAAAGGAAAACGAAATCAGGCAATTTCTACGATATTTTCCAAAAAGAGGGAAAAGAGAAAGCGTGGTGGTTTATCTAGGAAAAAGTTCTTAGTTGGTTGTAAGGTCAATAAAATGTTGAGAAGTTCGACCTTGAGTTTGTTGTTTGCCGAGTGAGAATTATTTAACGAGCTAGTTCAAGTAGTGTCGACTAACTTATTGTTACAACAACATCTAAACTTTTATAAAACTGAACAGCCTTTTTTTCTTTACTTAGAAGAATATACTACATAGATAAAGTAATTATAAGCAAAATTATATTGATTATTCTATAGCGTAGGATTACGGAGGAAGAGTTAAGCCCAAAAATTGTGAATTCTAACTTTTGAATGTTCGGGATACTCTAAAAATGGCTTTAAACACAATCTTCTTCAATTATTCTAATATTTTTGACACAAAAAGAGAAGGAGAAAAAAGAATAAATAAATCAAAGGAGACAACATCAAATTAAAAATGTTTAATACATTTATTTTATTTTGGTGTTTTTTACATCCAATCCATTCACAGATTTTCTCAATATCCTGATTAAAACGACATTAGATTTATAAAATGAACATACCGCACAAAATTATTAGTCTCATAAAAATCGTCTTAGTTACACGTTTACTAGTTTACAACAATACATATACATACAATACTCATTGATTTATATAAACACCTTAATAACCCTCAATAATTTTCTAAGAGTAAAATTCGACCTACTGAGTAAATACACACACACACACATAATATATATATATATATGCTTAGTTTCAATATGTTTATAATTACAAAAGTTCGTAGTTTGTTTCCTTTGATTAGTTTACTTCAATAGTTTAGACACTTTAAGGAATTAATCAAATAATTTTTTTAGCGCATCCTTAAACTAAATATTTTTAACCCTCTCTCAGGGTATATTCGTTACAAACGGCGAGAATACAATTAACTTTTCACGTCAATAGAAGGAATATAATGTATTCCTTCATCAAACGATAAATAATTTAAATAACATCAGTCGCCAGTTTTAATATAAAACTAACAGATAAATGATGAAAAAAAAAACAAGCAACGAAAATTAACGGTAACGTACTTGGAAGGTATTTTTTAAATATCATTTGTAACAATACAATCATATGATTACTTAGAGAGTTAGATGGGAATAATTTTACTACGTTTTTATTAGCTTGCTTTCTTCTTTGATTGTTCAGTACAGATCTTGCAATCGATTTTTAACTAACTTTTCGAGTAGCTAGACATTTGAAACTTTTAGAATAGCTCAGATCAAGATGACAATGCATTATTTTAGTACTTTTAGCCATCATTTAGCAGAATTTAATTCATTTTCAGCAAATTTTGCTGTATGGAAGTTAGCTCGGAAAAAATCCGCAAGTTATTTTATTTGTTTTGACATGAGCCATGTTTACGATCCTCATTTTCTCGGGTTTCAAATTTACAAACGTAGTATATAAAAAGTTTTTTTTATCTTGTAATTATTTAATTTGAATTTCTTAAATTGGCACTATAATAAATGTTCAGTTCTCTTGAATTCTGTTTATGGTTTACATTTTTTTGATATGTATAGCGCTTCTAAAAATAATCTTTTTCTATCGTTATTTTCGAATTTCAAGTCATGGTTAAAATTCTTAGCATGCATTGATATAGTATTGTTTTAATTTATGGAATAAATTATTATAATAACATACTTTAATATTTATTTTGCCCGAGTAAAAAAGGAAAAGTATAAAACTAGCTATGTAGGAGTTAGGTTATATATTTATAAGGTATTTTAATTTTTCTACATATACTTTGTCCAGAGTTCATTGTTTATAAGGCTGTTGAATGTTTCTGGGTGTGTGAATGAAACTAAGTTGTGAAGGATGGAATTCATATCGATTGTTCATAACTGTCCTGGGAATAACCGACTTTTTTACACCACTTTAGTTTTTATTTTCCTTCCGCTGTCCCTTTCTTTTTGTATTTAAACGTTGATGACTATTTCTGAAAAATGTCTCCACTATTTTTTGTTTTTCCTACGCTCGATTCCCATATGGTTGAGGGTGCCAAATAATTTTTTTTTTCTCCCTACTGTTTTTCTAGAGTAATGCCCTGCTACCACTGTTGGTTTAGAAATTTTCTCTCGCCGGGTGCCAAGTGTTTTTTATTTTTTGGTTTAACGTGGTGGATCTAAACCTTAAACTCTTCTCTTTGATAATAAAATATTCAGTTGTTTTAGTGGTTCCGGATGCTGTGGTATTGTGGTCTGCAGTTTTCTGGTTTACATTAGACCTCCAAGTCCAGAGAAACCGCTGGTTTTTGTCCACACTCTTCAACACAATACTCATTGTTTTATATAAAGACCTTTTTAACCCTCAAGAACCTTCTAAAGGCACAATCCGACTCGCTGAGTAAAATCCCTTTTCTCATTCAACTGCTTTTTAACGTAACTTCAAACCGAAAAACGCTTTTTATTATCCTCAAAACTATTTGTAAACTTGGAAAATGCTTTCCCAACATAAAGTCCTCAACTCTGTTAAAACATTTTGATAGTGCTAAAGAGTTTTACAATGTCCTATAATTTTTATAACATCTGAAAAATTTCTCCTCACTAAAACAAACTCAAACTGAGGGGAAAAGCCACTGAAACAAAGCAAGCTTTTTAGTTGCCCTCACTTAAAAATACTTCTTAGACATTTAACTTTCACTCTCCAGCAAAATGTCTATATAAAATGTCCTTTTAAAGCAAACACTATAAGTTCATTCCTATGAAATTTATATTTATTTACAACAACTTCACTGAATTCCTACTATTTTTAACAATTTACAAACAGAAAATTGTAAAACTCTTTCTAAGAGACCTAATATTTTCCCTAAAATAAAATAATTATATTATGTTTTTGATACTAAATTGTTTTACTTATCATACAACTCCTTAACACCCTGTAACAATCTATTTGTATTTTGATTTCCTATATTTACCTTATTAATTTTGATTGATTTTGGCATCAATACATCTTTGGTTCTAAAGCACAAGCATTTATGTTCGTGTATAAATGAAGAATATGTAATAATTATTACAAATATGAAAGTGGATTTTTAATGACCAACCAAAAACTTTAAGGTTGCGTCCACCATCATTAATTTTTTATAGGGGGGGGGGGGGGGGGAATAAAAATATATTTTCGGGGTTTTCCAGTCCTCAAGTCGTACCCTAACATTTAGATTAATGAATCAGTGGTTTTGTTACCAACAAAAACACTTGTGTAAAAAAAATCGGCCAGAGACAAATCCCCAAATTCGGAGCTAAAATACATTTTTCGATTTCGCCTCGAGGTATGATTTTTCTGAATATGCCAAATTTCGTCATAATCGGCTCAGTAGTTTTGACTCCGCACGTCTGCAAATAATCCAGGAAAATAAAATTGTGGAAATAATTTATAAAGTTTTAAAACTTTGTGAAACACTCTTAAGGGGTGTAGTAGTAAGACTCAGTTAAGTTCCCTCATTTTTTTTGGGAGGGGCACAGATTAAAAAAACAAAAGGGGGGGGGGAATTGTGGGCTTAGCGTAATCACAGATAATTAAGAAGTCTGGTTTTCTCTGTTCTTAAATTACTTTAAATCAAGGGCGGATCCAACCAATTTTTAAGGGGGGCTGCGCTCTCTTTTAGGGGGGTCCGGGGGGTCCTCCCCCGGGAAAATTATTATAGTTTACGTTACTTGAAAACGTCTTTTTAGCCAATTCTAAGAGCAAAATTGTTATTTCATACAAATAAATTTTTTTTTTTTAAATTTTGAGTGGGGTATCAAATGAAAGGTATTGAAAAGAAGGTTACAAAAATATATAACACTTCTGGAACATATATAATATTTTATGCCATTTTGTGAAAAAACATCAACATTTTGCGTCCCCCCCCCCCCCCCCCCTTATACTAATTGCATGGTCACGATACCAACGAAACCCTTTTTACGTGAGACTTCACGCCTAAACAATTTATTTACTAATTTTCCTGGACTAATAGACGACAGCAGACATACCCAGGACATATATTTTTTAAAACCAATTTTTCGGACTCAGAGGACCTCGAAACGTGTACATCAATCAAAATCGATACTTTCCTAGGGTCGTAGGATTTTTGTGGGACGTTGAAGGATTTTTGAATAAAATTTTTCTTTCACACTTTTGTCATTAACGTTTGGCTATATTTCGCCCCTCTCCAAGGCATAGACGTGCCTAAAAACATCAATTTATACATTTTTTTTTTTCAGATTGTTTGTTAACATTAAACATTACTTATATAATTAAAAAGCTAATATTACATTGTAACAAGAAAAACATAATAGAACGAACTTATAACAACAATAAAAGAAACATACCGGGATTGCGAAGTTGTTTTACATTTTATATATAGGTACAATGTGGGTTAGATTCTCTAACTATATAGTTAGATTCGTCGATCCGAACAACTCTCACACTGTCTATCATACTGTTTTACATTAACACATTTAACAATTACAGAATTAACAATAAAATAAATATATCACAGAAATGAGAACGTAACATTCGTCGTAAATATGGTAACTTCTTATATGGATACTTTCCTAGATAAGAGAAAGTAATAAACAGGTCAAGTGTGTGCTAGTCAGCACACAGCGAGGGTCCGTAGGCCACACTATATAGTGTTTAACTGTAAAGTGTATTTCGTAAACATTTTTTACGTTTTATTTCGTAAAATTAAACAGTGTTTTTCTTAAAATGCTTAAAAGCTTACTTTGAACCATTCTAAGGGTCTGATATTCTCAAAACACTCTCTGATAAAGTTTTTTTTTTGCCACTGAACCGGACTACAACCATATAAATAAATCGAAAAGACCATAATTATAAATAAAAAACTATTTTATAATAAAAAGTTAAATAATATTTTTTTCGAAATTTCCAAAAAGTGGTATCTTTACTTTTGGTCGAAGAATGTTCAGGAATTTTTCACATGAATACTTCACATAAGCGAGATAGAGGGGGGCACACGTTTCAAACTCGCCTACGCTCGCCCTATCAAAGTTATAACCAAACAATTATATATTTTTGTAATCAGCTCGACGTACCCTTTCATATGATACCCCTCACGGTGTCGAAAAAAAATAAACAAATTTTAACCCTTAAGTTTTTTTACCCTCATTTTTAAAAAAAAAAAAAAAAATTAAGTCGCTATATTTTTAAAATATGTGGGCAGGTACAAGACACATACATGCCAAATTTCAAAGTGATCGGACGAAAGGTGTAGCCGTGAGAGCACGCGAGAGGACGGACGAACAGACACACCCAGGAAAATATAAGGGTCCTTGGTTTTGCCTACGGACCCTAAAAATAAGCCAAGTCTTGCGTAAAACGTTGTGAGATCATGGTTAAGTATCCCCCTATCCAAGAAAGTTCTATTAGGCCTAATTTATCCTGTACAAGTAAGTGATAAGTAAAAAGAAACAGTCTCTCCACGGAAGTTAGAATTTGTGAGTGTCTTACGTTAGTCTCCGACATCGTATGACTCGCCAACTGCATTTATTATTTCTAATGTAACTCTAGTTCAACCGGAATCGGCACTGATGATGGCTTTATGAACCCGAAAGCTGCTTTGATTAATAAACTAATTGTGGAACTAACTTCTGTGGAGAGACTGTTTCTTTTTACTTATTAAGATAACCTCCATCAAAGCTTTTACTTCTCAAGTAAGTGATGTTGTTTGTATATCTATTCTTTGTCCCTCACAAACTCAAACTTTTCTTTCCCAAATCACTCTAAACGTTTAAATTTAAAAACATTTTCTGACTTGGTAATTACACAGCATGAATAGGTTAAACAGTTTGCTGTTATTTAATTTACATTTCGCCATTGGTTTATACTAAGATTTTTCGATTTTTTTAAATAAAATGTTACGCTGTGTTGTATAGAACTTTGCATCCTCGTGCTGCATAAGGGAATTATAGTATATATGCGGAAGGAGTAATGCAGAAGATGCATTTGGATTCGGCAGTTTCCTGTAAGAAAGTCTGTCCAAAGAAGACAGGATTGTTATTTTTAATGAAAAGTGATCTGGTGAGATGCTGCGATAGTTCCGATTATTTTAGTATTTATACTATTTATAATGTTCAAACATCAGTTGGAGTTGATGTAAGAAAAAATGACAAAAATGTTTTACTGACCACTTTTTGACAATTCAACTTTATTTCTAATTTATCATCTTATCAAGAATTTATATAAAAATAAAAATAAAATCTTTTTTGTATCTCATTTTATTATATTTTGTATCTCCCTAGCTATATTTATATATACTTAGAATAAAAACCTACCCATGAAAATTGAGAAGGAAATTAAGTCAGTCGAAAAAATAAAGTGTACTAGAGAAAAAAAAATATAAAGAAAAAAGTTTGAATTTATTGAAAGTTGGAGACACAGCTGCTGTTCATTCGTTCATCTCATTCTCCGGCAAAATATATTCAGTAGGTTTTTATTTAAGCATCAACTTGACTGGATTTTTCTTCTTTTTATTTTTAATATTTTTTTCTTATTGTGATTTCGAGATAAGTTTTAGAGAAAAAAAATGAATGCATACATTTTTGTGTTCATTTAGAGTAAACTTATTTATACGTTTTATATTTATATGCATAAAAAGGACAAAATTTGTAAATGTAAAATGTTTAAATATAAGTTTAAAGATAATATTTTAGGAATTAGTAATAAAAAGAAATTTAGTAAAGTTCTAAAATAATAAAACTTGTTATAAATGAACTGTTACGTTTAAAAAGACAATGTTTAAATTTAGCTCGAGGGTGAAAGTTACATGTCTAAGAAGTATTTGTAAGCAAGGACAGCTAAAAGGCTTGCTTTGTTTTCTGTGGCTTTTCCCCTCAGCTTGAGTTTGTTTTAGTGAGGGGAAATTTTTCAGATGTTATAAAAATTATAGGACATTGTGAAACTCTTTAGCACTATCAAAATGTTTTATCAGAGTTTGAGGACTTAATGTTGGGAAAGCATTTCCAAGTTTACAAATAGTTTTGAGGATAATAAAAAGCGTTTTTCGGTTTGAAGTTACGCTAAAAAGCAGTTGAATGAGAAAAAGGCTTTTGCTCAGCGAGTCGGATTGTGCCTTTAGAAGGTTCTTGAGAGTTAAAAAGGTCTTTATATAAAACAATAACTCGTTGAAGAGTGTGGACAAAAACCAGTGGTTTCTCTGGACTTGGAGGTGTAATGTAAACCAGAGAACTGCAGACCGCAATACCACAGCATCCGGAACCACTAAAACAACTGAATATTTTATTATCAAAGAGCAGAGTTTAAGGTTTAGATCCACTGAGTTAAACTGAAAAAACACTTGGCACCCGTCGAGAGAAAATTTCTAAACCAACAGTGGTAGTAAAGCATTACTCTAGAATGAAAAGTAAAGAAGAAAAAAAAATACTTGGCACCTTCAACAACATGATATATATCAACATAAAAATACCAATAATAAAAAAGAAAGTAGAGAAAATCAACTTTTCATAAATTGTCAAAATTTAAATAACCAATAAGCAAGGGTCAGTGAAAGGAAAATAAACATATTAATGAACTAAAGTGGTTCAAGAAAGCTGGTTATTCCCAGGAAAGTTATCAAAAATCGATATGAATTCCATCTTAACAACTTGGTTTCTTTTCTTACATCCAGAAGCGTTGAACAGCCTTATAAACAATTAACACTGGGGAATGTATGCCAACACATGTATAAACTTATTTAATTTTAACACCAATAGAAATAATTTATATTTATTTAGGAAAGAAGATTTAAAAATAATAAGTTAAATTATATTAATTTATTATTAATTTAGTTATATTTCAATCTAATAAAAATAATCAAATTAATGCTATCAACGAAAAAAGAGAGAACGTGATCATTTAGGTTAAAAATAATAAAAAAAATTACAAATAGGTATATTTAAAAATGCATACGACAAATATCTTTAGAATTATTAAAAATAAATAAATGGAATGAACAAAACCACTCGTAATTTTAGTAAATTAAATGTTATGATGTAAGTATGATAGTAATTATTTATATATAAGCACTATATAAACTAATATAAGTAATCTTTTCACAAATTTATGGTACTTATATTAGACTTGGGATGCGTAAACAATATGTAATTACTACAACACTATTTAACATTGATATCCTAGAATATAGTTGGTAAATTATAAAAATCAAAAATTTAATAAAAAAAAAACAAGGGTTACAAATAAATTAATCCAACAGGTGACCTTTCTTTGTAACGACTTAATTAATGTAAGTAAGAAAAGTTAATTTAAAAAATATCTCTTGTCATGTGTACACAGAGCAATTAAATTATATAAAATCTATTTAATGCATAAAATTAAATTATTTAAAGTAATTAAATTTTAAAAATAATAAACTACATAGAGGTCTGGTTATGTTGATTCTAGAAATTTATTTTCTCTACATGTATAATCGTATGGATAAATGTAGTTTTGTGATGGTAAGTAAAATAAAAACCTATAGAACACAAAAAATATTATGTAATAACAAACAAAACATATTAGCCTAAAAGAGCGTAGAAGACAAGTTTACTATGGTGCATAAGCTCGCCCATGAAAGCTAAGCCCGCCAAAGGTCTTATATACCTATTACGTAGTACTGAAAGATATAACGACCCATCAGCTGTTTAACCATATGATCATTCACAACCAAATAACGCAACTACACTTATTTAGGAACCCATTTATATATGTATATACTTTTGCTGGGTGCACAGTGAGCACCGAGTGTAGGCTCTTAGCCGGAGACGGGAATTAAACCCGGATATCTCCTTTTTCAAAAGCTGGAATGATGAGGGAACCCACGGTTGATTTCTTACTATTTTGATGTCAGCTTATACAACGTAGTAACTTAAAAATGCAAGTAGTGGAAACGATACATACGAGAATAATTAGATAGTTATTTCTAGATACATTTTCTCTTATATAACGTGAAGTTACATAAGATAATATAACATTCATTTTTTATATATAAAACCTACCTGAACTAGGTAAACGTTTTCCTTATCTAACACATGGAAACATCATTTTTAATAACTACATGATTCATAGTGGTATGTAAACAAGATTTTTTTTTTCTTTGAATGATAAAATAAGTAGGAAACCTTCTCTAATGGCAAACAGTACTTGGTCTAAGTAGAAACCACTCACTAGATATTTTTTAAAATTTATGAACGAGATTTTTTATTTTTATTTCCTTCACTATAAATAGGAAAGCTTCTATCTTTATTTACTTTTAAAAATATGCTAAAACATAAAATTCATGGTAAATAATCATATATTTCCAAAGAAATGCTAAAATGTAAACGTCAGACGTTCCTGGAAAAATAATATTAAAAAAATATTATTATGGCTTTGACATTACTGACAGAACAGGTAAAAAAAACTATTTTATATATTTTTATAAGCAAACAAATCTGTAAATTCCTTAGAAATAAATTGACATTTTAATTTCTTATGTCATGAACATGTATGTATCACACTATTTCTACAGACATGTATTACATTTATGTTATATTGTAAAGAATAGTTTAAAATGGATAGGTCGGGTTTTTTACTTTTTCATATACATATGAAAAAGTATATATATAGTGAGAAAATATTGCGATGGCACGAAAATTCGATTTTAATGGATTTACACTTACTAGTCCAAAAAAGTGTTTATTAAAAATGTATTCCTGTCGTGACGCGTCGAGCCTCAACTCTGATTGCGCTGAATTCGATAAAATTCAGCACAAAGGTTGAGAAAAATCAACCCCGAGGCGAAATTGAGAAATTTTTTTTTTAATTGAGAAATAATTCTCATAAAGATTTGAAAACTGTAATGATGATTTTGTATTTAAAAAGTAGCCTGTTTATACAAATCTAACCCATAAAGTCTTTTATGGGAAAATATTGGTCGAAATACTTGTACCTATATCCTTTTGTAAAACCGTTCAGGAGGTAATAACGCTACACTTCTGGTGGCTACTTGTATTTTCAACTATGGATTTAATTTGTCCAGCCGAGACTACTCTACTCCGTTAATATAATACATATTACTGAAAATTCAATTATTAAAAGATATCCTATTCAAGTTTAAGATTATACGTTATAGTCCCCTTACAACCCCGCATCACACATCTTAGGAAACCCTTCACATTTGCTTTGTAAATTTCATCGCACTTTTCCGTTACCCCGATTTTGAACAACTTCCCGTCTTTCAATCTTCCCCAAATTTTGCACATGGAAACAATTGAGGCGAAGAATACAGAAACCAAAAAAAAAGAAAAAGTTGAATATAAGACCAGCTTTCAAAAATGGTAATTTTATATTAATTATTGTCAACACAAGACACAAGTAGATAAAATTCAAAAAGATGAATTATAATAAATAAAAAACCACAATAATAAACATGAGACCAGTTTAAACCACTAAAGTTTATCAATTCACAGATAATTAACTAATACTTTCAACCACTCCTTGTCATTTTAAGTACTAATGAGGCTTATAAAAACAGAGACGTCTTATTATTACCCTGTAAATCTAAGTTCCTATTGTTTATTTATTTTTTTTTAACAACTTTATATGGGTATGAATTTTCAACCATCGAACTCTTTCCTCTGATAATTATTTCTTTATAATTTGTGCTATTTTCGAAATTTGTCCAAATGAATGATATTATGTTTAATTATTATATACGATCAAAAGACTTTCTTATATATTATTCTTCTAATTAATTATTTTAAATTTATCTATTATCTTTTCAGACCCTTTTTTCCAAACATAATTATATTTTAATTTACTTATAACTTTTTTCCCTAAGCTCGACAAAGACAAATAAAAAAATATATATTAAGTAGTCGAAGCACCTATATATATATATATATATATATTATTTTTTAAATATCATTTCGAAAGGAATAAGGCAAAACGTATTATAATTAGGGCAATAAAATTTAATTGCCTATTCTTAACCTTTAATTTTGACATTTAAAGGTTACTTGAAGATAAAGATTTTAACTCATAATAGGGCTGAAAACTCTAATCAAGGAAATTAGCAGTTAGATTAACTCAATATAAACCGGCATCACTCACGTCTTAAATTTGCAACGAAGCTACTCAATTTGTAATCTATTAAATCGTATCTTAATTTGAACCATAGAAATTTGCAAGAAGGAATTTCCCTCACATCAAAATTCTTATCAATATTGCCTAAATATTAGACCATATTATACGAAAATAAACAGGTCAAGTGTGTGCTGGTCAGCACACAGCGAGGGTCCGTAGGCCACACTATATAGTGTTTAACTGTAAAGTGTATAGTATAAACAGTGTTTTTTAAAATGCTAAAAAGCTTACTTTGAACCATTCTAAGGGTCTGATATTCTCAAAACACACTCTGATAAAGTATTCTTTTGCTACTGAACCGGACTAAAACCATATAAATACATCGAAAAGACCATAATTATAAAAAAAACGTATTTTGTCAATAAAATTGTTTTTCGAAATTTCCAAAAAGTGGTATCTTTACTTTTGGTCGAAGAATGTTCAGGAATTTTTTCAGATTTTTTGCACTTCACATAAGAGAGATAGAAGGGCCCCCCCTTCTGTGAAACGTGTCCCCACACGTTTCACACCCACTTCAAACTTGCCTACCCTCGCTCTATCAAAGATATATCCAAAGAATTATATATTTTTGTAATCAGCTCGACGTACCCTTTCATATGACCCCCCACGGTGTCGAAATAAAATTAAAAAATGTTAACCCTTAAGTTTTTTTACCATAATTTTTTTGAAAAATTTTTTTTTTAAGTCGCTATATTTTTATAGTGTGTGGGTAGACAAGACACATACATGCCAAATTTCAAAGTGATCGGACGAAAGGTGTAGCCGTGAGAGCACGCGAGAGGACGGACGGACAGACACACGCAGGAAAATATAAGGGTCCTTGGTTTTGCCTACGGACCCTAAAAAAATCACTCATTTACTAATTGGTATAAATAGTAGTTACACTAAATATTTTAGTTAATATCGTTTTAATACTTTAGTTTGAAAAAAAATTAATTATAATAATTCTACAATAAATCAGACAATGGAATTACAAATTTTGTAAAGAAGAACAATCAAGATAATTTTTATTAACTTTGTTGGTTACCTACCCAACCAATGAGCAACTAATGAGATGTCATGTGTCAAAATGATTAATTTTTACCCATCCTATGTTTGTTTAATGAACCTGTTACAAGGAATTCCTTTGTCCATATAACTTATAGACTATATGTATATAAGTGTTTCTATATAACTTTAATATATAAGGGATATTTAGTGCAAAGAACTTTGGGATGAAGAAAAATCGCTCTTCTGAAAAGGTGATAATATCCCTTAGTCTAACTAACTATTAAGTCAAAGGGATATTTAGTCTGAAGTATACGTAGAGATAAAGGAACATTACGTAAAGTTCTAACATTCTATACGTAAAGGTGATAACATTCCTTAGTCTACTTAACTATAAGACAATATAATTTTTACACATTAAAGAAATTTATGGTGGGTAATAAGCCAAGTAAATAAGCGCCAGTTTAATTTTTAAAAAGAAACTATTAGCATCATGATAAAATAAATTTAAATTTTCTTTTAAATAATTGTTTCGTCATAATTTAAAACACCAATGTGTTAGAATACATATAGCTCGTTATTAGTGCAATTTTACTTAATTTTTATTTATTTACTCTCATATATACGTAATTACGTGATACACATAAAGAGAAAGTATAGTGATAGTATGGAAATTCGATTTTGAAATTTTAATGGATTTACACGTTTTTAAGTTTCAAAATAATGGTTTTAATTAAACAAATTTGTATTTCGTTTGTTGTCTGTGTACAGACCCGTGAGTCCCAAGCTACTGGACCAATTATAATGAAATTAGGCATAATATGTAAAAAAAAAAAATCATACCCCAAGTCGAAATCGAAAAATTAATTTTAGCTCCCAATTTGGGGGCACTACCCTCAAAAACTCCGAAAAAAAAATTCTCGAAAATGGTTTCGATTATTATTTTCTTTTAATGCAGCTCATTTAAATACGAATCTAACCGTGTATGTAAATTGTTTTCCCTAGAAAAATCAAGTTTACAAGATAATTATGAAAATAAATTTGATTTTGATGACAATCGAAAACAAATAGTAAACAATCAATTTTAAACACTTTTTAAATATTTTCAAAAATAGTCTGCTAATTTGTGCAGCACATAGCTTTCTCTTTGAAGAAAGCTATGAATATAGGGGTATATAAATGTACGTTTGTGTGCCTGTGGTAGAGAAAAAAGTGCAGAAGGTTGAAACTTATATGGGACCAACGATGGGCTAATTATGACCTACTATTCAAATTTCATACAAATCGGACAAGTAGTTTTCAAGATATGTTGTATCGCACAAGTTGAGCGACAGATTTTCCCTTCTGTCTGAAACGGAATTTCTGTTTTGGATTTTTTGAAATCGAAGACATCAAATATGTTTGTTCTTCAAAACGATCACATAGCTTCTGTTACCTTCGGCAAGCTCGGAAGCAAAATAAATTAATTGAGATATTATGGAATTTGAATACAGAATCAATATCTTATAAAAAAGTTTGATCGATTTGTCGAACCGGCATTTTAACGATAATCAACTTGTCGAACACCCATCTCATTTTTCTTTTATTAAAAAAATGCCTCTTTATTACTCCATTTTATAATTGTAATTTTTTTTTATTTTGTAAAATATAAATATATTTTTTCTCCAATCAAAATCTACTTGTCAGGCACCTGTCTCATTTTTATTAAAATGAAATGGGTTATTTATTATTCTATTTTTCCTCCCTCTCAAAAAGAAATTAATTCTTTTAAAATTTTGTTATTTTTATGTGTGGCCCAAAAGTAGGTACAATATGTAGTACAATTTGACTAATAAAATATATGATAACAAATCCCAACAATGGCCAAACTTCAACAAAGCGATTTGATTTATTAATAATTATGGTATTAAAATTGCATACATTTTCACCTGCATAATTTTCTTTTTTAACCTCAAGTGCTCATTAACAGCAGTCAGTAACAACAGTCTTCTAACAAATTCAAAACACTTAATTCTCATGAGTTTTTTCAAAAACTTAATTTTATACTAAACCAAAAGAAAAAAATCCTAGGAGTAAATGTTTGATTCAATGCTGCATCGTCGTCCACATACATCCCCAGCGTAATGAGATGTTTAAAATTCATAGGAACAGTTCTTAAATAATATACAAATCTTAAATACTGTATATCTACTTTCGAGCCACCCTTTATATAAAATGAAAAACAGTGTAAACGCACCGATGAACATAAAATATGAAAAAGTTATTCTAAGACACGGTTTGATTTGTAGTTAAGTTTTCTCGGTATTCTGTGGAAATTCAGTTTGATTAGCAAGTAGTTAACCCTGTATAGACTATTTCAGTTCCATGCGGCTTTGAAAATAAACTTCATAAACAAAGTTAATTTTAACTAAAGTTCTAAATAAACTGGAGTTTAAAGTGGTGGTAAGGAGTTAGTGAAGAGCCAAATAGAGAAGGTTGTCTTTACTGTGGTTTTCTTTGAAGTTTTATTACTCGGCTAGCCGTGTCTCTTCACTTTTCCTACCCATTGTTGCCATTAACTTGTCAATAATTCACTTTAATACAAGTTACCAATACAAAAATCCACTCGTTTCTTAGAATAGAATTGTAATTTTTCTTTGTTTTCTTTGTTTTCTTGTTTGTGTATATATATATATATATATATATATATATATATATATATACACAAGTTCATAATTTTTACCTACTTCCTGACCACACAATGGCCCAAATTTTATTCTCCTGTGACACAAACTCAGTATCCAATACCAAACTAATGTACAAATACGCAGATGTTCATACATTTTCTTGTATTCCCAACCTATTTTATTCGTTCTGAGCTAACCGAAAGTAACGAAGGCCTAATAATAATTCTGATTTTGTATTAAATGACATTTTTAAACTCCAATTTCAAAAACTCTTAACAGAAATCCGCTTCAAACATCAGGGAAAATGTTTGGTCTCGTGTCTATTCTTGGGTATGTTTGACCGATAACATTTTTGCCACCAACTACTCTTATAACCTACTCATTATTGTTAAATTCAGACGGTAGGTCATAATTAGGCAATTGTTATTTCATGTTAATTTTAACCTTCTGTGCCCATTGCTTCATTCCTTATACGCAAAAACATGTTTTTATTTACAACAATATCTTTAAAAGTATGCTAATACGATTTTGATGGTTTGATGAAAGTACTTGTAGCCCCCATTTTAATTTTAACCGTTGTCGCACATTTTATATTGAATGAAAATAAGTGAAACTAACAGGAATCGAAACAGATCTGATTCTCATGTGATCATGCCCCAATATTACGATGCAATTAGACTATTATGAACGATGAATTAGACTATTTTTTTTAAAAAAGATTTTAATAAGTTAATTAATTAATTAATAAGTTCTTTAAGAATTGAATCTTAGGATGAGATTTCAACAGGCATTTTCAATTTACCATGTTAATGTCTACCACCCTTATTAGTTTGGATAAATAGATATTATCCCGTACTATTGACTTATCCGAACTCGGGCCGTCATTAAATATCCCGAATTTTCGACGTTCTGCTATAATGTATAGGCACCAGATGGCTAAGAGCATAGAGTATTTACCAGTCGTATTTGTTTTTTATAGAAGCATTTATATATATTTGAAAATAAGACATTTTTATATTAAAATATATAAAATACTTAATAGACGTTGAACTATTCACATTTTACAATACTAAAATGTAATGCGAGTAACTCTCTAAATTTATATAATTATCATACAGAATTACTTAATATTAGAAAAATTAAAAGCACCCATTCAAATGCTACTAATATAAAATCAACCAACTGCTATCAAAATAAAACCAATTAATGAGAGCTCAACAGTAAATATCATTTTCGAAAATTATCTTCTTTCTAGAAATAGAACAAATGTGAAAAACACCTATACGAGAGAACTCAATAAAAAGATAACAAAAAGAAGAGATAATTTAACCGTCTAGTTTTAAATATGGTTGGTATTAATTTTAATTTTTGTAGGTATAGAAAAGCACCATGTTTTTTTAACAGGCTTGTAAAGGATGGTGTTGCAGTTCACATAATAAGCGGGCCATTATCAGATGCGCTTTTTTGTGTTTTTACCTCTCCTTCTCTCTCTCGTAATTATTGTAGGAGAAACATACAAGAGAATGTGTTTTTTCTGTTGTATTTTACCCTTATCATAATAATGACCAAGTGTGTGTTATTCAGCGACTATAATGCAAAAAAACATTTTTTGTTGTAGTAACATTTTCAAACCTTTTTCCTCTATTCACTATATTATACTTTGAATGATAATTAGTTCTAGTTAATATTATATTTAACAATTTAATAAAGTAAGGTTTAACGTTACCACTTACTATTTTTTAAATAAAACCATCTGAACAACTTTATTTGAGTTACTTATGTGATATTAGAAGTTTCTTTTTTGAGTGTGAGATTTTTTCGAATCAACTTTTTTTTTACTTTTGACCCACAGCATTGAAAGAGACAAAATACTATGATGTTAAGAGGGAGAAAAACATTTCAAAAGGTGTTTTATGTTGATAAAAATTATTTTTTAACTCAGAAAAGAAACTTTCGAGGCTAAAAACAGGAACTAAGCCCTCACATGGTTTTAAACCATCTATTTTTTTTATTTATTTTTTTTTACAAAAATAAAACCTTTATGCTATTGTTCTTTAATGTAATTAATGTTCATTTTTCCATTTATGTTTTTAAAAAAACTATAAGCATTTCCATTGTTTTATGATGTTCATTCTGAATGTAGCTAACGTAACAATATTTTATAAAATTAAAAAAAAAAATTGTGTAATAACAAAAAATAAAAAAAAAATGTTTTTTTTTAAATCTTTATCCATATAACAACGTTGAAAACAATAGGTGTAATCAAGTGATTATAGTAGTTTGTGCCAACGCTGATCTGTACTAACTCTACTATGAAGAGAACAAGACTCTGCTATGCTGACACTTGAATCGCATGAACAACAATCGCCTTGTCAAAAAAGTGTTCCAGCACAAGACAGGAGGCCGTTGATTGCATAGCCAAT
This sequence comes from Gerris lacustris, assembly GCA_951217055.1. NCBI lineage: Eukaryota > Metazoa > Arthropoda > Insecta > Hemiptera > Gerridae > Gerris > Gerris lacustris. Next base: position 30,316,424 of record OX578283.1, on the reverse strand, counting down.
CACGTAAAATATGGAGAATATAGGTGATGTTGCGAAAGAATTGAGGATTCTAGGTTTGAAGAGTTTGGCGGGGATGTATACAAGATCGGGATGAGTAAAACCACGCCGATTAAACGGAAGAAGTGCACCCAGGATATAAGAATTAAAGAAAAAAGTTTAACAAATATTTTGGTAGGAGAAAAGGGGCAATGAAGGATCTGGAGAAATAACAGCATGAGGAGGTCCGCTTAAATATGTAGCAACTAGAACCACGGGGATGATATTATCGTTGAAAGGACTCACTTAAAAAGAGCATAAACAGAACCAACGCCAGATGGACGAGATATATAGGTTGTCCAGATCAATCAACCCAGGGAGGTAAAGCTATTGAAATCGAAATACATGAAATAAAAATCGGGTACGGGGTACCTCGGAACTTTTCCTCACTTCAGAGGCCACTAAAGTGGCCTCTCCTGCTGCTTCGCCTTTGCAGCATGAGGAAGCAGCATTGGAAGGGGTCAGTACTTGGATGGGTGACCGTTCTGAACTAACTGAGTTATTATCATTCTTCAAAAAAACCTTATTTTTAATACCTATATTTAATTATTTGAAGTTTGGCGGTATTTTGACAGATGTAAACAAACTTTGACGTCATCAAAATTATCGCACTAATAAGTAATTATATTCGCTTATATATAACTTTTAAACTATTTAATGGAATTTATCGGGGTTTTTTTATATTTGTTTTTTAATTTTTTCCGGTTCCAACGATATGCTATATGTCAAAAACCTATTTATACTTTCAGTGTTATTAACCGTCAATGTTTAAAAATTAAAAAATTATAACAAAATGGCGGCCAAAATCAAAATGAAATTTAGTGGGCTTGTTTGTCATACAGAGAGGTACATTCGAGCCAAATTTCAACTAGATCAGGACCATTTTCGATTTATTACGATATTTTTAATTATTTGCTGACTCAGGAAATTGGGTTCAAGATGGCGGAAAAAGTTGATTTTCCGGGCGGCACAACTACAAGTTAGGACTGATTTTTCTGCAAAGTTTCAACTCTCTAGGTTAAATACATTGGGCGCTACGATGATATCACACATACAACATACACACATACACACACACATACATACGTCATGCTGAAAACCACTCAGGAGGTCTTAAAAACACCTAAAACGGATAATTCCGTTGAAATCTCGAAAAAAATGTTTTTGGTGAAAACAATATTTTTCCTACTATTAGTAGTGAGGAAAATAGATAAGCCATACACTCAGGAAATAATGCTGTGTCTTTGGAAAGACAGGTCTTGGATTGGAATTCGTAGACCAAACGAGGAAGAGACTGCCCAGGAGAACCTGCAGGAGAACAGTAGAAAAGAAGGTCAGAGCTGAAGGGGAGCTAAAATCCTGAGCTTGTCCCAAAATAATTGTGTCAGATATCGCTGTTTCAACCAATGAGTAACAGGATTTAAGTCAATTCAATACCGGGAGGCTCAATTGCTTCAATATTATTTTAATTTACGTCTATCTAGGCGTAATTCAGTTATAAACCTGACCAAGATAGCCTGATTAAATTATATCTAATATTAAGTGAATTTTACTACATATAAAATGAAAATTTATAAAATAAACTAACAGTATAAAAGTATAAATTATAATTAAAGCTTGTAATTCAAAATTCATACCGACTACAAATTTAAATTACGAACAAATACAGGTGCATTTGAAAGTCATGAGAATAGAAAATGGCTGCAGTTATATTTGTTTTTTTAAAGGCAAGATAAGCAGACGTGTTTACTTTTATACAGGAATATTGTAGACCGGTAGAATTCATTGAGACTGTATTTGCATTAAGACAATGCAGATGTTTATATTTTATAACCGTAAGTTCCGCGTTCTTGCTATTATGTATATAAATTCTTCTCTTATTATATCCTATCATTTTTATAATTTTTTATTCATACGATTTAATTTTCTCTTTCTTTAATAATTTTATCTCAATTATAATTACATGTAATAATTTTCCTTCTGCTTCTTTTATTAAAACATAAATGGTAAAAAAAAAAACTTCTAGAATATTTTAGTAGAGCAAAAAGCAATGAATTGTAAGCAAGAATGGTAAACAATTCTGTTTTGAATATATTTACATAACAAATTAAATATTATTCTACTTGGAATTTTTTTTTTAGAAATTCAGAACTGGTGCAAAGTTTAGTCAAATGTGTAAGGACCTACACAAGATTCACTAGGCATCATATTTACAACATTCTTGTTTTGATTTAATTTCAACATTTTATGAAACAACTATCTTCATTAAACATTTACTAATGGTGTTTGGCGCATAAAAGTGCCAAACTACATTAGCAGATATTCAATGAATATAGTTGTTTCATAAAATGTTCAAATTAAAGCAAAACAAGATTGTTATAAATGTGAAGTCTAAATTATCTTGTATATGTACTTAAACATTTTACTAAATGCATCAATTATGCATTTCCTTTTGAGTTATTCCCTTCAATCCCTTATTAGGGCTTATTAAAAAAAAATCCAAAACAGAAATCCGTTTCTGACAACAGGGAACATTTTTAGTTTCATGTCAGTCTGTCTGTCACTCAATTTTTGCGAACCAACATGTCTTAAAATCTATTCCATTGTTGGTCGCTCACAAGTTTAACTTCTGCGCCCATTCGAGTTCTCCCATATGCACACAAACATACAATATTATTATTTACACTTACATCTTCAAAAGCACTAATGTGATTTTAATGAAAATGATTACCGGAAGTAGTCCACAGATAGCCCAGATTAATTTCAACCATCTGTGCCCTTTAAATCTTGCTAGAATGATACTTTAATTCATGTAAAAATTAAAACCATTTTAAAAGATTTAAATATCGGGGGGGGGGGGGGGGGGATAAAATACATTTGACTATAATAGGATTAAGAATAACCCTCGTCCTGTAATGACCTAGGCTATTGAACGAGACTAAAACGAACAAAAAAAAAGGATTTATAAGCATATAGTTATTAAAGTACACGAAATAGGACGCGAGAAAACTATATGTGCCACGCAATTTGGCAGATTATTTTATATATTCAGTGGCTTTCCCTGTAAGAGCGATATCAGTTAGTTAGTAACTACATATTATATTTACACTATTTTTGCGATAAATTTTCAAAGGGGTGGTTATATTCCTTTGATTATTGTTATTCAAATTTGTTTTCTTTTCCGTTCTCCTGTGAAAATGTCAAGAAAATGCGTGTTTATCTATTTTAAAAACTAACCTAATTTCTATATCTATTATTCTCTAAAACATTGATATTAAATTTAATAAATCAATTAATGCAAAACAAGTTTTTATGTATTTAAACCTTAAGTTGTTATGCACCGAGTGTTTTACATTAATTAAGCACCTGATTGAGAGTAATAATTAACTATTAAACGATGCTACCCTTAACAGTTCTGAAACACTTCTTGTTTATCTTTACTCTATTAATTTTCAGAAGTTTATTCATGATTAGGCAACCGCAACAGAATTGAGGGTTAGGATGGGTAAACAACTCTACAATTATTTTTGTTACATCTATTAAAACGTTCTATTACATTTTACTTTAAAAATATAATAATATCATAATACTCCCGGACAAAATCGCATTGCTTCCGGTTGTTATAGGAAATTAAAAGCTAGACAAAAAAATTCCTATTAAAATTAAGGTCCGGCATAGTTTTTTTTTCTCGAGATATTTTAAAAATCATAGTTTTTTTCACATTCACTCTCAAAAACTATCTTTCTTGCCATACATTTTTTTTAGAGAATCCAATTCTGAGTCGAAAGAGACTAATCCTAGCTTTGTACAACAAAATAACAAAATACTTATTTGAATTCAATATTTAATGTCCTAGAATGATTCAGTCAAAATGTTTCATGGTAAAAATATAATTTTTTCAAATTTTTAAGGATATGAAATAAAAAAGCAATGATCATTAATGTTTTAGGCACATTTCACGAAAACGAAGCTGTTTATAATAGGACCCACAACCTATTTCCTATATGATCCCGAATGTTGTTCGAATGTAGTGCAAAGTTTGTTCAAGGAACAACCTGTAAATTATTAAATGCATTTTTTTTTTAACTTTTTCGGGAAGTAATTAATCACAATTACTATTATTATTTGTGATAGAATGTAATGTATATTATTCTAGGGCATGGTTTATTTTCTATGATAAGTTTATACCCATTGCTAAAATGATAAATCTAAATTAAAATTAATACAGACCTCATTCGATCTAGTATCTTATGTCCATATTGCAGCCAACTCACCTTAAAAAAATTAAACAATAATTTAATTAAAAGTGTGAATATAACTGTATTTAATTTTTACTAAAATAAGCATTGATCATCATATATGTACTTTAATAAAATTTGAACTGTTTACTTTTATTTTTTCTTGCCCTATCAACGCCCTCCACGAAGGGCTCATACTAGATATAAGTGGCTGACATTTTACAATTCTGAGCAATGAACAGACAAAACTTTAACTATATAAATAAAAATAAAAATTGGTCCCAGATAACTCAGACAAACTTTCTCATATACGAGTTCATAAGTACTAAGCCCAGTTTTCTCCATTTATTAGTCGCGAGTTTTTGTAGGAGTAACATTTAATTGTTATTATGAATATTTTATAAAAATTGATCATAAAAGTAACTTCTCCTCGGCGGGGAATCGAACCCGGACTCTCTCCGTCCACTTTGAAAGCAATTTTATCAGGAACTAGATTTATCCCGGGAAAACAGCTTATATCATTAGATTCGTATTTAAATGTCAAAAATTCGAATATTTTAATAAAAATCGCCGGAACCGATTTCGAGTGATAACTCTTTCAGAGTTTAGGGGGGTATAAGCGCCCTCAAATTTGGAGCTAAAATTAATTTTTCTATTTCACCTCAGGGTATGATTTTTCTGAATATATATACCGAATTTCGTCAAAATGGGCTCAGAGTAGTTTAGGCTCCACGCATCTGCACAGACGACAAAAAAACATTTTTGGACTCAGGGGACCTCAAATTTCGTTCATCTATCACAATACTTTCTCTTTTTATAAGAAAGTAAAAAAATTAAAAAAAACTATTAAAAAAAAATAAAATTTTATTTCTTGAAATTTGAGATGTTTGTTTGCCATTAAATCAATGTATACGAGTATGATTTTTTTATTATCTTTAGTTCTTTTTGGAAGCGAGGTCTACTGTTCTCTGAACAAACTACTAGTTATAAGTTATTAAAATAATTATTTACTATTAAATCTGAGAGGATGGGAAAATCTTGAGTATAATTCTCTGTAATGGAATGGCATAATTAGAATTTACTGTAGTCAAGAACTATTTTGAAACTAAATTTCAGCTATCCTTATAATAGTCCAGTATCAAATATGTCATGGACAATACAAAGCTATGCAGAACTCGTATTCAAAATATTGATAAGAAATCTCAATCAAATATATAAATAAAAAAATAATCATATATCATGAAAAATAATTGAAGTGATAAAATATGTTAATTTTATGTAAGTAAAATTTAAATAAAATAAATAAATAAGAAAAACCATTACAGTAAATTGTATCGAGGAAACATATTTAAAATGAGTTTATTTTAAGTTAATATAGTTTTAAATTTAGTGAAATAAATGAAACATTAGAGAGTAAATTGCAATAAATTTGGATTTGGCTAAGGAATACTCACTCAATTGACAATTCTATAAGACTTTCTAAAATAAAATAATTCTCCACAAACCATTACACCTGACAAAAGTGTAGTTTTTTCTTTCTTTATCACAAATATAGTACTTCTTAATAAATTTTACTTGGAAAGACAATATATTTTACTAGTTTTCTATTACAAACGCACACGTACCCTCTACTTCAAACACCCACTTAACCTAGAATAGTAAAAAGACATTACACAAACATAAGTTAAAAATAATTATATTGAATATAACCAGTTAGGAGTATAATGTGTGAATAATCTGCCACATCAGGCCCTAAAATGGTCAACATTAAAAAAAATACGAAACAACTATTTAATATTTTACGTAGCATAGGTAACATCATTATTGTAAGCATTCGAAATGGAGATTTTAGTATTCAAAATACATCTTTTGATTCCAAACTTAACGTCATTTTCAACCCACAAAGAAATATATTAAGAAATCAGGGAGCATTTTTGGACTCATACATTTTCTGACTATTCGTCTGGCTGTAGTTCAAAATTTTTTCACCACATCTTAATAACTACCCATCCAAGTTTGAAGAAATTTGGGTGGTTTGTCGTTTTGCTGATAAATGATCCTATATCAATTTCAATTATTACGCAAATTGGATATTGCATAAAACTAAATGTGACCCCAACGATAGTCGAAACACATTTATGTGACTATTCACCCAATAATGGGACGCGAATAAGCTATGTACTACAGAAATTGGATGAATATTCTTAAATTAAATATTGAGGATAGGTCTTAAACTTACAATGTGATGTCATATTGCTGAGGAAGGATCTGCAAGATCTGGATGAAAAGTACGTAAAATCAAGAAGAAACTTCAATGACTTTCAGCGGTTCGAAACATACAGGAAGAAGCAAAGAGAGTAGGTTCTTAAACCACGAAGACCTGCTTTCAATAAAAAGTAGTCTAGTTCAACTACTTACAGTATCCAGCGTAAATAGATGGACAGATCTGTGAACCTCCGCCTAAATGTAAACGTTGCCTCTTCGTTTCCTCTGACTCTATCTCTGCGGCGCTGATGATGACCCCTTGCGGATTAAACCAAATTTCACCTTACAACTATTTGGAAGAAACAATACTTACTTCAACTTTACTGCCCAAAAGCTTTTCGAACTTAAATTTTTTTTTTTTAGGATTTTGGATTGGAGGGATTTGCATATATAAAATAGGATAGTACCTACCATAGTCCATAAATAAATAGTTACATGAAAATGTCTCACTGTCTTGCAGACTCGTATGCAAGTGATGCATTTTATAATGAATAGTTACCGGAGCGTGTAGTTAGTGGGAGGAACAGTATTATAAGAATGCAGGGTGGCTCCCCCACTACAAGACTCTCTATTTAAGTATACACTCTAACTATTAACTCATCATGCATGTCTATTTTCTCAATATTCAATACATTATATTTATTTTATATCATTATTGTATACACATATAAATCATTATAAATTAAATTAAAAAATAATAATAATGTTCTTTTAATTTTGCTAATTTTACCTTAACTCCGCTAAGAACAAGTAGTTAGCTATATCTTTTAATTTTGTTTCTAAGCGTAAATAACTTGGTTCCTACCGTGTGTCCCGCGACACCACACATAATTTTATTTTGTTATAGTAAATTAAAGCATTTAAAAATGCACCTATATTTTGTATATTTAATAAGAACTTGTTAATAATTTTACAAATGTATTTACCTTTTAAAGAATTCAAAAAATATTCCGGGGGATTTAAAATAAAGAATTTAATGGGCAATGAAGGTCCGAAAGGTTGGAGACCGCTGTTCTAACTCAATAATGAAATTCTCTAGAAGTTTTGAGACTAATCCTTATTTATTTATATTTATTATTTTGAAGAAATATGCAGCATCTAAATGAACTAAATATGGAAGTAAGGTTTTAAAAGTTTCAAAATAGTAATGATGGAAGAAACATTTCCAAGTAAACTTACTAAAGCCTTGTAAATAATGGATTTATTACTCGTTGCCTTCTAATTACAGTTAGAGGTTTTATCTCTTAAACTTTTAATTGCTTCAATTAACTCGGAGTTAGGTTAGTTTCATGTTATAATTAATATTAGTGCGAAGGAAGCGATGTTGGAGAGAAAACCTACAAAAAACTGAACGTTATAAATTTAAAATTGTAACTTGGTGGGTGTGTAGAGAACTGCATATTACAGTTAGCTAAAACTCATTTAACTCAAAACACTAACATAAATTAACCAACACGAAATTGAATTAAACATTGTGTCGTCTAAAAGAACCGACAGAATTATCATGGTCAAAAATATCAATACAAAAACATTCTAATTTACCTTTTTATGTTGTATTATTAATCAAACATAGAGCAAGTGATATTTTAGTTTTGATATAAGATTAGAATTGAAAATTACACCTGGAACACGCTAGGAAAATCTAAATTTGTAACATTGTTCTGAGGTCAATGAATAAGTTAGTACCTTAGGCTCGAATTAAGTAAATGTATTATTGATTAAAAAAAAAAATGGAAGTTTGAAAGTGTCGGTAAGCTATTAGTTACTTTAAAAAACAAACGTAACTCTAATGGCCAAAAGTAAAAGATAGAGATATGATAAATACATCATGTCAATCGTTATTTTACGGTCTCACGTAGATATATTAAAAGATATCATTTGTCATGAAGTCTCCTGTTAAGAAAAAAGTAATACAAGTTCAACCAAACGATTTAGACTGAACAAAACGCTTTATAAAATAGTCTGTCAATTAGTGTTCCCCTCGCGTCCTATCGGGTACTTTAATGATGCTTTTACTCATTGTTTTCTAATTTATTGAACTTTTTTCTTTCTCATATACGTTGTATGTTAGTACATAAAGATAAAGTATTGTAATGGCGCGAAAATATATGAGATTTTTATGGATTTACACGTTTTGAGATACCCTGAGTCCAAAAACCTATTTTTTTTTTTTTTAAAAAAGGGTTGAAAATTATGCTGCCCTCCTTAGCGAAAAAGGCGTAAGTAACAAAAGTACATTTTTGGAAAAATGAGATCAAAGTTTTCAAAGTTTGCGCCCCTTAGGTTTCTGTGCTTTTTGTGCTACAGGGATGTAACTAAGCAGTTTAGGTAGAATTGTTCATAAGCTATTGGGCCCTGTAAAAAAAAGTTTAATTATGCAACTCTTATTACGTGCAATTAATGAAAATGTAAAGTACACGGTACATACGTCAAATTTCTTTATGGTTATTCACTCAAATACTTAGCAAGTAATGCGTAAGGTCCCTTACGTTTATTTGAATAAGATATGGTAAGTTCAATCCTTAGGTAAAAATGCGTATAAGCCTAATTTTGGTCCTTCTACACCAAATTTGTCCTTATTCTAAGTTTTATGTATATATTATATTAATACAATGGTAAATAATTTCGATAAAACGAGTGTTACTTTTATTCAATTTTCAATATAAAAATATACATTTACACAAGAATCAAATTTTCTAAAAATATATTTTTAGAAGTTAATAATTTAATCACAAGCATAATTTAAAATTCTCTACCAATTATTGTGACACATAGCTTCCTCGCGTTCTATTTCGTAAAAATAACGATTTTATACTTTTAAACCTATTATTTTCCAATTTATTTCATTTTTCCCCCGTTTTTTAAATCTGACAAATGGACCCATAAGGTTGAAACTTATATGGGACCAACAATGGGCAATTTATGACCTACCATCCAAATTTCAATAAATCGGACGAGTAGTTTTTAAGATATGTTGGTTCGCAAAAGCTGAGCTACAGACTGACACTAAACCAAAAATGTTTCCTGATATCTGAAATTGATTTCTGTCTTGGAATTTTCGTAATTGGAGACCTAAAATTTTCCGTTACCTTCGGTAAGCTCGGAAGCTAAAATAAAAAGGAAACAGATTGAATATAATATATAATTTACAAACTAAAACATATTTCAGAAGTAGGAACTTTTATTTGTGATCAATAAAATTGAAATTAAACGAGATCTCTTTATTTAAATTAAATGTAATTACCCAATAAAAAAAAACAATATTGTCATGGTACATAAAAGATATAAATAATAAATAAATTAAATGGCAAAGTTTAACTTTCAAAAAATTAAGCTAGATAGTTCTTCATTTATAATACTATAAAAACTAAAAATAGACTGCCAATTAGAGTGGCACATAGCTTCCTCGCATCCTATCATGTACTATAACAATTATTGTTATATTACTTTATTGTAATATTGTTTACTTTGTAAAAACTATTAATAGTTTTAGCGATCTTTAACACTTCATAGCGGTGTCGCTGTTGGTTTTACTAAAAAATTGTATTTTTGAAAAAAATGTTTGTCTCATTGAATAGATAAAGTTAGATTTTTTCCCCGACCTAAAATTCCAATTTTAAATGTAAAGTTCACGTTTACGCGAGCGTTGCTCGTGAACGCTTGGACGGATAACGTTGTCCAACGAACTCGTCCTGGGCATTGGTAAAATGAACATGTCTACCAAATTTCATCAAAATCAGTCGACATTTACTCAAGTTATCGTCGCACGTTTCATAATTCGCGGACACACAGACCGACAGACAGACAGACAGACAGGCACGAGACCAAAAATGTTCCCTGATGTCTGAAACGGATTTCTGTCTTGGAATTTTTGAAATCGGAGGCATAAAAGTTTTTCGTTCTCAAAAGTGAACACAATGCTTCCGTTACCTTCGGTAAGCTCGGAAGCAAAAAATATATCATTATTAATAAAATTAAATCTTAGAACATTTGTTTACTATCAATAATAACACAATTTTAAAAGATATTTTTAAATTTAAGTAAAAAATGAAAATAATGATTTGTAGCTATAAATCGTGTGAGTAAATCATGTTCTTGTGAGTTGTTTGAAACAGGCTAATTTTTCCAATGTTTGATTCTGTTTTGTGGCATAATTCTGGTGTTTTCATTACATAGCCTATTTAAAATTCCTTCCTTCCTTTCTGGTCGAATTCCGCTAGGTAATATCCATTTTTCCGGATCAAGGAAACCATTTTTTTTAAATATTATTTTGTAAAAAGTCAAGTTCTATATCTATTCCGTGAAGATCTCTTTTGATTGTCAACTTGAATGCATTTTTTTTGCAGTTGCATGTACAAAACATGGTCCTTGGTTCGAGGTTTTATTTTATTTAATATGTTAACTGATGCAAGATCCTTCCATTTATAAAAATCAGGCAATTTAACCAAGGCTGTTTTTGCTTTTGAAGTGTACATGACAGCATCTTTGAAATCGTAAACCTTCCCTTTATCTTTTAGAGATTTATCCACAACATGATGGAAGCTGTCTGCTGACATAAATTTATGCCCGAGCTCAAAGTAATAAACACCAATTTTTTCTAGTGCAATGGTTGGGGAATGTTATTAACAGCATAAGAAAACAATGCCCAATTTTTATTTTGAGCCGTACAATTACCCACCCATAAAATAATGTGTTCTGTATCCCTATATTTAAAAAAAATAATAATATGCACTAATGGTGTCCTCTTTCATCCTTCCTCTAATATGTACCTTCATGCCAAAGAACCGCAAATGGGGAGAGCTAACTGCTTAATCCCACAGGGACAAAACGTTTATTTGTATGTTCATTGTTGGTACATTATTACTTTTTGTAAATCTACTATATAAATAATTTCATTATCAAGGTCCCACGATGGTTTCAGCTTTAAGTTGATACATTTTCCGAGTTTTTTGCAAGTATCATGTGTTTTTTCCCCAATATGTACTTATTTCACATCCATTGTGATTTAAAACAGTTTTCTTGTGCAACATATTTGCCTCACACTCTTCGAGACCAAGTTTTATAAATGAAATATTCATTGGATTTAAGAACATTTCATTTCAGAATAATTTTTCTTAAAATTGTCGTATAGTTTTGTAATAGATATGTCACTAGGCAGATATTTCCACAATTGTGCATGCAATCTGATTTTGTGAGAAATTGTGGGTCTAAAGGAATTGATCTGATCATTAATTAAGTTTGTGTCAATTTTATTGTGAGGAGTATTTGCTTTTAGAACCGTGAGTATAGGGCGACTAATGATTATCTAGTACTCAAGTAGATCTTTGATTTGCAGTCAGATACGCGATATTGCCTTGCCTAACACAATGAAATACTTAGAGAAAATTGCTTAAGTAACAATTTCTTAATCAAAATATACGTAAGTCACTATTACTTAGCAAAAAAGGCGTAAGTACAGTACATACGCAATATTGGCCTATAAAACTGTCGGATACGCATATTTGGCTAAGTATTATTTCTAAATTTCAATAAAACAAGAAAACGTAAGTGCTTTTTAGACCATTTAGAGTAGAAATAGAGCGCTGAAACCTTGAAAAACAGTTAAAAACCACCCCCAAAACCTATAAATGGTCTTAACTCAATTTCGTAAAAAATGGACTTACGCGATTTTCGCTAAGGAGGGCAGTATAGAGGGCCAACAATGGGCTAATTATGACCTACAATCCATATTTAAGATATTTAGTTGGCTTCGCAAAAATGTTAAAATGTTGATGGACAGGCAGACAAACAGACAAGAGAACAAAAATGGTCCCTGATCTGGAATGGATTCCTGCCTTAAAATTTTTGAAATCTAAGACAAAAAAGTTTCGCTCTTTGGAACGATCAAAATAATTTCGTTACCTTCGGTAAGCTCGGAAGCAATTGCCCATGAATTGTTTACAATATCAGTAGGTACTTAGTATAGAATAAATACAGCAAGACAATGTTAGGGCAATAATTTATTGACAGGATTGAAGGGAAGAAAGCCAAATTGAATCTAGGCTTTCCAGGATAGGATATTCAGAACAAGGTTAGAACGACAACGAATGGGTTGATTTCAGAAGATTGATATACAACATTTTAATATCAACAATATCAGTTATATTTTATGTTTTCATTATTTTAGGACCCGGTCGAACAGGAAGCGAACTATCCGCGGCGGACAAGTCTTTTGCCAGAAGGTGGCTGTCTGCGTCGGACTCTTTGGTCTACAATATTGCATTAAACTGGTCAAACTGAAGGCGACAGGTGACTGTCCGCGACGGACAGATCCAATCCATGGCGGACAGATTTGAAGTTGTATTTTTATGCGGCGGACTAGAAGCAACATGACCGATGAATCTACTGATGCGTTTTAATGTATGATACCGTTACCCATCAGACAATTTTATTTTCTTTCTTTTTTGTCATCTCTAATTTGATATTTTAGGTAGTAGGAGAGTATATAACTTCTAAAATTGTTCTTCAGACATTCGAAATTATAAGAAAAACCAGTCTTCAAAAACATATCTATATGTCGTATATACATATTATGTGTTCTTTTATATTGCGTGTGTGTGTTATGTAGAAATATTATGTGAAGATAAATAATTAATTAGAATATTGAGTTAAGTGATGGTGAAGACCCTCAGTAGAGAAAAGAAAACTCTAGAGCGAGGTCCCTGTCTCTTCACTAACTCAATTTGTTACAATGAGTTTTGCCAGCTAGATCAGTAAGGGAGTGGAGTGCGAAGAAGTTTAAAAAATAGGAATTAACCATAATAATAATAAAAAATAAAAAAAATAATAGAAAAACTGAATTTAATTCACTTTCTTATATAATAAGCCTCAGTACAAAATTTACAGTATGGGAGAATCTGATCCAAGTACCAATACTTTCTGGATAATCTCCACACCTAAATAATAGTAATAAAAAACTACTAATAGTACTAAATAATAGTAATAAATAAAAGTAAAGGTGTATTGACCTTAATTAAAATTACAAGAAATATATTGTCCCCTCAATGTAAAAAAATAAACAAAGAAAAATATTTAAAAAATATAAACTACTTAGATATAAGAATAAGAAAATGACTCCAAGAAAATTACAAGAAGGCATCTTTAGAGTGGAGAAATAAAGGTGTCGATAAAACGGTATAAATTCATCTGAGTCGGACGTTGATGAGGTAAGTAGTGAGTAGGAGTGACTAAAACTGTGTGGGTAGGCAACCCACAATACGCTTCGGGGTAGTCCAAAAATGTAAATTATAAATATTATGTAATGGAAAAAAAATTCAAGAGGTGTCCGCGTTCGAACACCGGTGCGCTATTTTTATCGAAGAGGAACGCTATAATCCCTCCGGACTCTAAGCCCCTTATTCTAAATTAGAAATTAAATTAAAGTTATATTTATTATTAGTTGATATGTTATTATTTTCTTTATTATAATTTCCTAGGTTAATTGTTATAGAAGTTTTATTAAGAGTCAAAATTTATACTAAAAGTAAACTAAAAACTAGGGCTTAGCTTAGCGTACAGTTATCCTTGACAATTAGGGTGAATCAGCTTGAAGTCGGCTAAAGGTCAATATTAATTGGGTAGTTTTTCTGTTAAGGTATTTTGGTATTATGTCACAAGGAAACAAATTCCTCTCTAATTTTCTTATTACTTTTTCCAATGGCGAATGATACACACTTAGGTTATATTTAACATTTTGATGATGGATCGATAGTTAAACCTGATTATAAGAATGCTGATACTTAACAAAACACTGTTACTTTACAACTTTAAAGATAATGAACGAGTACCAAGTAATAATAGTTATTACCGTGATATCGTTTGGAAAGGAATTCTTGCCTTTAGAGTTATTATGAAAGAGTATAAATCACGAGTAACTTCTCGTAAGATGTTTCTCTTGTATATGCGTTAAAAATTCTTTTCCTCCCTAACACATTATACTAAGGATGAAAAATGTTATGATTATTTATTAGTTCGATGGAATTTTCTCATGGAAACCCAGCTCGCTCTTCATGATGTCGACTAGAAGAGGGTGAGGTAAAAGGTCGCGGAGCAATTAAAGCGAGCCTTTAAAACAGCGAAGAGGGCTTCGAGTAAAAAGGGCTGAAGGAGGTCAATAAATCTAAAAAGGACGAGGAGCGAAGGAGGAAGAGGCCCTTCAGGAATCCAAAAAGCAGAGTGTAGAAGGGTGGTAAAAGGTAGCCAACACTTATTAATTTGATATATTAGTTGTTAGCTCGGATAGGAAGGGGTGGGGCTCCTTGAAAAACCATGGAACCAAGGGAGAAAAGGGAAGAGAACCTAGAGAGGGTGTGCCCTCTTACCCTATTTCGCAAGGAATTTAATTAATACTTAGCCCTTCTAAAAGAGAAGAATGGAAAAAGGAGGAAAAAAAAGAATAACAGAAGGATATAAGAACAATCACTTAACTGGACGACTACACCCTTAGCAAAGGAAAAACTATATATATATGTATAAAAATGAAAAAGGAAGAAAAAAAGTGAAGAAATAGAAGTTAGTAGCAAGGGGTTGAAAAATATAAATCATAAGGCTGTCAGGAGGGAGGTTTTTCGGCGCGGTGTAAGCCAAGGTGGAAGGTTATTCCTACTCCCCCTCTCCCCAACCCTCTCTCTATCCTGGGCTTCAAGAGTGAAAAATGGTTTGGCGAGGATGTGTGTCGTTTGACAAGAACGAAAAAAGGTAAGAATAGGTAACAAACTGTTAACATTACAAGTAAAGTTTTTTTGGGGGAGAGGTAGAAATTTTTGGTAGCGTTGAAGACGAGAAAAATAAAAAAAAACTTGCTAAGAAGTTGCTTTTGTACAGTGTCAAGACTGAGTGGGAAGAGTTGCTGTAAGGTAGGAAACGGTGTCAAAGTCGATGGTACTAAGTGTAGAACGTAGGGAAGGTAGTAAGGGGTGCATGGGTGGGGATACGATGCGGCAACACGGCGTCACATCCTCCTAGTAATATGAATGATGTACTAAAGCATAAATTCTTGTCTTCTACTTCACATAAATCATTAGATTACGGCTACGCAGGCTACGGGAGCATCATCCTCCTCAAGCCTTCCAAAAGATCCTAGCCGCTTATAAGCACACACGTCTTGTCAAGACAGTTTTCCGAAAGAATAAAAAAAAAATAAAACGATACAAGCGACATCATTTTAAGAATATTAATGGTATTCAACATCGTATAAATGTTGTTTTTTTGTAGCCGGTTGCTGAATCATATTTTGCAAGGTTGATTTTGTTTATTTTTTATACAGTTAAAGATGGTCGAAATTGCGTTCCAGAAAAAAAATCAATTTCCAATTATTACATAATACAACGAAAAATAAGTCTTATTAACCAGATAAATTGACAATTGAAGGCAAATGGCTTCAAATATCAGTTTTAAAAAATTCGAATCTAAAAATGAATAAAATATATTTTGAAACAACCTCTATATAAAAAAAATAATAATAACTGTGTCTTGCTTTCAAAAGTAAATAAAAGGAAACTCACTTTTTACTGACTGAAATAATTATTCCCTCCTCGGCTTAGTGAAATTATGGTAATCCTTAAAAACTCAAGAAAAGGTGGATCATTGCAAAGTGCCAAGGAGTCGAGCCTAGTGCTACTATTGTGGAGTAGGATATCGTAGGTAATCTGTTCACTTCGGATTCCTAGTCACCTTTAATTTTGGCGACCTCTAAATTTTATTTAAAATTCTTGGAGGGCTCCTATTTCTTAAAATTGTTCCCTGGCAGTTCTTCGCAAGGTGTTGTGGAAAACATGTAGCATTTCCTTACGGAGTGTTCTGTCTAACACAAACTTCGGCTACTTAGTTTTGGAAACTCACATATTATATGTGGTTATTTTATAGTACATCGCCTTTCTACAGATTTAATGTCAGTAATACCTTTTGAGTTTCAATAAGCAAGAAATGTTACCCCTAAGGGACCGAAAAAACATATATCTACTCACGGCAGCAAAATTAAGCATTGCTGTACGCTGTACTGTTTTTAATCTGCAAAATGCCATTTTTCTTGATTCTTTTGTAACATGACAAAAAACACGCAGCAAAATAATAAAGGGTCAGCAAAATAACAAATAGGTTTAAGAAAATGTTACTACATCGCAGGTTATGAACTCTCCCACATTGTTTATTTTTATATATTTAAGCGTAATATTCTACAAAATATTTATATTATATAATGAAAGGTATTTTTTAAAAATACCTTTAAGAATGTAAATAATAAAACAAATTTTATTATTTTAACACTGATCGTTTTGCCTTTGTTTTGTTTTCACTTGATGACTCAAACGTTCATATTTTTGCAACTTTCATTTCTTTAAATCATTTATCTTTTAAAAAAAAGGACTATAAGAATTTAATAATTTCCTGTTTTTTAGTTTTGTTTTTTTTATAAATGAGACGAAAAGGAAATAACTTTAAGCTAACAATGCGAATTAGTCTCCTCCTAGAATCTGGTATTTGAGTTTCCTTTCTTCGAATGTCATAAATAAGCACATTCACCCTGCTATTTTCATATAACTAATTAAATACTAGTAGTTTGTTGCTTACTACTTCTGTGAAATTCGTTTAAGTCTCAGTTGTATTGAATTTGTTATGTGTAAAAAGGAATTCAAAGGTGCTGTTAAAGTTAAGAAAACTGTTGGAAATGTTGGCAATACCCCGACCGAGGAAATACCCAGAATATCTAGGCACAACCCATACCCCAGGAAGACTACATAAGTACGCAGTTCTTCTGACGAGTCGGCTTATCTAATAACAACCATGACCTAACGATTTTGAATTTCTTTAGTAGACGAATGTCACCGGGATGTCAAGAGATTCAGCAAAATTTATAAAAATTTAAACCCTATGAGGAGGATAGAACAACCCTAGTTCGCATCTTGGTCAAGGCACCAGGAATAGGTATATGTCATAATAAATTTTCTACAGTTCTTTAAGCTGAAAACTGTGCCAGGTCCTACGGCAAACAACTCTTCTAACACATCGATGACGTGGAAGCCTGCATTTTATATTTATTTAAGTAAATGGAGGTACGTACTGCTTTAATTGTACGTTTAAATACATTATTATATTATCTTCTTTTTTTTATTCAGACTCTTAGGATAGAAAAGGATTACCTTTCTTAATTGTAATAATTCTATTAAGAAGATTAAAAACCGGGAAAAGAACAAGCAAAAATAATATCAAGATTGAACAATCAAAAACCTTTAACTTCCCAACAAATTATTATATAGATCTATTTATTATTATTATTATTTATTTATTTCTTTTGCTTCCGAGCTTACCGAAGGTAACGGAAGCTATGTGATCGTTCTAAAGAACGAAAAACTTTTAGGTCTCCGATTTCAAAAATTCCAAGACAGAAATCCGTTTCAGACATCAGGGATCATTTTTGGTTCCGTGTCTGTCTGTCGGTCTGTCGTTCAATTTTTGCGAACCACCATATCTTAGAAACTACACGTCCAATTTTAATGAAATTTGGGTGGTAGGTCATAAGTAGCCCATTGTTGGTCCCATATAAGTTTCAACCTTCTGCTCTTATTTGTTTATCTTCCACATGCTCACAAACATACATTTATTTACTGCCATATCTTTAAAAATAATATATGTATTTATTAGTTAAATGAATGCCCTTTTGAATTGTTTGTATTTTAAAAATATAATTTTGGTACCTCAGAGTACAGGGGTACAAATGTTAATGTTAATCTTTTATAATATTATGTATATCGTTTAAAAGCTCTTGCATAGTAGATTAATTTTTGTTATATTCTATTTTGTGTTATTTTTAGTTTTGAGGGGGGTAAAATAAATAAAAAAACTGTTTATACCGCGGTTTCTACGATTTGGTTGCAGTTTTATATTTGTTTATTAAATTAATTTTATGTGCGTTAACTTTTGGTGCTTATTGGAGGCTTTGCTTCTCCAACAAATGTTTAAATTTCTTCAACTTTATTAAATATTTACGGGAACAGTGGTTCCAACTTTTTGATTATTTTAATCGAGGTTTTTTCTTAATTTGGTCTTTTCTTTGCGAGGAAGCTATGTGCCACATTAATTGGCAGAGTATTTTTTACAAATAATCATGGTCCACTTACGTATCTTAGATTCGTGATTTTTATTATACTAATTATTTTCACGTTATATTATAAATACGAAATTCTTATCTATTTTTCTTTATTATTGACATTTTCATGTCCTGGCTATTGCACATGTACTCGAAAAGCGTTACTAAAAATCTAAGCCAAAAACGCTACCGTATGTAACAGTGTTAGAAAGATATAGGAGGTGTGCAATCCAGTCTCCAGCTGTAGAACCTTCCTCTACCGCGCTTCGTAGGGCCGAAGAAAGTCGAAAAGAGTTCCACTACTCCCAGGAAAATAGACTGTTGGCAGGAGGTAGTTCGTAGTCGCATAGTATAGTCTAGTCTAGTCTAGAGTGTTGTAGAGAGAGCGCCTTCAGCCTTCCCCCCAGCAGGCTCGCCATCTTAGGGGCTACATCTTCACCTTGCGTGGTAACTGGCTCTACGCCCCGACTTCTCTCTCCCAGCGGCGCGCCTCCCCCCCCCCCCCCCCCCCCCTCAACTAAACTTCTGTTCTACTGCTCCGATTTGCACCGGACACACGCCATAACCCTTAGAATTTTATTCATAATAAATTTACATACATACATTTTTTTTTTTACTTTTTTATTTTATTTTTGTTATACTATAATTTTTTGCATTTATTATAAAAATATGGGATAATAAACTAAAATATTACTTCTTAATAAAAGTACTTTCTTTCTTCGTGCACAACATATTATGTTCGATTTAATTCCTAATATACAAACGCAAAAATCTGCACACTCAAATTATTTGATATTTTCATGTCTTTACTTAGGCACATAAACTCGAAAAGCGTTACCAAAAAACGACACCAAAAAGCGTTACATGAAAATGTCTCACTGTCTTGCAGACTCGTATGCAAGCAATTATTGGTGACAAAGAATAAGAGAGAAAATAGTTTGGAAAAGTAATACATTATTCCGATAATAGCTATAAAATTATCTATAGCTTTTAAAATATGTTGACCGACAGACATATCGAAAGATAGACACGAGACAATTCTCTCAGTTTCAAATCATTCATTGTGAGGTATACAGTGAATTAGTTCGTGGTCAGATATTTAAGTAAAACTTACAACATGTTGACAAAAACGAAAAAAGTAGTGCTTTCATTAAAAGATAAAATGGAAATTATTACGCGGCTGAAGAAAGGTGAAACGGGTAGGGCATTAGCTATTAAGTTCCGTGTTGGTAAAATAACGATTACGGGAATAAAAAATAATTCTGATTCAATCACTAAGTATGCACTTCTTGGCTGTGAGGAGGGCAGTTATATATTGTAAAACTATAAAAAAACTGAAATCTAAATTGATGGAAGATGCTGCATTCACTTGGTTTTATACAATTTTATGCCAAATTAATCTATATGTACTAGATAAATAAAACAAAGATGCTTTTTGTATAAACGTGGTTGATTATTTTTACATCTTCTCTTTTAATATTTTTGTGAATTTCGATTATCCGAATTTTTGATTATCCGAACCACCCCAAAAAACATTAGTTCGGATAATCGACGCTCTACTGTATAACAAGTTGGCGCACTTAAGGTCATCTGACCGATATTTTTGAAGAGACTTGGTACAGCAGGCCAAAGCCCGACCTGGGAGCAGTGACAATAGCATCACTTAGAAGAAGAAAAAAAAAGTAATTATTACCAGATTTCCTTTTTATGCGTAAAATTAACACAAATAATCAGAGTTGCTTACATTACAAGGAAGGCCCGTGTCAATGATAATGAGATTATCTTTATGTTTTATTTTAATTTTAAATAATGGCAAGGCGATAAAATATCGAGTAGAGGAAAATAACTGTTATTTACAGAAATATATAATAATATATGTATGAATTAATGTGGTAAAGCCAAAAGGGTTTAAATAGAAGAGGATTGGGAGGGCCATCTGGGAATATGCCCCCTAACAGTTTTTGGTATCATTTCGTTTAACTTCCCCGAAAGAAGGGAAGGGCATATAAAAAAATGGTAGGGGGAAAGGGGCAAGGGGTTTTTAAATCAAACGTTGTCACGAGGAAAATACTTACCCCACTAGTATTCCAATTTTGGTGAAAGCCCTGGCGTAGCTTCTTCCCCTTTCCCCCATAACCCTACCGCGCGGAAATATTACATTATTTTCAGCATACTCTACCCCAACCCTCTACTTCTAACATATACGCTTTCTAAACCACCCCCACCACTTCGACTCATGTTGGTAGATATGTCGGGGGCTATATAGGCAAACAACACTAAAACATATAAAAAAACATCTCCCTATGGTTTTCTATGTTTCATATAACACATAACATGTTATAGAAACTGGTATACATGTATACGACTACTATAAAAAAAACCAAAAAAGATGCATCGTATCGAGTCCGTGTGTAAGTATTTATGCTTGAAAGCAACATGTATTACTCAGACTTGGAAGTATACACTAACACAGAGAGAAAACAATAAATGTCAAGCTAAAGGAAGACGGTTGGATCTCGAGGTTGAATTTATTTGAAGGCAGTATACGACGCAGAGGAATAACATGTCTTAGAAATGTCTTCCTCGCCTTTACTAACCTCAATTTCACCTAATATGTCAAAACCTAGAAATGACAAAAAAAAAATTACCTAGGAAAAAATGAAAAATAAAAGACTAAAACCGACCAAGCATCTTTTTCTGCTGAACACCGTCACATTTCATTAATAAATTAATATAAATACTACATATTTTTTCTATCCTCTATTATATGGGCTCTTCCTAGATATTATACAGGGTGGTCCAAAAGTCTCCCCCCCCCTCTTAACTTTTGAACGGTTTGAGATAAATTTATGAAACTTGGGGGATCTCTACTATGCAAAGGGAAGTTTGTTTTCATGCAATCACCCTCTAGGGCAACCACCCTCTTTGCCCCAGGCCACCCAACTTCAAAATTTTAAATGGGAATGTATATTTTTGATAGCATATTTGGATTCTACGGTGGAAAATAATAAACTTTTACTTTTAAACTATTTTTTCTATCTCCAATATTTTGCCCCCTACAGGGGGGCAAAGATAGCAAAATAACCCTTCGGAAATAGTAAAAAAAATAACTCTTATATCGTTATAAAATCTAAACGGTTTGTAAAAAAAGTAATGAAACTTGGGGTATCTGTACCATGTAAAGAGAAGTGTGTATTCATCCACTCCGCGTACTAGGGGCAACCACCATTTTGCCCCGAGGCGCTGAAATTTACTATTTTTATACCTTTGCTCTCCTATAGGGGGCAAAATATTGAAGATAGAAAAAAAAGTTAGAAGTAAAATATTTTTATTTTTTGCCGTAGAATCTAAATCTGCTATTAAAAATATACACTCTAGGTTGAAATATGGAAGTTGGGTGCCCTGGGGGCAAAATGGGTGTATGCCCCTACTGCGCGATTGCATGAAAAAAAACTTCCCTTTACATGGTGCGGATCCCCTAAGTTTCATTAATTTATCTCTAACCGTTTAGTTTTTACAACGTATTATCGGAAGGGTTATTTTGCTATTTTTGCCCCCCTGTAGGGGGAAAAATATTGGATAGAAAAAATAATTTCAAGTAAAAGTTTATTATTCTCCACCGTAGAATCCAAATATGCTATCAAAAATATACATTCCCATTTAAAATTTTGAAGTTGGGTGGCCTGGGGGCAAAGTGGGTGGTTGCCCCTAGTGGGTGATTGCATGAAAAAAACCCTTTGCATGGTAGAGATCCCCAAAGTTTCATTAATTTATCTCAAACCGTTCAAAAGTTAAGAGGGGGGGGGGGGAGACTTTTGGACCACCCTGAATATAGGTATATATATATATATATATATATATATATATATATATATATATATATATATATATATATATATATATGTATATGTATATATATATATATATATATATATATATATATATATATATATATATATATATATATATATATATATATATATATATACACATATATATATATATATATATATATATATATATATATATATATATATATATATATATATATATATATATATTAGGGTGTTTCATTTTGTAAGGAAAAAAATAAAATTTAAAAAAAAATGCAGACTTTGCTTGCGCCCCGAGTCTAAGTGGTGTAAAAGATATATATGACAAATTTCATGAAGATTGGATAACATTTAGAGGTTGCACACTTTGATCAGTTTTGTAAAAGTAGGCAAAAAATACGGTTTTTCAATATTAAATATTTTTATTGGGAAAAATAGAAATCAAATAATTAAAAAAATATTAAAACTAGACGCTAAGTTAAGTAGGTAATATTATAGGTAAATATTGTATTATATTTATTAACTTTGAACGATGCAATATTTTCTTTTGTTCGCCTGGTGACGACTTTTCTGTGATGCTCGGCTACCTCAACAAGAGTTGTTTTTGATTTTCGCCCATGGGTGATTCGTTGAACATTTTTATCAGATCAATTCCCCTTTCTGCAGAATCATTGACCACCTTAAGAGCATGTACCAAGGAGCATGCTTCTTAGAGAATCGTAGTGGATCCCAAACAATTCAACGAAAATTTTTGTTTTAGTAATAACGAAATGGCTTAAGTCTTTTCCATCAAAAACTAGGTTTTAAACGATTCTCTAATCGTTTCATTTCCTTTTCTTTTGCTGGTTTGGTTTTTTACATTTTTATTAATATTTTCTTTATCTGCCTGAGTAATACGTTCTTCCAAAAATTCAATCCTGCATTTGTTTCTGATGGATGCCAAATAGTCTCTTAGCAGCTGTGAGAGCACTTTATTTAAAGTCTGCATCTGGGTAAGAGCTCAAAAGCTCCAGCATATCCAAAAAATTTTTTGGAGCCCATCGACTTACAACTGACTCGTGCCAAAAGCGAGCATATATGAGACTTACAAAAAGGTCAACCCGTTTCATTCCTTTAAATTATTGTTGAGGAATATTCAATTATTTTAGGACATTGTGCATGTAGTTATCATTCGCACTCGTTATTCTTCTTGAAAGCGTTGAATGGGAATTTCTTCATTAAGCATTGTCTTATATGACTTCTTATCCAGTGAAGCCCACAGACTTTGGAACTTACGAAAAATCTGGTTATCAGGACCAGTAAATGGAATGCTGCAACACTCCTTTAGATGTTAGTTCATGGGAGTGTGACGGAAAGCCAACCACATCAATGTTCGTCCAAATTCCCTATTAATTCTGGTACATGCTTCTTGAATTAGTCCTGAAATAGAAGCTATAGTATCAAAATATATACCAATGATATTTTCAAGTAGCATCAACTCGGTTCACTTCCCGAATAACTATTTACTTTCAGGGCAACAGGTAAGCCAAGCGAATTCTCACAATCATTGCGTCACTCTATAGTACTGAAACTCTATCTTCCAATGTTTTGACGCTCCCATAGGCGAGTCATATAACTAAAGGAAAGAGTTTACTATCCCAATGTAAAACCAAATGAGGAGGATTTTCAAAGTGTCTCTTCAATTTTGTTTTCCATTTACTATTATTTGTTAAAGGGAGCTGGAGATACGGAAAACCTCTTTACAGAATTTTAAGAAATGAAACGGGTTGACTATTTTTTGTCAGCCTTGGCACGAGTCAGTTGTAAGTCGATGGGTTTCAAACAATGATTTGGATATGCTGAAGCTTTTGAGCTCTTACCCAGATGCAGACTTTAAATAAAGTGCTCTCACAGCTGCTAAGAGACTATTTGGCATCCATCAGAAACAAATGCAGGATTGAATTTTTGGAAGAACGTATTACTCAGGCAGATAAAGAAAATATTAATAAAAATTTAAAAAACCAAACCAGCAAAAGAAAAGGAAATGAAACGATTAGAGAATCGTTTAAAACCTAGTTTTTGAAGGAAAAGACCTAAGCCATTTCGTTATTACTAAAACAAAAATGTTCGTTGAATTGTTTGGGATCCACTACGATTCTCTAAGAAGCATGCTCCCTGGTACATGCTCTTAAGGTGGTCAATGATACTGCAGAAAGGGGAATTGATCTGATTAAAAAGTTCAACGAATCACCCATGGGCGAAAATCAATAACAACTCTTTGTTGAGGTAGCCGAGCATCACAGAAGAGTCGTCACCAAGCGAACAAAAGAAAATATTGCATTGTTCAAAGTTAATAAATATAATACAATATTTACCTATAATATTACCTATTAATCTTAGTGTCTAGTTTTAATATTTTTTTAAGTATTTAATTTCTAGTTTTCCCAATAAAAAAATGTAATATTGAAAAACCGTATTTTTTTGCCTACTTTTACAAAACTGATCAAAGTGTGCAACCTCTAAATGTTATCCAATCTTCATGAAATTTGTCATATATATCTTTTACACCACTTAGACTCGGGGCGTAAGCAAAGTCATATGAAAATCCCACCTTTGGAAAAATGAAACACCCTAATATATATATATAAAATACTATAAAACCACGATGAGCTACTCTATTTGTATAAAGAAAATAATTAGGATTAAGAAAATGAAATATTAAAGATTTATCTTAAAACTAGACGGAGGTAGCGATGTAAGATACTATCTCTCCGTAGTAGCTTTATTAAGGTGGAATCAGCTTTCAACTTGACCTTAGTCTAATACTCTAGGCAGAGACAGTATTTTACTTTACCTGTAATTATTTCCTTACCTCTACTGTTTCAAATAGTGAGAGTGATCTCTAATAAATAATTTAATCGACTATCCAACTATTGTATATAATAACTACATCTTCTACGACAGTGATGAAATTTTACCGTGCTGCATTTTCTACAAGAGTGATAATCCCCTAGCTACATTTGCTCTAACAATAATGATGTTATACCAAGCTATATTTGCTTTAACAGTTATGATGTTCGACCTAGCTACATTTTCCACGAAAGAGATGATACTCTACATTATCTTCGACGGTAATGATGAGCTACTAAGTAACACATACATTTAAAGATTCACAAATTATAGATTCGTATTGAAATAATGTATATTTTAGAATTTGTTCAATCAACATCGTCGGAACCGTTTTCGAAAAATAATTACTTTCCTCTAACTATAGTGCCACAAAATCAAGAGTTAATAGTTATTTTTTTGTTTTCGGCAAAGTAGTTTAGGCTCAACGCGGTTACACAGACTACACACAACACAGACGAAGGATTACTATCTAACTAAAGATTGTGGACTTGAGGGATCTTAAAATGTGTAAATCAATCAAAATCATAATTTTTTTCGCCATCACAGTACTTTTTATATGAGAAAGTAAAAATAAATCATTAAACTAAATACGAAATATTTTTTTTTTGTGGCTTGAATATAAATGGCATTGGAATTTAAAATCCATTTTACATTTTTTAAATTATTTCTCTCCATCAGTGGAATTTAAGACAGTTAAATAAATAAATAAAAAAACATCTTCTACAATACTTTCTCTCTAAAATTGAGGAAGATAAAATAAGGGCGAATTGACTTAGTTATTATGCTAGAAAATAGTATTAATTAAACAACGAAATGTTCAGTTATCGGCACATTAGGATTTTTGCTATTCCGATTTAATAATTCCCAAAAAATTGACTAATTTTCTGTCTCTAAAATAAATGCAGAAATTAGTCTTAAAAAAGATTAAGGATATTAAATTTAAATCAGAAGGTGCCGTAATATATTCATTTCAAAATGATAATTTAGACTTTTCTCGTAAATTTAAAATTAAGATAATTAGAGGTTAATTTGATTTAATTATGTAAAATATTATGTAGGACTCGCTTTATCTCAGAGGCGAAGAAGTGAGGCGTTCATTTCGTTTTCCGTGTTTTCGAAGAGGAGTAGCGTCTTGAGGGCATTGCGTAGAATAGCATTGGTAGGTTAAAGGGAAGAGTTTAACACCCAAGTACTTGAATATGCAAACCAATTTAGAGGGTTTGTAAGACAAGCTTGTGGGTCGAGCCCTACGGCTGTGCCTTGGGCCTCGTCCTTGGGCTCTATCCTCAGACAATACTAAGATTTATTCACTAATATTCTCAAGAAGGGCTTGATCCTTGCTCCAAGACCTCTTCTCTGACCTAAAACAGACCTACAAATAATTCTCTTCATTCCTACCAAATGTCCTTAACCCTGGGGAACGCGCGATTTTTTTAGACTAAAATTTTAGATAAAACTGTGAAATTTAGTTAGAAATATGAGTGATTGGAATGTGGATTTGTTTGCTTTTATCAGAAGAACCAGTCATAGTTTGACATCGTGCGTGATTATACTTTAGTTCTGTGATAATATTGTTCTGACAGGGGACCCGCGCCATTTTCACTTATATTTAATTATTTCGCTGATTTTAGTGAAATTTATAGATGTATACAAAATATATTAATATTAGGTTCAGTATTTAAAAATTAAATGATAAAAATATAAGATTTATTAGATGACGATAGGACAGAGCAATTTATAAGTACAGAGATATATGTATATTATTAAAACACTCCTTTTCACACAACACTCCTTTTTATATTTCGTAGTGTGAGGCAGGTACGGAGTACCTACGAAATAGGCAATTAAAAAAAATGTTTTTATGAAGATTTATTCAACTTAGTGAGCACAAGGTGTTCCATACTTTTATACATGAACTTTTTCCATACTTTTATACATGAACTTTTTCCGTCCTTTTATACATGAACCTATTTGTTAATGTATTCTTATTATTTGAAAGAGAGAAACCTCTGTTATAGTTATAACTAGTTTATCCTAGTAGGACCATGTCGGCGGCCGAGCCTGAATTTAATTAAATGAATTCTAAGCAGCCCTCTGAAGTTATTTTTCCAGAGAGGCAATACACGTTTAACTAGCAGCAGTTATAAATTAGCCACTGTCACCTAAGAAAAACCAGACTATACAAATAAACAGGTACGGTGTGTGCTAGTCAGCACACAGCGAGGAACCGTAGCAACCCTGTCTAGTTTAAGTAGTACCCTATTGATGGTGTTTTTAAAAATGCTAAAAAGCTTACTTTGAACCATTCTAAGGGTCTGATATTCTCAAAACACACTCTGATAAAGTATTTTTTTGCCACTGAACCGGACTACAACCATATGTATAAATACATCGAAAAGACCATAATTATAAAAAAAAACGTATTTTGTCAATAAAAAATAAAATAATATTTCTTTCGAAATTTCCAAAAAGTGGTATCTTTACTTTTGGTCGAAGAATGTTCAGGAATTTTTTCAAATTTTTTGCACTTCACATAAGTGAGATAGAGGGGGGGGGGGGCACGTTTCACACCCACTTCAAACTTGCCTACGCTCGCCCTATCAAAGTTATATCCAAAGAATTATATATTTTTGTAATCAGCTCGACGTACCCTTTCATATGATACCCCTCACGGTGTTGAAAAAAAAAAAAAAAATTTTAACCCTTAAGTTTTTTAACCCTATTTTTTTTTAAAAAAATATTTTTTTTAAGTTGCTATATTTTTAAAATATGTGGGTAGGTACAAGACACATACATGCCAAATTTCAAAGTGATCGGACGAAAGGTGTAGCCGTGAGAGCACGCGAGAGGACGGACGGACAGACACACGCAGGAAAATATAAGGGTCCTTGGTTTTGCCTACGGACACTAAAAAAGGAGTAGCCAACGAGATACTGCAGATTTGGAACAATAGACTTTTAAAGACCGAGATAAATATAACCGAAGCGTCGAAACGTAAAAAATACGTAGAAAAGACGAGACGCAATTATTAAAAGGCGAAGTCAAGTAAGGGAATGAAAGGAATGTTTAATCTCAAATACACTTGAAACTGAAAACTTTTTTTTTTATCATACATGATATATTAAATAAGGTGAGGTATACTTTATTAATTACAGATGTAACCGACGAAAATAATCTTTTGACCCGCTTATAACATACTACACAAAAGGGAGAGAAGTAATTTCGTTCTTACCAAGTTCCACCCCTTCTGCTTTAGAAATGCGTTGAAAATTTAATATACATATTTTATCTGAATAAAGTTTGACTTAAAACAATAAAACCCGCCAAATTCTACATAATTAGTTGTCTTTTTTCGAAGAAAATTTTATTTATTTTATTTTATTTTCGATGAAAATTAAGCTATTGCTATTGCAATGGCTTTAAAAGTTTTGAAATTTTTCTCAATGGCAATCCGTTCTAGATCATTCTTAATCGATTCCTGAAATTTAACACATTTTATGTATGTATATATGTATGTGTCACTCCAGACGATATCTCACCCTAGGATGCGCTTAAAAAAATCCAATCAAATGTTAAAATGTCAATAATATCAAAAGAAAGGATGAGTTGGCTGGCCAGAATTTTTGTAGTCTATTTAGGGGTCACAAATAGCATTAAAACTTGTTTTTCACCATTATATATAACACCCTGTTATTTGAAAAAAAAAAAAAAATATATATATATATATACCTATATGACAAAAGTGTACATAAAAAAATTTACTGCATTCTTAAAGAGCTTTCCAACGACATGCATTTTAAGGGGTATATAGTATTTTGAATTCTACCCCGTACCCCTGTGTACCATTTTTTGAAAAGTAGTATCTTAAACATATTAGCATGTAGTATATTCGGAATCAGCGCAAAATTTCCTATAAGACCACCTAGGATCAGTAATTGCTGCGCATGCGCAAATCTAAAATTTGTTGTAACAGCCATAAATCCGGAATTAATAGACCAATATCGTTAAAATTTTCCGGGGGGGGGGGGCTTAGGGTAGGAATTTAGCTGGTTAGCCCTTGGACAGTCCTCTACGAATTTTATTGCCGTCGTACCTACCAATAGCAACGAGTGCTCATGCAGACGTGAATTTCCAAAAACAACGATTTCTCAGTTCCTATATTAGACCGATGTTGCTTAAATTGGGGGGGATTGGGGGTTGTCTCCATTACGATTGCCTGAACCTTTTTATCAAGATTGGATTAATAATTGCCACTGCGCTTGCGCAATTTTTTTCTCTTTCAAAAAAATGTCTACATTATTTTTTTTAAATTTATTGTTTCTATCTTTTATTATATGCAGATTTCTTTGAAAATTCGCTCATTAAGTCATGGTGCATGACTGGACTTTTTATTTGTTTAGTTAGTAGGTAATAGGTTTGAAACTAAAAAATACCCTTAACATGTACATATTTAAAAAAAACTTTCAAATAAAGAGTCCTTTATAAGAAAGTTTATTGAAAGCCGATACAATGTTAACTCCTTCAAAAAAGGGATTAACCTACAGAGCTGATTACTTTTTTCCGCTTAATCCTTCTTGGATTATAAATTAAATTTGTTTACTTCATCTTTAATTTTACAAATTTAATAGGATAACTAATGCTTTTGTAAATTATTATTCTTAAGAACTAAGTAATATTAAGGATTTTCCAATAAAGCATTTCATAATATATTTTTATGAAATATTTAATAATTAATTGAATAAGATTTAAAGTCATTTGAGATTTTAATTTACTACCACAATGTGAAGATATTCAAACCGATTTTCTGTATATAGAACTCAAAAATATATTCTCTCCATCAATTACAACCCAGTTAGAGTAGTCAATTTGATATATATGGTAGATATATATGTATTTTAATGTATTTTGTAGCAAATGCCGGTTTTAAACATTTCAGTTTATTTTGGATTGGTAAATGATTTAAGATTTTGATTTGTTTAAGATCATTTAATTAAGGAATTAAGAACATGATAAACACTTTTATTATTTAATTGCAGCTTATACTACGAGTAATTTCATCGGTTATTAACGTTCAAAGTAAAAATATTTTTTTAAAAAAAATCTCAAGAGAGTTTTATGATGTTGAAGTGTGGTTGGATGAACAGTTAAATGTGAGTTGTAAAGGTTAGCCTGAGGTGGGTTAGATTGCTTAAATATCTAACTCAGGCTTTATCTATTTCTACCCAATATTCTCTAAGAATTTCGCTCATTTAGGTAGATTATTTTTTGTACTAAACCAATCAACCGTAATGACCTCCATTCATCGGTGAATTCTATGTCTAATATGTGGAAAATCAGTTACATAGGATATCAGAGAAACTTATAACTGAAACGATACAAAGAAACTGTCTCTCCACGAAAATTAATAGTTGTAAAATAACACTGGCGAGTCTTTCATTGTTCTCCAACATCATATGACTCACCCGTCTCGTATTATTTTATGATGTAACTTTAGTTCTTCCTTAATCAGCACTTATGATGACCGAAAACTTGGATAAATACAAATTTAAGTATATTTTTTACGTCAAAAAACAGTTCCTTTATATCCATTAGGATGACCTTCATCAATGGTCAAATTCCTGAAGTTTACAGAATAATTCTTTAAATTAATTTTAATAATAAAAGTTAAAAAAAAACATGCCAAGCTTTTACTTTTGCTCCCGAGCTTCCCGAATGTAAAATAAGTGTTAATTATGAATGGCATTTTATACCTCTCTGAATTAGAAAAATGCTTAAAAAGAAATCCGTTTCAGACCCTAGGAAATATGTTTTGGCCCTGTGTCTTCGGTCGGTCTTTCTGTAGTAAAACGAATTTAAGAACTTCCATATCTTTAAAACAGCTCATCCAATTTTGATCGGAAGTGCAATAACATTCAAGCAAGCATCCTCGCGTCCAATTTTTGACGATTTGCAAAAACGAGTACTAACTTTAGTTGTTTGAACCTGTTTTGATTCTTCATATAGTTTTATTTAAATTAAATTTGTGCTGACTGTTACAATTTATATGGGACCAACAGGAAGGTTATTATAACCTACCATCAAAATCAGACGAGTAGTTTTAATATTGGTGGTTCGCAAAAGTGTTGAACGACAGACAAGACACGAAAATTTTTCCATGACATCTGAAAACGGTTATTTTGGAATTTGGAGGCATAAAACAATTTTATGGTCACACTTAGACCGCGTTCTTGGTCTCATATTAATTTCAACTTTCTGCATTTTCTTCTAATTTCTTCTTCCTCTTGTTCGCACAATTTTTTGAAAATTCGATTTTGATAGATTTTGGATTCAGGTCACCTGAGTCCAAAAAAGTGCTTTTTAAAATATGTCTGTCTGTGTATCGTATGTGCAGATGCGTGGAGCCAAAGTACTGGGCCGATTTTGATTAAATTTGGCATACATGTTCAGACATATCATACCCCGAGGTGAAATCGAGAAATTAATCTTAGCACCAAATTTAGGGGCGCTAACCCCCAAAAACTCGGAAAAAACCGAATTTCTTAAAAATGGTTCCGACGAAATTTAATTCTAAAATGTATTTCATTTAAGTTCGAATCGATATGCGCCTTTTTCCAGGGAAAAATCTAGCTCCCGAGAAAATAGCTTAAAACGCGGACAGAGAGAGACAGGGTTCGAGTTCCCGCCGAGAAGTATTTTTTGTTGATAAATTTGGATGGAATGTTCAATAATAATAAGCACGAAAACAAATAAATGGAAAACACTGGGCTAAGTAATTATGGACTTGTATGAGAAATTTTGTCTGACTTGTCTCGGACAAATTTTTTATTTTATTAACACGTATATCTATAAAATTAATCATTTCGAAAGAAGCTCGCAGATCATCTCATATTAATTTCATCTGTCTGCACAACAAATTTAATATTCCATAAAAGATCAAGTTATTCCTTTTTTTTAAAAAAAAAAAAAAAAAAAAAAAAAAATGGTGAAATATTTAAAAAATACGGGGTGTGGGGAGAATTCAATTAATTAGACAATAATAGGTAGTAAAAGCAAAAAACGCATAAACGTACGCAATAGGACACGACATATTTATTTTAAATGTATTTTTGACTTAAAAATTGAATAATTTTAAATAATTATGCACAAAAATTATTTGAAAGATCGTGGGTAAATGTAAACTATATTGTAGGAGTTACAGTTCTTACTTTGAATTTGTAATTAATGCGAAAAACCCTGAAACAATACGATTTTTTATAACCAAGAATAACTTCGGTTTTGTTTAAATTATTTTTAAAAAGGATTTTTGGTTTGTGCTTTTATTAATCTTCGTTTGAAAAATTTCCATGAAAGCATTTTTACCACACATATTCTTTGTTCCCAACATTTTACATTTATTGAGTAGGTTTTTTTTTGCATTGAAGTTTCTGAGGGAGTCCTCATGTGTAAAAGTGTGCCAGAGCAAATCCCTGATGTAAAGCAGTTATTAAGTATTTAAGTCCTTTATTTTTTTTATTAAATTGGGCAAGGGCATATTCATATATTACATGGGACCCATTCCCCTGGATTATGCTTGAAAAAAAAAAAATCTTTGACAACGAGATAAAACAAAATAAAAAGATAAGTTGTAAGTAAAAATTATATTTCAAAATAGAAATTTTGTTTTTAACAGGCCAACAAACTCATTATGGGTTAGTGTAATTGATTTGGGTAATAATGATGTTGAAACCTCCGTAACAGCTACTAATAGCTGATAACAGGCTTTTTGCAATAATGGGATCATTCCGGTTACCCAAAAACCAGATGTATTACATATTTTTTACGTTTAATGTACGGTATTTTCTGCTTTACCGATAACTTCATCTCCCCACTTGTCGGTATACTTTCGGTGGAATCTTACACTAACAGTAGTGTCGTGGCGTGATTATGTCGTCGTCAGAAGAAAATTTTAGTATCTACTTTACTTTATTCTGTTTTTACAGCTTGTTCGCACCGACTCTCAGTATACCGATCCCACGCATACCGCCCTAGTCAGGGAGGACTCATTAAGATATTATAGGCGCTCGGTAAAGATTCTGAACCTAATCGGTACCGAGCGTGCGAGCTTGACGATACCGTACCAACAAGTCAGGGAGCGGCCTTAGGTGGAAAAACTGAAAACATTCCAGCAAAAATCTGCTCAGACATAATCCTCACTAGGAATAAGTAAATGAAAAATTACGAGAAATTCAATTAAGCACATCGGTATTCTAGTTTATATTAAGAAAGCTGTAAAAATAAACAATACCACCACCACAGTAGCCGAGTGGAATCAAATTGTCAGTGCCTCGAGTTTTATTGTGAGATAGGTAGGCCATATTTCACACTAATTATCACATCGAGTAGTTAGGTACAGGTTTTCTCTTGTCATATAATTGGTTGATACGCAAAATAGTCTGCCAATTAGAGCGGCCCATAGCTTCCTCGCTTCCTATCATGTATATTTTAATGATGGCTTTTACAACCAAGATTTTTTTTCATATCTATCAAAAAAATTTGGATTTTTTACAAGACTTAAATTCTCATTTTAGAAATTTTTTAACGAGTGAAAACGGTTTAATATGAGTTGATCTGTGGAGTACTCTCGAAACCATCCAATTTTTTTTTTACAAATTAAATAAGTCCTTTTAAGGATATAAATGTAAACAAATGTATGTTTGTGCTGATGTGGGCGCAGAAGGTTAAAACTTATATGAGACCAACAATGGGCAAATAATGACAACGAGAATTTTTTAAGATATGTTGGTTCGCAAAAACTTCGACAACCCGACTGACAGATAGAGGACCAAAAATGTTTCCTGATGCCTGAAACGGAGTTCTGTCTTGGAATTTTTGAAATCGGAGTATATGAAAAATGTTCGCAGCTTCCGTTACCTTTGATAAGCAAAATAGCAGAAAACAAGAATAAATTCACTAGTAAAGGAGCAAAAAAATCCAAAACCTGTGAATTTCACCAGATCTTGTCTCAAATCAACGGAAAGATCATAAGTATAAATTTGCGGTATGAATTTCCATCTTCTAAGATAAAAATATATAATTTACTTGGATCACAGCTACAACTCTACAATATAAAAATATTAATACATCATAAAGTTTTAGTTTCAAGAATTATAGAAAGGTCACTTAAAAAAAAAAAAAAAATTAAAAAAAATAAATAAATAAAAAAATAATATTTCTAATAAATATGTCTGTAATTAAAAATAATACTTTTTAATCCAGGGATAACGCTATTATTCCTTACAGTATTTAGAATAGCAATAAATATATAACAAAAATTACTATCAGGGTCATACGAGTGCAATGGGACACTTGTTATATTAGTGTTTCTCAGATATAGTTAATGATTTTTATTAATTAATGGGATGAAAATTTAGTCTATTTTTGTCTATCTGCTTTCATAAAGGATGATAGAAAGTTATTTAGTAGATTTCTGGGTAGCATAGTTATCTGTTTCTGTGTACTCATCCGTTTCTCGCAGAGCTCATGATTCATGGACCACACAGGCCGCATTAAACTCAACTCTCCCGATCCTAAAGGTACATGCCTATCCCATTACCTGATCCTTTACATTATTAATACAGCTATCATCCGACCTCTACAGACGTACGCCTCTCTTGACTTGCCCCCACTCCTCGCAAAACGTATAAATATTTAATCTTTGATTTGACTTTGTAAATCTACTTAAGATTTAATTCATGATTTCAATGACGTTATCAAGGGAAGTGGATTTCACCAAGGTCTTGTCTCAAAGCCAGAGCGTCTTAGTGGCAAAGTGCTGTTCATTTGAAAACTTAATCAGTTCCACGGATACCATGAACACTAGAGCAACTAAAATCAAATCTCAGTAAATATATATTAATAACCCATGGTTCAAGAATAAAATGTATCAGTAACATTAGGGTTGTCATTTCTAAACAAATCCTTACTGTTATATAGAATAGAATAGAATAGAATAGATTTATTGCTTAAGAAATTATTACATTTCTCATACAATGAAAAAGAGCAGATTAAAGTTTTATCGGAAGTCAAAAATGCATCCGCCTTTTGGAAAGTTATCAACAAATACAAAATCAGATATAAAAACAAATCTGTCATACCTATTGAGTCCTGGGAGTCTCACTATAAAGAGATCTACGCCGGTGTTGATCGGCCAACTGTAGAATACATCGGGGTGGGATGCTATCAAACAGACACAGATATTACACTAGAAGAACTCTCATCGGCCTTAAATTCGCTAAAAAAAGGTACCTCACCAGGATGCGACACGATATCAAACGAATTTTATAAAAACATACCTCAAAACTGGATGTTGTTTATGATACATTTGTTCAACAAAATTTTTCATAGTGAAGAGATCCCGGAGGAATGGTCAAAAATCGAAACTATCATGATACACAAGAAGAACGATGCGAAGGACCCTTCTAATTACAGAGGAATATCCCTGGTCAACAATGTGGCAAAAATATTCACTCAAATAGTGTTGAATAGAATTAATTTCTGGTGTCAGTGCAACAATGTTTTGTCAGAAGGACAAAATGGTTTCCGAAGCGGACGGTCGACGTTAGACAATCTATTTATCCTGAATGCGGTAACACAAAACAATATAAGACTGTCAAAAAGATCAATTGTTGCCACTCTTATCGATTTTAAGGGAGCATTTGACTCCTTGGACCAAAATATTTTATTTGAAAAGTTATTCTTTTTAGGTCTAAGCACCAAAATCATAAGATTAATAAATAAATTCTACAACAAGGCTACTATGCATGTAAAAGCTGGAGGTCAGAAAACAGAAGCTGTTCCAGTAACAAAAGGAGTTTTGCAAGGAGAAATTTTGAGTCCAGTATTGTTTAACATTTTCCTTTCCGATCTAGAACCATACTTAAAATCTAATGGGTTAAGAGGAGCATCTATTGATGGATACAACGATATAGTAGCCCTCATATTTGCAGACGACCTTCTCGTATTTAGTAACTCAACTGTAGAATTACAAAAGAGCCTCAATGTAGTCGAAGAATATAGCCGACGCAATAGATTAATTGTGAACACCAAGAAGACAAGTATTATTAAATTCTGCAAAGGCAATTCACCAATAAATCAAAGGATACTGCTTGGAACGGAAGAACTGGATGTAGTCTCAAAAGCAAATTACTTGGGTGTTACCCTATCAAAGTCCTCGCTTTTCCGAGAAATGT
Organism: Gerris lacustris; assembly: GCA_951217055.1. Taxonomy (NCBI): domain Eukaryota; kingdom Metazoa; phylum Arthropoda; class Insecta; order Hemiptera; family Gerridae; genus Gerris; species Gerris lacustris. The sequence continues at coordinate 30,279,814 of OX578283.1, read as the reverse complement.
GTAATAATGCTCTAACTAAAGCTAACATAGCCACAGGAAAAGTTTTTAAAATATTAAGTGCGTCTAAAGCAAATTCATGGGAAACCCGCATAAAGCTCTTCGAAACAGTGATACTGTCAACACTACTCTACGCCTCACCTATATGGGCTTTAAGATATACAAACGACCTAGAGAAGGCGCAAAGCTATTTCTTTAAGAACTTATTAAGAATTCCGAAAAACACACCCAACTATCTAATTAGACTCGAAACCGGCAGAACTCACATATCTTATACAATACTAAAACAAAGCTTATGGTACATGCATAAAATTTCCTCCTTAGAAGATACCCGGTATGTAAAAATCTGCTTTAATCGACTAGTGCATTTACACAGTTGCCCAGGAAACAATATTAAGTACAACTGGTTTTCCCAAGTTATCACGCTTCTTAACAGAGCCGGCACCCCATACAACCTAGCTGATCTCTTAAACCCTGAAATTCTAAAAAATAAAATCCCGATTCTTTTAAACCAATACAAAGGAAAATTAAGGAGTGATGATCTCGAAAGAGCGAACCAATCAATGTATAACCCTTTATTTCGAGAGATGTCCTGGATGGAGGGAGCAAACAATTATCTCAAGCTTAAGATTCCAATCAAAGTAACGAGAATCATCGCCCAGCTCCGCACATCTTGCCAAAACCGTGCCAAAATCTTCCACGAGGGTTATGCATACGAATTCGACCAAACAGAAATATGCTCAATCTGCAACCTCCAAGAAAAAGAATCCTGGACCCACGTCATCCTGAGCTGTACCGCATATTCCTACTTCAGAGCCTACTACCTCCAACATCTACTTACTAATAGAAACGTCCACGATAACTATAAACTCATACTAGAATTATGTCGAAAAAAGGATATTTATAATTTATATAATTTTATTATCAACGCAATGAGAATCAGATCATTTATCATTCACGAATAAGACAGCTTATTACGCGATCCATGCATATTATCAGTGAAAAATTGTTTTTCTTTTAAAGAGGTTTTAATGTTTTCTGTTTGTTATTTAAAATTTTGTTAAAAAGTTTTTATTTTGTTATTTTAAATCAAATTCTTATGTATATACAGTATACCTCTTTAATAATATACAACGAACTCACATTGTATGAGAAATGTAATAATTTCTTAAGCAATAAATCTATTCTATTCTATTCTACTGTTATATATAAATATATAGTATATGAACGTATATGAGAAAGTAATTTTGAAAATGCGTAGGCTAAAAAACGTATAAATAAATACACGGATGTATGTACACGGAGTATACGTGATTTTGACCTATAACACCATCGGATACCCATCCATATTTGGCAATATTTAATAGTTCAAATCAATTTAAAAATTTAACAAGCGTAAAATATGGAGGAATTATTTATGTTATATATATTATATATATATATATATATATATATATAATATGTGTGTGTGTGCAAATTTCAGTGTAATCGGAATATTTTTCTAATTTTACGAAAATTTGAAATTTTAGTAGATTCTGAAATCTTTGAAAATGGGTTTAACGGTGTTTACGGTCCGTAATTTACGGTTTTATTTATGATTTTCTGGGCGGCTCAACAACATGTAAGGAATAATTTTAACATGGATCTGTTTTTGGGCTGGGGGACAAATAAATTTCCGTCACGCAAAAAAACGACAAGAAAAAAATGACGCTCTTAAATATAGTGTCAGGAAGTTGGGATATAACAGGAGGTAGCTTTGTTTTCACTTTTTAGTACAATATTTTGCCACCAGGAGCGAACACAAAATCATATCCACGATTTATGTTTTTTTTTTGAAGTGGAGAATTTTTTCAACCTTCTTTTATAAGAACAAATTTCAACTCTCTAGCTTAAAAACTGGGCGAGTTATGCGTGTCGCAGAGAGGCAGACACTCACAAAGGCGTCCAGATATACATCCAGCTAAAAACCACTCAAATGGTTTCAAATCACCCAAAACGAATAATTCCGGTGTAATCTCGGTTTCGGTTTTTTGGATTAAAACAATACTTTTCTTTTTAAAGTAAGGAAAAGAAGAAACTTTAGTGTTTTTTAAGGTAGTTTAGAGTATTGGCAGCCAAGCAAGTATGGCGGTATGAGAGCACGCTCGTCTCTGATACTCCCTCTATATATTTGATCTTCTGGATCTAGTCTAATATAGGTCCAGAGTTGGGTAGGCATTGTCGGGCCTCTGATGAGTCGGACGCGACAAAACTATGGACATGGCGCAATGCCGAGCGAACATCTTAACGACGTAATGTCTGATGTTAGAAAATTTCCTATGTGCCACACTTGCGTGATACATCCCTTGGTGTCTCTCGCTCATACTAATTGAGTAGCTTATTGCAGTGTGCAAACACGGTATCATATTGAATTTATATATGTATATTTATCTAACGCCTGAATAATACAAATGTGTGACCAATATAAATATCGATTTTTGGAATTGTCATCAAGTGAAACCTCAGCTGATTCAAATAAAAATAGCGCACAATATAATTACTTTAAGAATTTATGCGGGTATTTGAGCCGTATAAATGTTAGTAGGGGAGCAAAAATTATTAAGATATTGTTTAAATCAAGAAAAGCTTCAAGTAACCTCATTGAGAATTGGCAAAATAAAAAAATCCATCAATGTCTCACTAGAGTAGCAATGGGGAACGTATATACCATCTTAAAGTTTGTTTACTATAGGCTAAAAGTGGTTCCAAGTTTCACTGATATATTTCTTAGAATTCCCCAAAATTAGTCTACATTATGGATTCTGAAAGGTCACGAATTCCAGGAATTGCTCAAGGTACTTCTTCACCGGTCAAAATAAGAAGTCCTCGCATTAGAAGGAAAACTGCTTAACAATAAAATATAAGGAAAACACTGGATTCCATTTAGGTTACAGAGAGCCGTCGTGAAGCTTTGGTGACCCTCAACATGACAGGAGATGGGAAATTGGAAGATAGAAGGAAGCTAAGGGCTTAAAATGTGTAGGTCCACAGAATGGAAGCAACGAATCATGTGTCATACGGGGGAGAGAGAAAGTAGAAAAACCTTTTCTCTTTGAGCCGCGACTCTACTCTCCTCTCACACTAGAGTCCTCAACTAGCAGAAAATAGCATTTCTACCTCCAGGGAGGAATCGTACACGAGATGTTTTCCGATATTCTCGGAAAAAAAGAGACAAAAGAAAGATCGGAAAAGATGGCAAGGGAGTCCGAGAAGAAGGAAAAAAAGCTGAAATAGAATCATCGACAATATTATATATTTTTAAAGAAAAAAAGACAGAAGAAAATTTCTTATAAAAGGAACCAAAAAAAACCGTAGGGCCTAGACCAGAAAAAAAAGTAAAAATAAAGAAAATTGAAAAGTTCGGCTAGAAATAGAAAGAAGATTCGTCGAATAGATCAGATCAATATAAAGATGTTAACCTTAGAATAGTCAGGAGAAACCTCGAGAACTCCGGCAAACTAATAAAATCGATTCTCAAATGTTGATTACATTTCACGATAGAATAGGTCCTTTCCTTCGACAAATTGACTAGATGAGTTTTTCAAACACTACGGATTAACTTCGACCCCAGTCAAGTTTAGTACTTGAAGTTTTAAATTTTACGCTTGTTATAATATATAAGGTGGGTTAAAAAGGGTTCAAATAGGATAAAATAAATCAATTGTGAAATTTAATTTTATATATATATATATATACACAATTTGCGAGAGACACCAAGGGATGTGCCACGCAAGCGTGACACATAGGAACTGTTCCAACATCAGACATAACGTCATTAAGATGTTGGCTCGGCATTATGCCATGTCCTGCATCGTTTCGTCGCGTCCGACTTATCAGGGGCCCGACGATGCCCACCCAACTCTGGACCTATACTACATCAAGAAGATCAGATATAGGACTTATCAGAGACGAGGGTGCTCTCATACCACCATTCTTGCTTGGCTGGCAAAACACATCAGCAGAGTAATACCGTGTTTTTGCACACTGCAATAGGCTACACAATTTGCGAGAGACACCAAGGGATGTGCCACGCAAGCGTGACACATAGGAACTGTTCCAACATCAGACATAACGTCATTAAGATGTTGGCTCGGCATTATGCCATGTCCTGCATCGTTTCGTCGCGTCCGACTCATCGGATCGCATCGTCGGGCCCCTGATGAGTCGGACGCAACGAAACGATGCAGGACATGGCATAATGCCGAGCCAACATCTTAATGACGTTATGTCTGATGTTGGAACAGTTCCTATGTGTCACGCTTGCGTGGCACATCCCTTGGTGTCTCTCGCAAATTGTGTAGCCTATTGCAGTGTGCAAAAACACGGTATTACTCTGCTGATATATATATATATATATATATATATATATATATATATATATATATATATATATATATATATATATATATATATATATATATTTATATATACGGTATTTACATTATATATATATATATATATATATATATATATATATATATATATATTTATATATACGGTATTTACATTAACTAACGTTTGTTCAAAATATAATTATTTTGAACAAAAATAATTAAATGTTTTTGAAAAATATGTTTTTGCTAAAATTGAGCAGACCAGAGGTAAATAACTATCCCTCATTTTTTTCCATAAGACAATTATATTATAACTCACACGATAATAATTTTAAAATTGATTATGATTATAATAGTTGTATACATTATTTTGTATCGTTTACATGATTAACAATTCCGCTTAAAAATCTATTGATTCTGTTCGATTATCAATAATTTATGACAACAAAGAATGAGCAGCATATTGAATGATTAAGATTAAATTAAATCGATCTCAATTCAAAAGACATAATTAAAGGTTTATTTATGTTAGAAGGGCCGGTCACGGGCCTTCTGTACGAGCTGTCCGGGTAGAGTGTTTATTCAATACTGGGCCACGTAAGGGGGTATTTGGGATAAATTGTTTTTCATATAGGAGAAGGGGAAAATGAATTTTGCTTATTAAGGCACCACGACAAATAAAAGTTGTGAGTTGCCGATTCGATTAAGTCCGAATGGCGCACCGCTCCAAAACTCACCGTGTGTGGGGGAACACAAATGATCCGGTGTGGCTCGGCGAGCCTAGTTAGATTTTCGATAAGTTTCAAACCCGTGACTGGAGGGACATTTGGACTTGAATTTACACCTTTTCCAGTAAAGTTTCTGAGTCAAAGAATATTTCTGTGATAAAATCGGAGGAGTAGTTTTTGAGATATGGTGGTTCAAAAGTATAAGAGTTATAGCTCGGCGCAGGGATTGGCTACGCACGGAAAGGCCGAGCCTCAGCTGACTGGCGCGGCGTAACAGGTTTTAAACTAGTCGAAAAACTAGTTGGGCTCGCCGAATCATTTTAGTTCCCCCACACACGGTGAGTTTTGGAGCGGTGCGCCATTAGTTCTTAATCAAATTGGCAACTTGCAACATCAACTTTTTCATTTTTTTTGTTTTTACCGTGGTACCTTAAAAAGCGAAATTTATCTCCAAAATTCTCAGGTAAAGTAAAATTTAACTTGGTATGGCTCTCACCACCCTTTATGATGTTTTAAGTTCCCTTTATTCACGTGATTATTACTTAATAAATAACAATATTAGTAAAAGAAAGTGCATACCCGAAAAGCTAGCTACGAAGAGAATATTCACCAACCTGAAACATAAAAAAAAAAAAAATTAAATAAATTCGGTGACATTAAATTTTTTCCGTCGACAGGTAGATTACAATGCTTCCGCAATTTTCGGTAGGCTCGAAAGCCAAAAATGTAAAATAATTATACACGCGTAGGACGTGAGGAAGCTACATACTACACTAATTGGCAGATATTTAAATAACATTCACAGTTTATATATATATATATATATATATATATATATATATATATATATATATATATATATATATATATATATATATATATATATATATATATATAATATATATATATATATACATAAATTATTCGTTTTTAATAATAAATTAATTTATCGATTCGGTGTTTTTGTTAAAGGTTAAAAAAGCCTTTTAGTACCTGGATAAAAAAAATCCAAATTATATATTATGCCAAGGAATATATATTAAGATATATAATCTCTTTTGTACATTGAATGATACAATTCGTATTTTTTCTTCGAGTATCGCGCTTAAAGCAATAATGTAATCGTTCTCGAAAAAGGTTTCTAAGAATTTTTTTTTTAAAAAAAAAAGTCTTTAAAAATCCGTTCTAAAAATAAAATATTTAACAATTTTCATCAACTAAAAAGTCGTATAAAAGCACATAACTAAGAATTAAAAAAAGAGAGAAAAAAATCATTTGCAAACTTTACAACCCTTTTCTTAAAAAAATAAAATGAGTTTAAAAAAATATTTTTATGGTTTGTTATATCTTACTTGAAAAAAGTATTAAACACCCTAAGCCTTACTTTTTAATTAGGGTTCAGCTGAGAATAAAGAAGGTTAATAAGGCAAGCACTGCTTTAATACTTGGGAAGAAAAAATTCAGGATATTTGTCAAAAAAAAAAGAAAAGTAAAAATTGGTGAATGGAAGAGGATAGAGTATACGCTACTAAGTAAAAAAATAATAATAGGATGGGGAGGTAGCAGTGAAGTGCGACTTTTCGGGGCCAACTGTGAAATATGTTGGGTAGGGGGCCAATGATTCAGATAATGGTTGCCTAATTGCTAAGGGAGGAAATGTAAGGGAAAGGGTTAGGGCAAGTTGTAAGCAACTGTTAACTAATTGCCTACACTTCGCCGAGTTGCCTTCTCTCTCTCCTAGGGCAGAGCATTAGACTTAATGACACAGAGAAGTTGCTCCTCTCCCTAGTTTCTTCATCTTTTTTTTCCTCCGAAGGGCTAAAGGGTCTATAAGGGAAAGCAGGGCAAGGGAATGAAGGAAAGCTTCAACGCTTTAAGAAACCATCTACTTAAAGAAGCAAGGAGCAACTCGCCCCAATAATAATTGGTATGTAATTACCCTTCGCCCTTTCCTCAGCTTAGCCCTTTTTCCAAGCCTTCTTCTCCACCCTATAACCAACTCAACTAAACAATTGCCCTCCCTTCCATTTTCATACTTTATTATGTTTTACCCAAAAATCCTTTTTTCCTTTCATAAAGATTGGAAATTTCCTTCAGGGTATTAACAGTAAAATGTTCAAGCAATCGCCGATACTTTATTCAACAAATTAAAAAAAAAAAATGAAATATACTATGTTATATCATGTTAAAAATAAATAAACCTTTTTAGTTACAGTAATATTTATATTTAGTCTATATTTATGAAACAAAAAACGATTCAACGATTATTATTTACTTGAGTACTCGCACTTCTTTTTCTTACTAGTTAGGTCGAGTAGGATACAAAACTACCCCAGCCAAAATTCTCCCCATTTGTCGTGAATCAACCGAAGAATAATTTTTTTTTACGTTATTTCATAATTTTGGGGAGATCGCACCCCAAATTATGAGCTAAAATTAATTTCTCGATACCACCTGAAGGTATGATTTTACTGACCATGTAGGTGAAATTTCTTCGAAATTGGTGCAGTTGTTTAGGCTCAACATGTCCGCACAGACGACAGAATACAAAAACGACAGGCATTTTGGTTGGAGTAGCCTATATGGGGCATCATGTATAGAAATGCAAAAACTAACAAATATAATGCCTACATAATTAAAGTGTTTCCTGTATATTGATATAAATTGCATTATTTATGTATTCTTTTTCATTTCATACTCTCTTGAAAAACCAGATACGCTACATTGAAGCCCTGGTAATCTACAACAGGTACATACGCCCAAGATTCCCAAAATCGACCAGTATACAGCTGTGTCTCAAAATAGAGGACTGAAGATGGAAATTTTATTAAAAGAAAACTTATGAAATGAAGAAGAGTCCATAATTGGTGAATTTTTTATCAATATATAGAAAAGACTTTAATTATATGTGCCAGTGTTTTTGCATTTCTATACAAGATGCCCCGTATAGGGTAGTTCAACCGGCATTTTTTTGAGACATTAAAATGAATAAATCTTTAAAAATCAAAAAATATATTTTTTGCCTTAACACAATACTTTTTCTCTATATAAAAATCTCTATAAGTATATAGAAAGTAGAAAGTATAACAAGAACTTACTAAGAAAATGAATAACAAATCGTTTTAAAGCCTAAGAACTTTTAGATAGAGACTAAAACCTTTAATAACCAATGCATGATAACAACCTAAGTTTTTCACTCATTAACTAATATCAAGTTATTTTAAGAATCATTAACGCATTGAGATAACAAACCACAACGGGCAGATTAGAGCAGCTGATTGTTTATTTTACGTTGTTAATAAGGTGCTAAAGAATAAATTAAGTCATACTCTAGGAAATCCTTACTAAGATTCTCTAAAACAGCTCTCAATCTAGTAACGCTTTGCTAGTGTTAATACACACACTTTTTTGACAAAAGCCGTAATTTTAATTTTTTTCCGAACTTAGTGCAAATCTTTGAACTTAATTTAGTTTGCAATAATTCTGCAGTGTAACAAACATAGGCTTTGAAAGCACTTGGTTGAATACACATAATTGCCGATTATGACGTTCAACGCTAATTAACTATTCCATATTTCCACAATAACACAAAAAATATAAAATCTTCAAAAATGAAGGTTAGAAAACAAATATTCTCTTGAAAAATTGTTTAATAAAGCGGAATCCACGCAGAAAAACATAATTTATAATTTGTACCACGACTTAACTTCTACATTTTCTAAACTGTACAGGAAGCAAAAATAAACTTAATTTCCATTCAAGGCTCAAAACATAGAATTGCATAGTTATTCTATTATATTTGTAAAATAAGCCTTGCGCTCATTTTACAAACATCATAATTAACAACTGTAAATTTTATAGGTAGAATGTATAGACAAGATTTAACATTATTATTTCAACAGTAAATTAAATCATTTTGTATAGTTACTAAAATTGTTATGCTTAAGGTACAGAAATGATCAGCAGCTTTTCGATATTATTAATTATTTGTACAAGCTATATATATTTAATACAGATGTGTGTATATATGTAAATATAATATAAAACATAGCTCATGTTCAGGACCCAGCCCTATTAATAGTATAGTATCATATTTACATACAATAATAAACAGTATCTACAAACTTGATTATGGTTATTGTGCTACATAATTGGTAAGCTTTAATAAGTATTATCTTAATTAAATGAGAGTAGTCTGATTAGATTTCAATTTGAAATCTATAAGCAACCACACCACATAATTAAATAAAGAATATGATAAAATGCCATTTTACTTGGTCACCCACCTAATAATGTACTTTAATGAGTAAAAATCCCTTGCCTTTATAGTAAATTAGGGTAAGTGATATTATCACCTTTACATACAAAGGTGTGATGTTCCTTTGTCCCAAAGTTCTTTGGACTGAATATCCCTTTTTATTAGTAGTTATTTATACAAAGGTATTTTTTATAAGTAATAAACAAATATAGGGGGAGAGGGTTAACCAATTAAATGTTTGTCACATGACACCCAATTTACTTAGTTACCTACCAAGCAGATAAAAGTACCACATCAGGTTGTTGTATAATATACATTATTTTGCAAAAAGGTATTTGCATTTCTATGGTTAGATAATAAATTGTTTAAAGGTAAGCGCAGTAAGCACTCTGTCACATCAGAGTTTCAACATTTATTTTAAAAAAAGCATTTTCTTTCAATTCTTTAAATTCGTAACAGCTCTGATTTGAACAAAGTACTTTATTTGAATAAAAAGGCTTTAAAATAATCAGGATCGTTCTGCTTTTAATAAAAAAAGAGAAAAGTAAAAAAAAAACATGGTTATTTCGTGAATGTAAAGTAGGTAGTATGTGGAAGGTAGATTTTGGCTCGTGGAGATTAACTGCCGATTGTAACCGATTCACTATGTTCGGCATTTTCCGATTGTTTTTTTTCAGTGGTAAGAGAGAGAGAAAAGGGGTCCCCGACGGCGGTAAATCGTTCCCGGGGCAACCAGGAGGATTGGAAAGAGAGGGACGGAGAGAAAGGTTGGCTGGCTTCAGGGGGCAAATACAAGGGGCAACAAGTGCTTGGCTTGGAGTCACGTAAAGATACGAGGAGGCAGACAAGGCTAGAAGGGGAACAGAAGAGCAACTCCAAACTCTAGACAACGGAAACGCATCCAAAAACCACTTTTCAAACTTTGAAAAACTCTCTTTAACACGAGGTGTTGAAGAGGAGCAACAGCAAAGCTTTACCACCGACTTTACTACTGGAAGTAAACGTAAAAAATAACTACTGTGAAATAAAGCGAACAAGAATAGAGGTAAAACATTCACGGAGAAACCCTAGAGTAAGTGAAGGAAATAAGCACTCGACATATCAACTGACAAGTAGTCCTGTTTGGGAAACAACCATTTAAGGGTATACCATTTATTGATAAACCCTTGACAAATACTGTATCCCAAAAATCTTTTTCCTATTAGATTCAACAAAGATAATAGTAGACTAATATTTTTATTTCGCAATCATTAAGGTCACCTATTTATACTTCTTTGGTAAAATTATTTATAGTAAGAACACACTATAATTAACTATATTTCACCTAAAACCTACAGTAGCCTAAAATTAAAAATATGGAGTCCATTATCTAAAAACATAAAAATCGAGTTTGTTGGTGAATAAAGAATTTTCTCTAAAAACTACACCGAGACATTCTTCAAATGTCCCAAATAACGTCCCATAGAGTACTAGGTAATTTTAAACATTAGCAAACATTTACTAGTAATTTTAACATTAACAATATTTATAATAATAATAATAATGATAATAATAATATCAATGACAAAAATCTGAAGAAGTATTTCAGGCGTAGATGTGAGAGGTCTTGCGGTCCCTTTTATTTACAATAAAATATTCATCCATGTATATAGTGTAAATATAAAAGACACATGTTAACATACATACTCTAATTAATTAATCAATCAGTATAGTTAAGTAATGAATAAAATATGATTCTAGTAATTCCCTAAGTTAAATAAAAGTATTTAAAAAAATCAGACTATTGTTTATTAAATTAATAATTAATATTTAAACAAAAAAATAACACTTTCACACATATACTTACAAACAACATATACATGCAGACATATATAAAATTACTTTAACAAATGTTCTTTATTTATTTATTATATTAAAAAACCCATTCATTCAATAATTAAATTAAATCTATTACTATTTGTATTTTGCATGCAACCATTTCTCTTTATATAAGACGCGGTAATAATTATTTCCTGCAGTTGACCGATAAAGTGGTTGTTATTGCACTCAAAATAGTACGCAAAAAAACAGCAGATTCCTGCACTTACTACTTTACCGTACTCGTTTTACTTTACCGCACTCATTTTACATTACCGCACTCCAGTGTTCCAACTTACGAACATAAAGAACTTAAATCTAAACAAAGATTATATAATCCGGTCATGGACACCCATCTGGGGCCCATTCTTAGACGTCCGTTTTAGGGGCTTTTTCGGGGGCGTGTATCTTTTTTCCTATTCACTTTAAAAAAAAAAACAAAAAAACTATTTTTTCCCTTTTCGCGAGACCTACAAGAAAGGTCCTTTGCGTCGGACCGCTGCGGTCGACCGTATTCGAAACGGTTTTTTAGGAAAAAAACAACTTTTTTTAAAAAACGGTTTTTTTAGGAAAAAAAAAGTTTTTTCCGCATAACTCGAATACGGTCGACCGCAGCGGTCCGACGCAAAGGACCTGTTTTGTAAGTCTCGCGAAAAGGAGAAAAATAGTTTTTTTTTTTTTTAAAGTGAATAGGAAAAAATATACACGCCCCCGAAAAAGCCCCTAAAACGGACGTCTGAGAGCGGACCCCAGATGGGTGTCCATGACCAAAATATAAAATGGTAAAATATAAAAAAAGTAAATTTATACAATCTAAAAAAAAAAAATCAAATGTGATGAGTAAGTGTTATGATAAAAAATTTTAACAGCGCTTGGTCAGGTTTGCTGAATCAGGCAAAAAAAGGCAACACTGGCTATAAACAGAACAGCTGGTTTAGTTGATATTGTAAAACCTTTTACATGTTGATGAACGCTCTATTATTTTATATTTTATTTCAGATTAAAAACTAACTGTAGGAAAAATTTAATGTACAACTCTAGCTAAAAGTGTCTTTGCTGCACTCGAGAAACCTTTCCGCCCTCGCCTGTGGCTCGTGCGTTAATATTTTTCTCGAGTGCAGCAAAGTGCCACTTTGCGCACTAATTGCACAAATATATATATATTTTTATTTCTTGTTCTTTTAAAAATGTGCTGCAACATTTAGCATTATGATGAAACAAATTTAAGTTTATTTTTTGTTTAGTAACAATGTTTTTGCTGGTCTTACAGTATTTTTGTCCTATTTTTATTTATTTATGTTGTATTTCTATTTTATTTTTTTTTTTATTTCCTAAATTTATCGTATTACATATTTACCTATCTTCGCAATGTTCGTAGATGTAAGGTAATATCATTAAGAATATTGTATTATTTTAGAGGAAAATATTTTGTATTATGTTGAATTTCTTAAGAAATACTTTTAATATTGTATAGTTGTCTTTTGTGATACATTATTATTAATATAAAAGTTATAATCAGAAGTTACTTAACTTTATTTACCTAAAGTTTAGTGTTAGTTTGTGTTTTAATATTCGGTTTAGAGCTAATCATAATTCATAGAAATTTTACTTCAGTAAATAATTCTCATTAATTATATATGTTTTCATAACTTTGTTCATTGTGATTATGAAAGATCAATCAATGTGTTGCAAATATAAAACTGAACTTGCTGACCCAGCATTTTGCAAATGGGTAGGTAATAATAACACTTAAATATTGGTCAGTGTCTCGCACCTTACATATTTATGTTTTTGTTACATACTAAAGGTTTGGGCAAGATGTGAGGAAAAGAGATGGTAAGAAAAACATAGACGAATGAAAAAAATCACATCAATCCTGGTACAGAGAATATTTTCTTTGCAACATGTCTAAAGATGGACATGGAAATTCTATCTTCCATCCTCAACTTTAACAAGTTGAAGAAGATCCGACTAAGTAAGTAAAGGTAAGATTTATTTTTTGTTTTGTTTTAAGATAAAAACAAGACTTCTCCAAATTTCTTAAGGATTAGAACTGCTGAAGAAATGGGGAAAAATATCTATTTCAAATGTATTTTATTTTGATGTTTGGGTTAGTTTGGCAGCTGTCTCACACAAATGTGATGAGTTTTTGTATCCTTTTCTAAACTTAACCATTTTTTGTTCTAGAATCTTTCAATGGTCTTAAGATCTCTCACGATAAATTATAATTATTTCAAATTACATACATTGAAACAAATAAAATAAATAATTTTATCATAGAACTAAAGAGTTTTTTTTTTTTTTTTTTCTTTTACACAATCCCTTTTAGATGTAACCAGTTGTTAACTGTAAATTCTTAAAGGCTATTTCAACTTAATGATGATACAAAAAATAGAAGCACGAATATTTACTAATACTGAGGTTGCATTAAGTAAGTTCTTTAATCGTTGAAATACAGGGTTCTTTGTCAAAGAAGAATCTGGGACATATTTCATACAAATAATTGCACAAATTGAAACCTATCTGCCCTGTTTTAATGGCCTTTACACCCAATTAGGACACTAATAAATATTTTGTTAACAAGATTGTAATCTTTTGGATAAATTTGGGTACATAAATCTAATTTAATTTTAATCATTATTGCTTGTAGTCAAATAATAAATAAATAAAAACTACAAGTGTCACAATACTATTGTATTAATATCCTGCCACACAATAGGTTTTTCTATGTTGTTTACAAAACGATAAGGGTACAATTTATAGTTAACTGATTGTCTTGTTTATGGGAGAGAAACAAGGGAAAAAGCAATGGAACGGCCAAAGAGCAAAGGTAAATAAAATAGTCGGAAACGGGCCCGGGAGAATCTAGTTAAATATTTAAAGCATTTTGCCTCCGGTTCCTCCCTCAGGGGGGATCAATATCCGGACCAAAGAGCCGGCTTTAACCCCAATACCGATACAGAATACTTTTACAATCGATTTTTTTTTCTCCTTTTTTTTTATCTAAAGGTAAGTACTGAAATTGTTCAAAAATAGAAAATCCGGTTGTTAACTTCAAAGAAAATGTCGGAGTATTAAATTTCTCTGTTTACAGATATTAATGATTGAACGTTCAAGTAAATGTTTGCAATGTATAGGGCACTATACTAATAATACAATTATTTTAGTTTATAGTTTAAACGATTACTTTAAATGGTGCCCCGTAATAACTTAGGGGTTAGAGCAGCGTTCCCTAAAATAGGGCCATAACAAAATATTTGAGGGTCGCGAAAACCTTTGAAATTATACAGAAATAAATAAAAATTGCATTTAAAAAAAACATAATAATGTGTAAATAAATTATATAAATTCAATAATAAAGTAAAAATAATGAAATTATAACGATAAATTCATAAGAAAAAAGGAATGTTGTTAGGAAAAGAAAAAAACGATTATGGTCTTGAACTTGGAAGGTTGATAAAAATATAAAGGCAAAATAAGAGGTATTGCAACAAGGAGTAATAAAACGTCATAGAAGCTTAAAATTTCTTTTCTTTAAACTTCTGACAAAAGCTCATCAGCCCGCCAACATGATTTCAGAAATTAGTAGGAGTAGGCGCTTTATATAATACAAAACTGGTATAATTAAGAACAGACTCAATAAAAAAATCAAACAATGCCATTAACCGTATTAAGATAATAAGTTTTTTTTTTTTTTTTTTTTAAATAAATCAATCAGCCCGTAGTCCGTCCTTCCTAATCCAGTAATGATTTTAGTAGAATTCAGGCTCTTGGGGCCATGTAAATTGCTGCAATCCTTAGGGTATGCAATATGCAATACACTGTGTTCACGGTGGTCCGGAAAATGTTAAAGAAACATTTAAAGGGACGGCGACATCAAAAAGGTTGGGAAACGCGGGGTTAGAGCCTTGTGGCGAAACCCCAGGGATCCGTTGTACGGTTCCAAGCAGGAGGATGCGATTTTACCAGGCTTTTTTCTTATTATTATTATTTTGATCTCTCGTCGTGGTTTGCCAATGGTATAAATTCTTTTAATAAATCCTAATTATATAAAAATGTTTATCACACACTGAAAACGGAACAATTGAAAAAAAAAATGTACATATATGTATATTTATTTAATAGTATCCTTGTTGAAAGGTATAAAACTCTTACGATAGATTAAGTGGCTTGGAGTAAAAATTTCCCTTACTGAAAATATGTTGTTTTTAGGTAAACCCCAGGTGTTTAAACTAAAAACTGCTTGAGAAAGATAAGGACCAGATAAATCCTTTAGCCGTTTTTGCCTTTCCCTTAAAGATTATCCGAAAACATTATAAGACCTTGCTTACCTCATAAAATATAACGCAAGCTTTTTCCTCGAGCCAAAAGGTAGGCTTAAAGAAAAGGGACGATGTCTTGGGAAAAGCGTCTCATTTCACTTCTTTTCTACCTCTAAGGTGCCCTTTACCTTTACCTCGGAGAGGTCCTGAAACCTTCTTTCTATCTTACCCCAAATTAACATGCCACTTTTCAGACCTCATTCGCGACCCACCAGAATAATGTAGACAGGGACGAGGGGGGAAAGAAGGTCTAAATTTCACTAATATTCTTAAACAGGAGGCTTCCTCTCTACCTTGACTTTACCCTCTAATTTGAATCAAGTAAATGAGAAAGCTCCTTTAAAACTTGCCTCTTTCTACTTCCTCACTTTCAAAAGGGACTTGATTAAAATTATAAGACAGAAAAGAGGGTTTACCACTAAAGATGATTTCCTTTAAAAAGATCTTTCCTTTCTTCGTGACTATAATCTGTACATATAAAGTAAACTTCCCTTCCTTCAGATTACACATAAAAGTATTGAAGATTATTATTTATTTTTTTTTTTTTTTTTTTTATGTGTACCCAATTTAAGAACTAAACCGATCGAATAAAAAAACAAAAATAAGTATAAAAGCTTTTAATTATGATTGGCTCTTTTATTTTTATTGAAGCAATTAGTTTGTTTTTGTTTATATATTTTACTAGGGAAGGGGGTTCGACCCTTGTAGGTTGTAGTACCTACTAGCTAAAGCTAATTTCTATTAACCCTTAACTGCCCGAATTATTTTTTTGGGGAATTGTTTGGTTTTTTTCTGGAGATTATGTCTGTTAAGAGGTCCCTTAATATGGAAAATTTTTTTAAAAAAATTGAAAAAAATTCCTTACCCCAAATTTGGGTTGTTGCCATATGGCAACGCTTGGACATTAGCCTTACAGTTTTTTTTCTCAGTAAATGTTTTAATAATTTCTTTTACAAAATGTATGTAAAATACATTTTAGGTTAAAAAAGCACAAATAATACTAATAAAATACTAAATTTATTTAAAAGAACGAAAAAGTAAATTTAATTTTTTTTTCATTATTATTTGTATTATGTATCATGTTGTTTATCTGTAAAAGTATGTAATTATGTAATTATATATTTATTTTTTGTTTTATGCATGTGTTTTTGTTATTACCTTTAAAAATATATATGTATTATTCAATTGTAATAAAAAAATATAGATATTATTATATACATATTATTTTTAAAAGAATAGCCCAATACTATTTGATACAAATTATATTTATGCTACAAAAATAATTAGAAGATTTAGAGACTAATTGAGAAATATTTAGAATATAATCAATAAAAAATGAACATTAGGCAAAAAAAAATCAAAACTTTGTATATAAATATGACTGAATAAAATTACAACTTAGAAAAAAAACTGTAAGGCTAATGTCCTAGCGTTGCCATATGGCAACTTTCAAATTGGCGCTCAATTTAGGGCAGAAAAATTATATTTTGTGAAACTGCAATAATTTTATATTTTTAATCATTCTTCATTATAATAGTTTCATTACCAATAATAAAATTATTTAATTAATTAATTAATTTAAAAAATTAAAATTCTTTCCGTGTCACAAATTTGGAGTAACCCATTTTTTAAACCTGTCTTGTCGCATTAGTGTTGCACAAAACAAATAAATCTAATGATGAAAAATCAATTTAGTCCTTCTTTTGACATAATATTAACATTTACAAAGTTCAATATTAACTTGGACCTCTCCACACAATAATAAAGGGAGGGAGTTTCCATGTTGCCATATGGCAAGTTTGCTTTAAGTTAAATGGGTGATTAATCCAGATTTATATCTTACTTTTCGTTCTACTAACCCTGAGGCCTCAGCAGGACATAAATCAGCTACTAACAGTGTCATGTTTGGTGGCTAAAGCTTAAAGGTCAATTAAACATTAATAATTTCAATTTTTCTCTTTTTGTACATAGGAAACCCTACAGACGTAAGAAAGAAAAAATACGTAAAGAAAGAAAAAATAAATATTTTAAAGGAATATATTGGAGAAGATTTAATTAATAATTTCTGAACAATGGTAACCATAACGTTGCATCGTAACATACCTATAACGTTTTACATTCAAATTCTGATATGTCCGTTATAGTGTAACGGAAGCTATGCATGCTCGTTCTAAAGAACAAAAATATTTTATATCTCTGATTGCAAAAATCCATTTCAGACATCAGAGAACATTTTTGGTTCCGTGTCTACCAGTCTTAACATATATTAAAATCTACTGGTCCTATTTTAATGAAATTTGGATGGTAGGTCTTATAATAAGCCCATTGTTGGACCCATATAAGTTTTAAAATTCTGCGCCAATTAATTTGTTTCTCTTCAGCATGGGCACAAATATCCATTTATTAACACAAATATCATTAATAGAAATTTGGATGGTTTGTCAAAAGCAGCATCTAATAAATAATTAATTTCATCATTGCCAAAAAAAAAATGAACTTGACAGATTTAATAAATGGAGGGAAAATTAAATTAATTTGACAATAATGGGAAGTAAAAGAAAAAAATCAATATACGCCTTACGCCATTAGACGTAAGGGAGATATGGGCAACACTAACTGGCAAACTATTTTAAATTAATATCTCCATTATTTTAAGCTAGTCTATTTCAATTTTCGTTTCATGTAGGAAACGATTTACTCATCTAGGAAACGATTCACTCATATAATACCACCAAAATGGAAACCATCCACAATTTTTAGTCCGCGGATGATTCCAGCTCAGATTCAAGAAACATTGTGAAATAATGAAGTGTGTTAACATATTGGTCTAACGTTTCATGAGACATAAATTAATTCTAACTTCAAATTAAAATAACAAGTTATAACCACAAATTTTTGCTTCCGAGCCTACCGAAGGTAACGGAAGCTATTTTATATTGCTTTCCAGTGAACTTGGAAAATTAGTATTATTGATTTAATAGGTGTTACCTCATTAATATTTTTCTTAGAGGTAAAAATGTGAATTATTGCTTCAAAGTCCCTTGAAAAAAAGGATGTATTTCAGGCATTTACAAGTAAATAAAATCCGAAATTTAACTATTTGCTTACTACAAACAAATAAAAAGCTAAAAAGTAGTGTAAAGCTAATGACCCCTAGATCAAAACGCCCACCTTCAGCGGGTATATTACTACACAAAAGGATAAAGAGCAACCGTAATTAGAACCAACTGATTCGAAGGAAATAATTATAATTTTTATAAAGCAGTTGTTAGTAAATTATTCATTTTCATTGTAACAGAGTCTATTTAAAGTCCGGGTTCTCTTCTTTTGTTAAAATGTCTTAGTAAAGTTTTCCTCTTTCATTAAGCTTCAGATTTATTAATAGCATACAAGTATTTTCTTTCTTTTATTCATACTTAGCTCATATAATTCAGTTCATTAAAAAGAAAAATAGTGTTGGCTGAGAATCCACAGATGCATTTAACAAATTTCACCAATTCTTCGGTTAAATCTTTGGGAGAATACTTTATTAAAAATAAAGAAAAAATTCCCTACCGAAGGAACTTTATTGTACAAAGTTAGCTTTCAACCATTTCACCAAAGTTAAAAGATGTAAAAAACGGGGAAATAAACTTTATACCTACTTTAATTTTATACTTTTAGCTTATAAAAATGTTTTATAAGCTAAAAGCAATTGATTTTTTCACGCACAGAAGATGATCATTAGTGGTTAAAAATAATAATAATAATAACGTTAATTTACTAGAGGGGCGTCTTGACATCTCTGTTCATGAAGAAAAAATCGGTCCGAGACAACTTAGAGAAACTTTCTCATATACGAGTTCATAATTATTAACCCAGTGTTTTACAATTTATTAGTTTTCGAGTTTCCGTTGGTACATTTAATTATTATTGAACATTTCATCTAAATATACCATAAAAATAACTTCTCCTCGGCGGGGAATCGAACACGGCCTCTCTCTGTCCACGTTCAGAGAAACTAGATTTTTCCCGGGAAAAGACTTATATCGTTAGATTTTTATTTAAATTTAGCATGTAAAATTGTTTAATCAAAATCGTCGGAACCGTTTTCGAGTAATAATTTATTTCCAAGTTTTTTTCCAGAGTTTTGGGAGTAACACCCCCCAAAAACTATAGCTCCCAAGATTTAGAAGCTAAAATTCATTTCTCGATTTCACTCGGGGTATGATTTTTCTGAACATGTATGCCGTCGTTAAAATCGGCCCAGTAGTTTAGGCTCCACGCGTCTGCACAGAAGACAGACAGACATGTTTTAAAAACCACATTTTTGGACTCAGGGGACCTCGAAACGTATAAATCAATCATAATCGAATGTTTACGCCATCACAACACTTTCCCTTTATATGAGAAAGTAAAAAAAAAACAATAAGCTTGTAGGAAAGTACCAAAGAAAAAGAAAAGTAAGCAAACTTCCTTTTTAACTGTTTTAATGATTAAAATGTAGTGGCAATAAAATAATTTGTTAAAAACTCGTTACTAGCGTACCTCTTCTGAATAATCGATATATCGCTACTGGCCACTCCGCACCGCTTCACGGTGCTGCTCATTTTCTGAAGAAAAACAACCCTGCTGCATATAGACCAAATAGATGTCCAAATCGAAGTACAAAACTAGCTAAATTATCACTTTAACTTTAGCCAAAAAAAATACGTAAAATGTCACTTCCTAAGAAAAATAAGGGAAGGTTATGGTTAGTTTAGATTAAGATTAAGGGGTACACTATTGCCGAGTTTAGCCAAAGGTTAATAGACCAGAAATTTGTGATGTCGATTAAAAGTAGAAAACAAGTAACGATTTTAAACAATACGAGCCTTTATTTTTATCATAGAAATTGAAGTCAATATCTCGTCGGTGTGGAATTTAACTCACTCTTTCAAATGATTATTATTTGTGGTTTGTGGTGACATAGATTGTACCACCAAAGTAAAGGAATAGTTCGTGAAGCACCAACCCACGGAGAGCAGAGCCGACCTAATATTTATCTATTCTATTCTATCGAACTAATGTGTAACTGTGTGTATAACTGTGTGGTTTAGTGGGCCAATTCCCGTCCGACGTGTTATTATCGTTTCCATAACCAAAATTTTACCGATTTAAAAATTGGCTATGTAGTATTTTCCGGTTTAAAAATATATACCCTATAAAATTAATTAAATACATTCAGTAGAGATGCACAGGGATTTAGCTAATTATAATACGAGTCCAAATAAAAATATAAAATGTATGCTCACATGGTTTTTGTTAATTATGAAACTATCTAAGGGCTAACCTTCACCTATAATTAATTAGTCAAATCATAATTATAATGGTAATAATTTAATTAGTGAAAAATGTATGTTTGCATAGTATAATTAGTATAGGACTGACTGTCTGTGGGCTAACGTTGATTTGATATTTTAATTAGAGAAAAATGTTAAAATCAGTAGTCTTTGAAAAAAGAACTCGCCTCAACAGAGACCTTCTCGGCAGGCCCCTTCTAATGAAAGTCACTTCACGGTAAATTTTACGTTCCAGGCCGAGATTTAGAGCCACATCTACCACCCCTAACCATCGCTAACCACCTGTAATCATCTCTAACCACCTCTAACCACCCTTTAGGAAATTTATCTGGCACGTACAATATGAATTAGCCCACTTCACAAATGATGTTCCTTTGTCCAAAAGTTATTTAGACTAAACAATATTATACTTCCAGAGCAAAGAAGTGATAAAATCCCTGTCTAATAGAAATATTATCTTTACAGTACATAAAAGGGATAACATCCCTTAGTCTAATAATAGATTTTTGATTTACCACAGTTTACCGGTATTTTTTTATATAGCTACTAGCTGGATCCGTGCTTCGCTACGGAGTGTTTTTAAATTTGATAAGTTTATAAACTACCAGGAAAGCATACAAATTATTTTACTATGCGAGAATATCTAGATTCTACCCCTCCTAGTTATATCCCCCACCTCTTTGATAAGATCATATGCAAATATCCTAAATTTACCCCCTCCTAAATGAAAATATGACAAAACTGTACACATAACAACAATTACTGTACTCTTAAAGAGCATTTTAACGATATGCATCATGAAGATAAAGGGTATTCATTACTTGTACCCCGTACCCCTTTGAACCAAAAGTTATAGTTCGAAAATTCATGTAAACAGTTACCTTCCCCTTGCTTTGAAGGTCAAGTATGCAAATTTTCATCGAGATCGGAATAAAACTGTAGATTTGTATAAAAGAACATGCATATGTACACACATATGTTGACTTTTATATACATATATAGATATAGATATAAATTTCCATTTTACCTCTCCCCCTTCTAAATAAAAATAAGACAAAACTGTACTTAAGAACAATTACTTTTCTCTTTAACAGCTTTTCAACGATTTGTATTATGAAGGGTATCCATTACTATGTCATTTGTACCCCGTACACATAACAACAATTACTGTACTCTTAAAGAGCATTTCAACCATATGCATCATGAAGGGTATTCATCACTTGTACCCCGTACCCCTGTGTACCAAAATTTAAATTTCGTAATCTCATGTAGGCAGTGACCTTCACCTTGTTTTGAAGAAAAAATGTGTAAATATTCATCAAATTAGGATAAAAGCATACCCTCATACGGATACACTTCTTTTTATATAAGATATAGCTATATTTTTTAATTATACCCCCCTCCTAAGTGAAAATATGATAAAACTGTACATAACCACAATTACTGTCCTCTTAAAGTGCTTTTCAACGATAGCATATCGTTGTAGCATATCATGAAGGGTGTTCATTACTTAAACATTTGTACCCCGTACCCCTGTGTACCAAAATTAAAATTTTGAATATTCAAGTAGACAGTGATTTTCCCCTTGCTTTGAAGGTCAAGTGTGCAAATTTTCATCGAGATCGGACTAAAACTGTAGATTTGTATAAAGAACATGCACACATGTTGACTTTTATATATGTATGGCCGCCATCCTGAATCAATATGCCCGATTGGTAAACTATTTATCAAAAGTTACTAATTTCATAAAAGGAAGCCAACTTCTGAATTTTAATGTTCTAGTACAATTGGTTCCCGAGATATCGTCTTGTCAAATTTTGTATATAAATGGCCGCCATCTTGAATCAAGATGGCGGATTTTAAAAAATATTTCTTAGCGAGCACCTAGGAGGTAAGAGGAACACACCTACAAAATTTCATGGTCATACGTCCAGTGGTTTCAGAGATATCGTGATGTGTCAGTCAGTGAGTCAGTGAGTGGTATTTGGATTTTATAGTATATTATATAGATTAGAATATTTCCAAAAAGAAAAAAACACAAATAGACTCCCAACCAGACCTTTTATTGTGACAAAGAAGAATATAGCATGAAGAAAAAACATGTATAATATTAGAGGTCGACCAAGAAGTCATGAACACGGGAGAAACGGAAAGCTTAACTTCGTTTAAAATCGGAACTTCCGAGTAGTGCCGAAGTCAGTACAGTCGGGTGCTAAGACAATAACCATTCCTAGTTTGTATGACATGCCCAGTTATGTCAAATCTCACGAATAACAACAGGAAGGTTTCCAATCTGTTAGGTTTCCTGTTTTGTTTGTTTTTATACAGCACGAACTATAGTCACAACTGTTCTAAATCTAAATCAAACTCAGAAATAAAGAGGAAGAAAAAAAATAGATTAAGGAAAAAGAATATCGATTTAGATTTAAAGAATATTATTATGAATAATCAATAAATAATAATATAAAGATATTATCGTATATTATTAGTGATTTTCTTATCAGGTACAGTGTTGCCTGTTGCAAAAAAATATAGAAGTTATCAAAAATGAAATTATTAATAACAGAAGAACAACACTGTGTTTTTTGACCGTGGTCTATTATATCAAAAACTGACTGTACATGACAACACTAGCGCACTCCTCTCATTTCCATGACTTCTTGGTCGACCTCTAGTAAGGTTTTATTCCTATCCTAGAAAACGTAAACAAAAGATGACACAAAGCGGTGATGATCTAAGTAAGAAGGAAGGTTACAAAGTCTAAGAAAGAGAAGGTTAATTAGCAATACAAACTAGTTTTATATTTCTTTAATTATATACATATAAATGATTCTATAAATACCAAAACAATAGAAAGAATCAAATACCTTTTAATTCCGTAAGGTTCCGGGCAGTCTATCGTTATTGTTCTTCGTATGTCATTATATTCTTTAATAAAGGATCACAAAATTAACTTGAAAATACACTATTGCCCCTATTATACAAAACAACATTTGATTTTATAACTAAAGAAAAGATTTTACACATAAAAAGAAAATGAGAAAAATAACCTAGACCCATGTTGTAATTGACTTTAAAAGAAACATCATCATAAATTTAAAGAAAGAAGAATTATAGCACAGAATACTTTAAACAATGATCTGATAAACAATGTTGAATATTATTTCACAATAATGAAGTAACTTTATTGGAAGATTCGACGGAAATTAATTAATAGAATGACGTGTAAGAAAAAACAATATGGCCGACGGACAACAACTGAGGAAGAGAGCAGTCCGAAGGTGGGAGCACCCCGTTTCCACTAATACAACTCTACCAACACAACAAATATTAAAAAACTAAAAATATTATTATTAACAAATTATTGTCAGTTAAATAAAAATTGCAAGCATACAGTATTTTATAAAGTAAAGTTGAAACTATGAGTTTTTAGTAATTTATTTATTTATAACAATATGTTTATGTTATCGTAATATAACCTCTTTAATAAGAAGCACTGTATGTTTACTCAAGTTCAAATGAGTTTTACGTTTAAGAAAAATATTTAATTATTATAATAACGAGTTAAATCAAATAATTATATAAATTTATTCGTTTCTTAAATAATATAATTATAATCTACCTAAATATTATGTTTTTGCAACGATAAATCGGTATGAACTTATCCCTTTATTAACAAAAGTAAAATATAAACTTCACTTCTACTTTTCAACGTTCTCTATATTATTATAATATAAAGCCATAGTTTTACTACTGTCAAAATTAAATTATTACAATCTGTAGAATCTATTTTGTCTCTAACTATTAGCAAATATACTTGAAATATTATATTGATTTATCTATAATAATATTTTAACTGATATTTAAGGAAGTAAGTTAGTTTCTGTGTAAACTCAAAGGGACAACATACATTATAATGTGTTAAAACAGTAATTATAGGTAGACTTTTAAGCTTTGTCGGTGCTGCCTTTTACTCAGAACTTAAGTTGTCTTACGGATACTTTTTAGGTTTTAAAATTACTAATTATTTCTGAGAAGGTTCACTTTTTTGTCTAATATTTAAAAGAAAATATTTCAAAACATATCTTTGCCAACTAAACGTGTCTAAACAAAATCCGTACAGTGAAATATAATTTAATTCTCTAGATGTATGTCTCCAATCTGGAGGGATGGCAGTGCCCCGCCAAGTCGAGCACAGCCATAACATTCTAAAGCTAAAGAACCAACACAACGGACTTTGGACCCCGCTCCATTATCCCAATATAGGTACTTAAAATTATATATAAAATTAATTTTATATTAGTTTCATTACAAATTAAACCAGAAATAAAATTTAAAAAAACAAAAAAACAGAGAGGACTTGGCTAAACCTATGATATCACAACTTTTTTTACTTTTACTTTCTTATATAAAAACAAAAAGTATTATTATTACTTTTACTTTCTCATATAAACAAAAAGTATTATTATTACTTTTACTTTCTCATATAAACAAAAAGTATTATTATTACTTTTACTTTCTCATATAAAGAGAAAGTATTGTGATGGAGCGAACATTCGATTATGAGATTTTGATCAATTTACAAGTTTTGAGGTCGTTAGAGTCCAAAAAAGTGATTTTTAAAAAATGTCTGTCTATCATCTGTCGTATGTTGTCTTGTAGTCTGTGGAGACGCGTGGATTCTAAACAACTGGGCCGATTTAAACGAAATTTGGCATACAAGTTCAGAAAAATCATACCCCAAGGCGAAATCGAGAAATGTTAGCTCCAAATTTGGAAAAATCATACCTCGAGGCGAAATCGATGAATGTTAGGTTCAAATTTGGGACGCTACCCCCCAAAAACTTTGAAAAAAATTATTACTTGAAAACGGTTCCGACGATTTTGATTAACAAATTCTAGTAGTCCATTAGTAGGGTAGTCCATTTGAATACTAATCTAACTTTTTTAAATTTATTTATTTAATTAATACAAAATTCCAAAGATATCAATACATAAAAAAAATGTTAATATAATTTACAATTACAATAATTGCAAAAGATACATTTAATTTGTTTAGCTGGCCGCAAAAGCAGTAGCTTGAGCGCGACTCAGCTATTTAAGACTAATTTATACGAGGTGCTTTTTATATATTATACAAGTTGGTAGGAATTATTTAGTTTTTAGTAGTTTTCTTTTAAAAGATGCTTTTATACAATAATGATACATATTATAAACTAATAACTATATATAGGTATAATTTTGAATATTTTATTTTATTTTTTTATTATTTATTTTGTTTATTTAATTTATTTACTATAGGTATAAACCGTTTTCTCGGGAAAAATGTAGTTCCTCAGAAAATAGCTTTAAAAGAGGACACAGAGCGGTTTCGATTCTCCACTGAGGGAAGTTATTTTCATGATAAATGTTGATGAAATGTTCAATAATAATTAAATGTACCAATGAAAACACGAAAACTAATAAATGGAATACACTGGGCTAAGTAATTTTGAACTCGTATGAGAGGAAGTTTGTGTGAGTTGTCTCGGACTGATTTGTTACATAAGTATTTTGGTTGGGATAACTCTCAATAAATTAAAGTTTGGAATTTTTATTGGTACTACGTTAGAACGGTAGTTAGTACGTACAGTTAGTCGCCACTCTACATAGGCGTCTGGGTGAACATTAAGCGTAGGAGCCCTTGTCGGAGTAGGGAATTGAACCTGGATCCTCCTTCGTGATACGCGAACGCAGCATAGCATTAAGCAATTGGGTACCCTATATTTTTTTTGTGCTGAAGTATAGCATAATCTATGTCAGATGTAGGTTTTAAGTTATTTAAGTTTTTCGTATGGCTATTTTAGTTATTTTTAGTGTTGAACTAATATAATTAAAAGCCCTTTCTCTTTAAGAACTATTACTTAAGACTTAAGGCATGTAAAAGGTCGAGACCAGTCACCCTTAAAAAAGAAGCAGAAAAGTTTGCTGTTGTTTATACCAAGCTTAGTTTGATTAGTACGGCTTACTGCTGACAGAGTAAGACTCTAAAGCCCTTAATATCCTATTAGTAAATAGTTGCTTATCAAGCAGATAGTAAAACTAAGCTGTTGGATGGCTTCCTTCTAACTAGCTGATATAGGACTTAGTTACTTTTAACTAGTCCTTCTTTAACCCGTAAACTACACGAATAGAGAAAAATCAATGGTCTGAGAACCGAATAAGCTGTAATGCAATACCTATCTTTAATATTGAAGCAACAGTAAATCAATAATTCTGCATTCACATATTATTTACCAACAGGCATATTCAAGATATCGGGTTCCTGCTAGCTCAAGTCAAGGCTATATCGATATAGGAGTTCCTGGTAGCTCATTCACATCATCTTTGTTTAGAAACTGGAGGTTATGGGTTCGATTACCGATTTTGGCAAAGGCAAACAACGCTCGGTGTATATCCAGCTTCACCAAATAAACGTGTAGTTGCTTAAGTGAAAATACATATGTAATTTTAACGTTTATACATATAATATAATGTCATTGCATATATTATAAGTTGCACAGGCTCTTTGGGACATATAATCCCCACTTATTTTGTATTACTAATATATTTAAGATATTACTGAACTGAAAACTCAAAGAGGAATATTGAATAGGTTAAATTGCGTAAAGATAAACATAGAAATATGACGAGACTGCATATTTAAATTGGTTACTAAAATTAAGCTGATTACTGAAATATATAAATTTTTGGTTATAAGCTTTGATAGAGCGTGCGTAGGCAAGTTTGAAGTTGGTGTGAAGTGGCCCCTCCCCTCTACCTCGCTTATGCAGAGTGCAAAAAATCTGGAAAAATTCCTGACCATTCTTCGACCAAAAGTTAAGATACTCATTTTTGGAAATGTCAATTTTTTTTAGCAAAATTACTTTTTTTAAAAGTAAGCTCGTTTTTTCGATGTATTTATACGTTTATAGTCCGGTTCACTGATAAAAAATACTAAATCAGAAGTTTGATTATGTGTTTAGAGCATATCAGACCCTGTTCAAAGTAGGCTTTTTAGCATTTTAAAAATAACCCACTGTAGGTGGAACGCGCGCTATGCTTGATAGCCAGTTGAACTACTTTTAATACTGAACTAATAAGCAACAACAGCACCATCAATAGGTACTACTTAAACAATACTGTGTGCGGACCCCCGCTGTGTGCAGACTATCACACACTTGACCTCTTTATTTTCCGTACTTTCAAATGAATTTATCATTATTTCTAAATAAACTATAGACCCATTCTTTAATAATCGGACGTTTTTATTTGTCTGCAGTTTCTAGTATAAATAAGGTATTCAGATAAAGCAATAACTCGTATGTTTGATATGAATGGATTTTCATGTTTTAAGATATTGGTTAAAACTAAACCTTAATTTCTTAATTTTGGAATACAATTTCAATAAGGTTATACATAGAGGAAAAAGAAAATAAATAAAAAAGGGACGGCTAAAGTGTTTCAAGCATGTCTGTATAAAAATAACTATAAAAAGTAAAATAACTATTTTTACCCATTCAAAATACACACACAACTCCTTTATTATTGAAAACTGATGCCAAATACCACGAGCTGAATATTTTATCTGAGTTATATCAATAGTTGCTTTGAAACAACCATCATATCTATGGCAATCACACTTGCAGGTTGAACTAGGTGTTTGTCAATCAATAGTTGCTATGAAACAACCATCCTAGCTGTGGAGATCACACTTGCAGGTTGAACTAGGTTTTTGTCAATCAATAGTTGCTATGAAACAACCATCCTAGCTATGGTGATCACACTTTCAGGTTAAACTAGGTTTTTGTCAATCAATAGTTGCTATGAAACAACCATCCTAGCAGTGGATATCACACTTGCAGGTTGAACTAGGTTTTTGTCACTCAATAGTTGCTATGAAACAACCATCCTAGCTATGGTGATCTGATCACACACACTTACAGGTTGAACTAGGCGTTTATCAATCAATAGTTGCAATGAAACAACCATCCTAACTATGCCAATCAGACTTTAAGGATGAACTTGGTGTTTGCCAATCAAGTTGCAATAAAAAAAAAATGAAATAAACATTTAATAATGCAGTCTCAAAAAGATTCGGTATATTATTTCACTCTGGATTTTCTTCTATGGTCTGAAAATACGCGTAATTAAATGCTAAGGTCTTATTTTATCTGCGATAATTCGACCTCTACTTGGGTTCATTATCAAGCTTTGAATATAAATCCTTACTTAAAGCAAGGTTCTGAACTTAATTCTACATTTATCTCTGTTATTTAATATACACTTGCTCTGCTGTGTGCTGCACACTTAGCCCCTTAATGTTTACATATTTTTTGTCAAAGAGAACATTAAAATTTGAATAATTTAAATATCTCGAAGGAAAATTATGTCCCACATCTATGACGTAAGCAGGGGTCGAAATATCACAAATGCATAAATTGAACAATTGTAGAAAGTGTATACAAGTTAATTACGAGTATATATAAATAATATTTTCATAATAAAATATTTTAAAGATAATTATATATGAAAGAAGACAAACAAGTGCATCCAAATATATCGTTCAATTATTTTAAAAAATCTATAAAATATATTTTTTTTTTTCTTTAAATTAAAGTTTAATCTAGGGAAAGATGAAAAGTTATCTTTTTTCATAAAACACTGTTAAACTAAAGGTAAAAAATTAAACCTTTAAAAACCAAGCTTTAATTTAATATAAACCATGCAATTTACTTACAAAAGAAAACGAATGTTAACTTTCCGTTAAGAGCTGAGGTTTCTCCCCCCCCCCCCCCCCCCCCCCAAGGTATTGGAATTGGAATTATCTTTAATAAATATATACTTACATCTTAAAGAGAAACCTTAGAAGTAGAATATTACAGAAGGTTCATCTGGGCTCAATTTTCTGTTTTTTATTATTTTGCCTCTCTTACTCCCTTAGGGGGAAAGAAAATCCCTATTGGCAGAAATCAATAATAATATAGAAATTATCATGCTATAGATTTTTTAAAATATCGTTTTAAGTAAATCATGATAATTATGTTAGTGAGAGGACACGGTTTTAATAAGTACACAACCGCCACCTTGAAACAAAATGGCCGCTTCTCAATTATACATACATATATTATATCATTTATATAATCGAGTAGTGTCCCGACGACTCACCTTGAAATGATTTGTTATTGCCAAGCTAAGGCAACCATATTTATTCCAATAAAAATGAATGTTTGTTTTGATTTGATGGTCTTTAAATAGATATGATAACACCTAAATTAATTTACTTAATTTTATTTTTTTTCTGAAAAATATAAAATTAAGCCCGTTGAAACGGGCCCAAGAGCTCGTATAGTATAGAACAGCGGTCCAAAAGGTAGTTTTTAAGAAAATGTAAGTGGTCCACAAACAAATTTTATTTAAATTTTTACTTTCTCACGTACATAATAAGTAAGCAAATATAAAGAGAAAGTATTTTAATAGCCAGACTTTTGTGTGGTCCTCTAACTCCAAAATAGTGGTTTTTAGAAAATGTCTGTCTGTTGACTGAGCCGATTTTGATCAAATTCGCCATACTTGTTCAAAAAAAAAATCATAACCCGAGGAAATCAAGAAATTAATTTTGGCTATAACATTATGTCTCGATAACGAATCAACGAGAGACCCTTTCAATGTAGTCCATTTGAATAGGAATATAACCATATAACTCGTCCCCTCGGAAAAAATTTAGTATCCAAGATGTTGTTATAAATAAAATAAAAACTTATCCCGAGGCAAAATTGAGAAATGAATTTTAGTTCCAAATTCAGGGACGATACCCCCCTAAAAACTCTATAAGAAAAAACAGGGAACCAATTAGTCTATTTAAATAAATGGTATAGGTTGAATTCCCGGGAAAATCTAGTTTCCGAGATAAAGATGATAATAACTGAAATTCGAAAACAAAAACAATCACCTGTTGATCACTTTTTAAATATGTTTAAAAATAGACTGCCAATTGGTATGGCACATAGCTTCCTCGCATCCTATCACGTACATTATTAATTTTATATTTTATGCATTTACAAGTTATTATTGTTTAATTTGTTTAATTTTTTCCTTCGTTTTTTTACACTTGAATTAAAGTATCAATTAAGCAAAAGTTAAAGAGCGCAGACGGTTCAAAGTAATCTGGGGCTATCTGCGGGCTACTTTCATAAAAACTATAAAAGTTTTATACAAATCGGATAAGTACTTTTGAAGCTATAGGTGTATATTAATGTATGTTTGTGCGCATGTGGAAGAGAAACAAATGAGCGCAGCAGGTTAAAACTTATATGGGGCCAACAATGAGCTACTCATGACCTACCCTACCACCCAAATTTCATTAAAATTGAACGTGTAGTTTTTAAGATACGTTGAGTGGCAGACCGACAGACAGACACGGAACCAAAAATGTTTCCTGATGTCTGAAACGAACTTCAGTCTTGAAACTTTTTAAATCTGAGACATAACATATTTTCGTTCTTCATAACGATCACATAGCTTCCGTTACAGGTTTTTTTTTAGAACGTTCCAGTTTAGTTCCGTTTGGGACCTTGCGTGGTGTAGATCCAATCGCCGGATCCGACAGGGCCGTAAGACCAAGTTGGACCGTGAATGGCTAGTTTATATACGAGAAAGTTTTGTTCAATGTATTGGGTCTTTTTTTTTAGCAGTATTATTAGTACTATATATATATAGCAATATTCATACTAATACACTGAATAGCAGTCAATCATAAAAACGACAGCTTAAAGTTCTGAAAGCCAAACCCAGTCATCCATATCATAACCTCATTTTTGGCTATCTATGTAACGTGAAAACCCATTGCTGAGGGAAAAAACCAATTATCATTAAATTTAATTTTTAAAAACATATTTTGCGAAAATTATCTTTTGTCACAGCAATTAAAAAAACTCCGTACCGACCTCAGCTTGAAATTAAAACGGTTCTTCATCTTGAAGTAACGTCATTAGTGCCAAAAATCAATAAAATAATTTTAAACTAGCAGAATACAAATCACACTAATAAGTTTATTTTTAAAATATGATTTAATTTTTTTGTTATGATTAAACTAGCTTGAATTATTTCGTTGCAATTATATATATATATATATATATATATATATATATATATATATATATATATATATATATATATATATATATATATATATATATTATATATATATATTAGTGGTCCAAGGGATTAAAAATAAATTGAATGGTCCGTGAGGTCTGAAAGGTTAGTAACCACTTGTGTAGAAAGTATAGTATATTTATAGTACATTTAGAACTAATATGATAAAGGGATATTTATATATTACGAGCAATGATGCAGTAGGTTTAAATTATATGGTCATAAATATATTTAAAAATGTTGTAATTATGAAATAATATAAAGGTCAGATTAGAGATTTAATGGGCTATTTTTGTGTAAAGTTTGTAAGAAGAGCCTGTAGCTTAGTAAGTAGCATATTAAATGTGAACAAATGAGGAATTTTAACTGTTTAGAATAGTCTGGAAAAAAGTTTTTAAAAAAATTGTCTAATTATTTTTTTATCCTCATACATTTATAAAATAAACTAGGTAAAAATAAAGTTACTTATTTATCTTCTTATACTTAGGAAGAGGAATTAGAGGAAAAAAGAAAAAGCTAAAGACCGAATAAAGAAGTTACCGACTTTTATAAGCTTATACAAAAGTTTTGATCAGCTAGTCAGAGTAACTACGAGGGGATACAAAAACTAAATCAAAAGGTTGTTTGTAGCGATCAAGGTTAGTAGAAAGTGGGGTGGGGTGTTGAACAGTTTTTGGAACGGACAGGAGTTGAAGGAGGTTTGGAAAAGAATTTAGTTTGTATCCCCCCTCCTTCAGACCTCTAGGGCAACGAAAACTCGACAAGGTGCCCCCGTGAGAGGTAAAGTGGGCATGGGCGTTTGAAAAATTACTCACTGCAATACACATGTAGTCTACCCTCCCCCTTCAACCTCCATACCCTGGTTTGCCTCTTGGGAGGGCAACGGCTCTTAATTGCCACTGTTGGAGGGAGGGAGGTTTGCGCAGCTCCCTCATATAAAGCCATTACTGAGAAAAAAAAACCTGCCGGCAATTTTTCACCTAAACGCAGACCTTGTTCACACAATACAGTATGTAGTGGGAGGAGGCGAATAAAATTGTTTATTAAAAAATATATACTTGTCTACATATAACAGTATACATATGACCTAATAATTTATATACCACTTTTTTTTATCTCTTACTATTAAACTTATGAAATATTGAATATCATAATAAAAAATGTATTTTTGCACTATACAACACATGTGATATATTAAAAAACATTGAAATCTTGACGATATTTACTTTAAGCTTGAAATTTATATGTCTATTAATAATAAACTAAGCTATCTTCATTTATTCAATTTATTTTATTTCAGGATACATATTTAATATTTTTTTTAAATTTATATAATTTATTTTTTATCAGTCTCACGAGGTTTTTGATTTTTCGTAAGTTCAGTTGTTACTAGTAATTATTTATATTAGAGAAGTATTGAAAACCAGTCATGCACCATGACTAATGAGCATATTTTCAAAGAAATCTGCGTATTATTGGCTTATGATAATAAAGGAAAATTTTGGTTTAGAATTTGGATAGGTGAAAAAAAAATTGGTACACAGAGTTACGGGGTACAAATATCAAAATAGTAGGTATATAATCTTCATGATGCATTTCGTTGATAAGCTCTTTAAGAGTAAATTTATTGTTCTTATAAGAGGGGGGGGGGGGGGGTAAAATATGCTATTTTTGACCCTAAATGGCCAAAATTTGACCTACTACACAATAGTCGATTTCATAAAAATCAGTTCAGTAGTTGCGAATCGACACTTACGGTCATATATCAAAGTTTTTTTTATGGTTTCTTCGTTGCTTATAGACCACCAGCTTCTAACTCAAAATGCTCGTGATTTTTAGGAATTGCTATTAGAGTATATTAAAATATCAGTATTACAAATCTTAAGGTAGAATAGTTTTTAAAAGATTTCCAATTACACGGATATATTTTTGGAGAGCTATGTTTAAAAAATTAGTTCTGCAGCAAGTATCATCCTATACTCTGCAGAAGAGTGTCTACTCATGTCAAAAAGTGTGTGTATTTAATATATTTTAGCATTTTTAAAATGTATGTACCTCCTGGTTTGAATTACTTATTTTTTATCTATGTTCTATTGAGATATCCACTTGAAGAACATTTTTCATGCCAAATGAAATAGAACTAAATTTTAGCATTTGTTTTATTAATTTTAACTTTGTTTCCTTTTTTTCTACCTTTAAACACTTAAAATATTTGTGTCAGAAACGCGAAACAAGGGATTTTATTTCTTTAGAATAGTCTGTAAGAGTTGATAAAAGAAGAAAAAGTAAAAAACTACGGAGAAAAAATAATAGAAAAAACTTAAAATACATCAAAAAAAAAAAGAAGAAAAAGCATCAACGAAATCAAGAACAAGAAAATCGAAACAATGACGAAAATGTCGTTGAAAGGTTTAGAAAATTATTTTCGGGCACAAATCACAAAGGTGGGAATAAAGAGTTAGAGAGTGAGAAATCAGATCAAAAGTATTGCGACACTTTGGTGGCACCTCCCTTCCACCCCTTAGCGTTAAATTTCCCCTGCAAAAAGGGTCATACTCAACCCACCAATAGTGAACGTTTCACAACTAGTTCCTGTCATTTCTGTAGCTTCTAAATTTGTCAAAGGTCTTTTTTCTATTAAAGGCTTTATTCCAACAGGACTAAAGCCATGTTTTGAGATCAATAGGAACAATTTTAACACACCGATGCACCGCTTTTTCTTCTACCTCTCACATGTACCGAATCACAAACGCTTTTCCGAAATAGAATGAAGTCTCTGTTGAAACTCAAGGGGTTGTTTTATACAGATGTAGAAATAGGAGAGCGAAAAGGTAAGAGGTAACAGAGCAAAAAGGTATAAAGTTATCTAAAATGTTATAAGGCAGATAAATAAGCGTCATGATGATCATTTTCACGAGTTTGATGTTTGTTATTTACAATTTATTTTCATAAAACACAAATTTAATTAATTAAATTTTACATGCTTTGAGGGGATTGTGTTCAACATTACCAGGAATCGAGTCTTTTGACTTTGCTTAATCTAGTCTCTTAAACAAATTAGTGCATTAACTTTTATTTATATGGTTATATATACACCATAATAATACGCTACTCAATGATAATGAGAAGAATAGCTTTTATAGCATATATTTACAATATTCCATTCAAGCTTAAGATATAAAAAAATGTAATATAGCAGAAGAATACATAGAACTTTTGATCTAAGTTAGAATAAATATAGCTCTTCACTAAATTTGTTTATCTATAAATAATATTCGACTAACATGATATATATATATATATATATATATATATATATATGTGTGTTAATGCCTTGAAGTCTGTAGTCTAACGCTCATCTGCTGGGGCTAGGGATGTAATTGATAAATGGGGACACAATTAAATCATTGGTAATAAATTATACTATAATATTTTTATTTTATTTTACCCCTAGAACACTAACCATATTTTTTACCCTCTTATGACTAACCTCGAGTCATATTGACTCCCTAATCTATTATACCCAGTTTTATTAAAATATATAGGCCTAATATGTACAATATTTTTTAACACGTTTTAGAGCTAGTTGTTGGGACATTTGGGTGCTTTGTTTGCCAACACAAAAAACAATTGTTGCCAATAAAAAACAATTTTTTCCTTTTAATTCCAGTTTTTCAATCGGGACACAATTACATATCCGGTATTGTTATCTACCGGAGTGGTTTTATTTACTTTTTTTTATGTAGCTTTTTTCTTTCCTTTCCTTTGGTTTTTCTATTTCGTAAATAGTTTCAATTAATTTATCATTTTCCTCATCATCGCTGATGGAATCAAAAAAGGCATTTTGCTTCTGAGCTTACCGAAGGTAACGGAAGCTATGTGATCGTTCTGAAGAACGAAAAAATTTTAGGTCTCCGATTTCAAAAATTCCAAGACAGAAATCCGTTTCAGACATCAGGGAACATTTTTGGTTCCGTGTCTGTCTGTCGGTCTGTCGGTCTGTCATTCAATTTTTGCGAACCACCATATCTTAAAAACTACACGTCCAATTTTAATGAAATATGGATGGTAGGTCATAATTAGCCCATTGTTGGTCCCATATAAGTTTCAACCTTCTGCGCTTATTTGTTTGTCATCCACATGCTCACAAACATACATTTATTTACAGCCGTATCTTTAAGAGTAATCATCTGATTTTTATGAAATTTTTATGGTTTGTCGAAAGTAGCCTGCAGATAACACCTGCCTAATTTCAACCTTCTGCGCACTTTAAATCGTGCTAAATTAATATGTCTCATATTATAAAGCCGCTTGGCTAACTGACTCACTGACTGACATTAATGTTTACCCACTTCCAGAAGAGCTAGAGACTTGTGGTTTGCGTCATTCGACGCGCAACGTCCATATTGTGCACCAAAATAATTATACAAAGTTCACTTTACCCCCTTAAGTTCCTTCCCCCCTTAAAAAAATCAAAATGGGTGACTTGATTTTTAAGATGGTATAGGGGCTTATTGCGGCTAAACGGTAAGTCGTATTAGAAAATGGATAGCACAAGTGGTGACTGATTTTAAAAGATCTACAACTTTAGTCTTATGAGTTTTTGTCGTATCATCATCGGTTGTACCCTATATGGTGATAATTTTGTTATTTTTTGGTTATATTTTTTTCCATTTTTGTCTTTGAATGGCCATAGTTTCTATAATAGTTGACCGATTTTATTTCTGATTGCGGCGATTGAATCTCACACTAATGCTCTTTAAATTGAGTATATTTTATTTCATTAGTTCATCCTACTTGCTGAGAACATGAGAGTAAACTTTTTCCCGTGCGCCGTGTCACGTGACCACTTTTTTTTGTTTTTAATATTGTGTCGTATATCATTTTAAAGGCCTTGATATGTACATTAAAGCTATTTTATTTGTTGATTTTTTTAAAAATTTTGTACATGTACTTTAGTACCGATTTATAATTTTGTTGTAGGTTAAAGGGTTTAAATACTTTTCTGATATTAGGTTTTTTATTTATATGTATTTATTAGTTAAATGAATGCCCTTTTGTATTGTTTGTTTTTTAAAAATATAACTTTGGTACCTCAGAGTACAGGGGTACAAATGTTAAAGTAAATCTTTTATAATATGATGTATATCGTTGAAAAGCTCTTGCATAGTAGATTAATTTTTGTTATATTCTATTTTGTGTTATTTTTAGTTTTGAGGGGGGTAAAATAAAAAAAACTGTTTATAAAGCGGTTTCTACGATTTGGTTTAAGTTTTATATTTGTTTATTAAATTAATTATATGTGCGCTAACTTTTGGTGCTTGTTGGAGGCTTTGTTTCTTCAACAAATGTTTAAATTTCTTCAACTTTATTAAATATTTACTGGAACAGTGCCGCACCGTTTCAACTTTTTGATTATGTTTATCGAGGTATTTTTCTTAATTCGGTCTTTTCTTTGCGAGGAAGCTATGTGCCACATTAATTGGCAGAGTATTTTTGTTTTCAAATCAGGGTCCAAATCACAACCGTCACCATTATTGTCAAATACGCTCTTTTTCATAATCGGTCATTTCCTTCATCAAGCTATAAATGTCGTTTGGATCATTGTATTTTTTCTCCATTATTTGACTATATTCATATTCTATTAACTTTATATAATTTAGACATATAAAGACAAAAACAATATAACAATTTATACTTATAAATGAATAAATTACAATCATATTACCTTTAATTTGAAATAATTATTGAATTAAAAGTTATATAATATCTAATTTATAAGATTTGAAATGGCCAAATAAACAATAACACGACATACTATTCTAAAAAATTCTATTCTGCGTCAAAATTACCTACAAAAAATTTACGTGTAAGACTAAACAGGAGTCAAAATGACTCCGTGACTGCAGAAAAAAAAACGATATGTCCTCTTTAGAATCTGAATGTGGAACTGATAGAAGTGTAGAAGGGTCATTCAAGGGTAGGAGATAGCATAGCTGAGATGTTGGAGTTCTGTGTTTTACAGACACCGTGCATTCGTAGTTTAAAAAAAAGGGAGTCATTTTGACTCCAGGTTAGTTTTCTAGGGTTAAAGAAAAACTATTTATTAATGTAATTTGTCTATAAATTTGAGAACTTTCGTTCAATTTATATGCAATGATTTCGATTCAAGTCGCCATTGATAGTTATTTAAACAGATATAAAAAAAAGTAACTGTCCCATTAATATTATTTATTTATTTATTTCTTTACAATTAAAAAATAAATAAATAAATAAAATAAGTCAAATTTTGAACTTTTGAATGAGTTTTTTTTTTGGAACGAAGTTCCTTATAGCACTTTCTAGAGCCCAGAAGTGAATCCGACAAATACGACCGTCACGAAATTTACCGATGACGATAACTTAAGTAAAAATTGACCGATTAAGTTGAAATTCGGTACACATGTGCATTTTAGTAATGGCCAGGACGAGTTCGTTGGACAACGTTATCCACCTAAGCGTTCACTTGCAATGCTCGAGTAAACGTAAACTTCAAATGTAAAATTGGAATTTTAGGACGGGGAAAATATCTTACTTCATCTTTTCAATGAGACAAAAACTTTTTAAGTATTTTATCTACGATTGATACGAAATATAAACATAATATCTTTGTTTAGATGCGTAGAAAGTGATTATTTACGTACTTGTGTTCATTGCGCATGCCCGTCTCATAGTTCTGAATAATTCCTCTTCTGTACCACGCTAGCGCGGTAAAGAAGAGGAATTCTTTAGCTTTACGCACGGTTAGCAAGTTTGTTTACATTTAACAAAACTAATTTGCAGTTCTTTTTTTAAAATAACTGTTTATATCGAGTTTTTAGTGAAAAACAATAATTAAAATTAAATAATAATAATAATATTAATGAAAAATTAATATTAAATGTAATATTAAATTAAATATAATATATTAAATTAAATTAAATTAAATTAAATTAAATTAATTAAATTAAATAAATATATTAAATGTAATATTAAATTATTATATTAAAATTAAATAATTAAAGAACAATAATCAATTAGATGAGTAAAGTGGCCGGATAACCCCCGTCCTGTAATGACCTAATGAGCTGTTGAACAGGACTAAAAATACAACCAAAAAAAAAAAAAAAAAAATAAAAATAAGTGAATCAAGTGACTTTGACGAAAATGTGGAGAATAATACTCCTCCAGAAATAATTAATTCGCCAAAAAATACAACTCAAGAATTAATGCCATCTTTATTAAGAGAGAGATACGAACTTACATACAGCAAGTTTATTTTTTTCTGTATTTATTATTTAAATGTAACAATCTTAGATAAAGTACGGTACGCAACTCGTGCGAAAACGGCATTTTGCATTGCTCGTGTGGTTTTACTACCCTCGCTGTCGCTCGGGTGCAAACTCCACACTCGCATGCAAAATGCTACTTTCCGCACTCGACGCTTAATGTAATATATATATATATTTTTTTTTTCACCTCATCGTCAAAAGTACAATTGAAACAGGCATGTAAAATTTTAACCTGATACAAGCAGAAGTTTTTGTGTAGTAAAGTTATATATTTTATAATATTTTAAATGGATGTTATAATATTTTTCATTAATATGCTGTCTGATATGACTGTCTGAGGGAACAGTCATATTCCGACACTACAAACATCTGCTTTAACTATAAACTCATCATGACTAACTTATTTCTCAGTATACAATACATTATTTATTGCAAGACGACTTTTCTTTTAATTTTGCCTTAACTCCGCCAACTACAAATAGTTAGTTACTTTTAATTTTGTCTCTTTTCTAAATCCGCCATGTATAAGTAGTTAGTATCGTATAACACAGCAGTGTGATTTTATAATTTATATTTAATGAAAAGCGTAAGGAACTTCGTTCCTACCGGGTGCCCCGCGACACCAAACTATATATATTATAGCACTTTCAATCATGAATCTTGAAATTTTAATTACAGATTCCACAAAGGAAAAATGAAAAAAGATATTTGCCGCACAAAAACTCAGAATCTAAGAAATCACGCTATTTCAAACCTTGCCTTAGCAATGGGAAGTCTTCTAGGATTATCCATTCCTTGCTTATTGCATAACTGTGATTGTGTGCGAGTGAATCGGTATGAGACTACGCCCATAGAATGTACGTTTTTGAGAGCCGTCCCAAAGAGTTTCAAAAGCATTTGTTGGAGTTTAAGATACATTTTGACGCCAAACGAGAGGCAGCAATTCTGTTTGGCACCCAACGTAAGGTCTCATTCTACCAAACTACATTGTGCCATTCCCCTTTTCTCCACTTTTCCTTAACCCTTTACAGAAAAGTGGCTTTATTTTATTTTCTTTTTTTTGTTATAAAAAGGGCAACCCACACCAATATACTCTCCCTTTCAAACCTTTTTCAACGATCCTAAACGAGTTGAACTTAAGGTTGAAAAGTACCTGTGGGTGTCTTTTTACTGCCCTTTCTAAATCCGAACTAGAGCCAACTAAAATCTTCTTTATACCTTTACGATTCCAAAAAAATAAAAAATATAAACTACTAAACAGTACCATTCTAAAAATTAAAATTGATATTGAAGCGTTTACTAAGAGGATTGAAAATATTCCGTTTTTCAGAACGATCAAAATACTTTTGTTACCTTCGGTAAGTTCAGATGCAATAAAGCATATAAAATACTCTGAGTTAAACTTAGTAATCAAAAGGTTAGTTGTGGGTGGGAACTACTGCGAATATTCACTGATTATACCCTCTTACAATATTGTTTTTCTATTAAAGGTCTAGAAGTGGAAACTACTGACAAGGAATATTTCCAGAAATCGATTAAATTACATAAAATACATTTTTCAAACATGCTCATTCAGTCTGAAGGGAATTTATTAACCAGCATAATCAGACCAACTGTTTTCAAATAAAAAAAGGTCATCGTTGCGCAGTGACGCCGAAGACCGGCATACAATGAAAGAAAACACAGAAGCGTCACCCAGTGTGATACGGGCTTTATTGGTATAATA
This sequence comes from Gerris lacustris, assembly GCA_951217055.1. Lineage (NCBI taxonomy): Eukaryota > Metazoa > Arthropoda > Insecta > Hemiptera > Gerridae > Gerris > Gerris lacustris. The sequence continues at coordinate 30,238,747 of OX578283.1, read as the reverse complement.
AAAGTTGTTTTTAAACTATTTAAAGAAGGTAAGGCTAAAAAAACTATAAAAATACTAAATATATAAATAAATATGCTCAATTTTTTATTATCAAAAGATTATTGGATGCAGCAAATTTTAAATATATTTGCCAAGCATATCCAATAGGTCTAAGGGGTGTTAAAGGTTAGTTCCTTAGCAATTTAACAAATCGGACTTCTTTGTTAACTAGCATAATCGGTCCAGCCGTTTCAAGATATTTAATAGAAATTTAATGTTTAAGCTTTTTAGGTAGTATTCATACTACGGAAAGAAAAACGCAATTTTTAAGGATTTATGGTGTAGTTGAACGTATGCAAAATGGAATTGGTACAAAAAGAAACCAAATATATGTATGTACTTAGGATGTCCCCTCTTTCATTTAAATCCCACATGACGTATTTCCGTACAGAAAATTCGACTCTTATTATACTTCAAATAAAACCTTTTGATGCATCTCTATATTTTTCCCGTGTTTGGGTTATACATAACTGCAAAGTTTCAAATTTCCAAGTAAGTACTTTCGAAGATACAGGTGCGTTAACTACGGACTGGCAAACGCGGAAAATTATAAGGGTCCTCGGTTTTTGTTTAAAGACACTCATAATAGCAAATATTTAACACAGACCCACTAAAGGGGAATATGATTCACTTATTTAACAATAATTTTTAGCAGAAGTGTAGGGGTAGCGTGTCACTCGTCTGTTAGACCATCAATGAATCGGGCAGCAAAAGGTCGAGTGTTCGATGCCGCGCCACGAATCTCTGATTTACATGGCTCACTTACCACCACCAACCATTTATATGGATCACACCATCTATTCCATGGGACATGGCATTGACATGATGTGTGACGTGGCTGGAACTCTCTCTACTACGTGGATAGTTAAAATAGGACCAATAAGGGCTTAATTGCTAGGTTCAAACAAGTGGTTTGTCCTCACAGCCTACAATAATAGTAGATGACCTGAAGGCATTCGACCTTACCTTGAGATATTCACGTTTAATAATAAAACAAAGATAGATTATATACAGCCACAGAGAGTACTCGAAATAAAAAGTGTTAAATAATATTTTAAAAAGCTTCAGAACTGTTATAATATTTTCAATTTAATAACCATTTCGTTGTCAATCCAATGTCTAAGACGGACTTTATTAATTTTAAGATCTAGTAAATTGATCTATATATACATATATATATATATATATATATATATATATATATATATATATATATATATATATATATATATATATATTTTTTTTTTTTTTTTTTTTTTTTTTTTTATTGGCAAAAGTTAACAATAGTAAGGGTAACTTGCAGCCATTTTAAATAATGATTTTAATTGGGCAACGTGGGTAATAACAAATTTCAAGGTCATTTTGTTCCTAATTGGGCTGCGGCCGACTTTTGTGGAGCCAACCCAGCATTTGCTTTGTTGATTGAGAAAACCGCAGAAAACTCAAATCAGGTTGGCCGGACTCGAGTTTCCTGATGTGAGGTTTGAAAATCTCACATTTGGCATTTATAAATTTTAATTATTAGGTGCAGTACACTTACAGTTATACCATATATACTTACAGTACCATAACTATATACACTTACAGGTGTATATAGTTATGGTTTATAATTAATGTCTTTTATAAATTTAATAATCGTCTTAAAAATTTTAATTGTTTTTTTGAGAATAATATTTCTAAAAATTTTTGTTATGAAGGAATCTTCTTCTTGTTTTAATTGATTAAATTATTCCCAACCATCAATGTCTTAAAGCGTAGGATAAATATAAATAATCTAGCTTCTAATTTTTTAGTTTCTTTATGAGAAAAATAAGATAAAAACTCTCACATAATTGTTTTAATAAAAAATATTCATAGAAAAATGGGAGGTGGTATGTACTTATGAAGATTAAAAAAAAGGAAAACAGAAAATAGTTGGGCACGCGTTATATATATTTCTTATATCTCTTGTGGAATGCTACAAACCGTTTATATACTTATCAGATAAACACGCGAACAGTGCAACCGCACGCTAAACGAATTCTATTTTTCTAAGGCTTCTTTTACTCAACATTTTAGTAGAATTAAGTATTTAATATTATTTATCAATTATTAGTTATAGAAGTCGAAGAAGCCTTCGGCTTCTGTAACTAATAATTGATAAATCCACCTGTATACGAACAATAGAAATAAAAGGGTACTACCACGGACTCATTAAATTTTAGTATATATTCTGAATTATTAAATTTTAGAAAACTTATTTTTAAAAAATACAAGAATAAATAGACTGCCAATTAGTGTGGCACATAGCTTCCTCGCATCCTATCATGTACTTTATTGTTATATTAACAATAATATTATTGTTATATTAATTTATTGTTATATTGTTTATAGTGTAAAAACTTTAATAGTTTTAGCGATCTTTAACACTTCATAGTGGTGTCGCTGTTGGTTTTACTAAAATATTTTTTTTGAAAAAATTTGTTATCTCATTGAATAGATGAAGTTAGGTCTTTTCCGACCTAAAATTCCAATTTTAAATTTTAAGTTCACGTTTACGCGAGCGTTGCTTGTTAACGCTTGGACGGATATCGTTGTCCAACGAACTCGTCCTGGGCATTGGTAAAATGAACATGTCTACCAAATTTCATCAAAATCGGTCGACATTTACTCAAGTTATCGTCACACGTTTCATAATTCGCGGAGACAGACAGACACGAGACCAAAAATGTTCTCTGATGTCTGAAGCGGATTTCTGTCTTTGAATTTTTAAAATCGGAGACAAAAGTTTTTCGTTCTCAAAAGTGAAAACAATGCTTCCGTTACCGTCGGTAAGCTCGGACAACAATAAGATAATTCTAAAAATAGCTCATACTGAATTTTAATACAATCAAATGGGATAATTGCGTGGATATGTTAAAGCAAATACGTAATTTCACAAGTCATTGTCAATATTACCCAGAGGATTGTGGAAGGCTCTGAATCCTGGGCACTCACAAGCAAACTAGAAAGTAGATTAAAGGCTCAGGAGATAAGATACCTGCGGTCAGTCGCTGGAAAAACCAGAAGAGCGTGAGGAAAAAAACAGCGTGAGGAATCAAGTAATCAGAGGTAACCTTGGGACCACACCTATAATTCTGATAGTCAATGTAAATAGACTAAGATGGTTTGGACATTTGCAAAGAATGGGAGAGGAGCGTTTCCCTCGTTAAGATCTGGAGGTACGCATTGACGCCCCACTCCCCAGAGGAAGAAAAAGAGTTACCTGGAAAGATAGCCTCTCTAACATCTTCAGGGAGAAAGGAATCACCTGGTCTCAAGCTGTGACCAAATCACAGGACAGAAGTGACTGGAAATCTTTGTGGAAATTCTCTACACCGAGAGGTAGAAGAGAAAGCAACTAAGGATTGTGGAAGATTTAATTAAATATTGATTAATTGAGTGTAGAAAATATGTTTGAAGTAATTATTTAAATTATTTCCTTGCCTATTTAGAAATAACATTAACTATTAAGTAAATGGTCTTTATGGTAGATAATTTTGAAGTGAAACGTACCTGACGTTAAACACATTCGGAAGGATCTTATCAATTTCACTGTTAAATTAAAAAAAAGCTGTTAACATTTGTATCAAATTCTTTAACGATTTGGGATTAGATATTTCGGAGATTAAAAATTCAGAAACCTACCCACGTCCCACGTGCCCCTGAGCAAGCCCAGGCAAGGCTCAGCCAGGCAATCTTCGGAGGATTTATCCCTGACCATTCTATACCCTAAGCTAACTGACAGACTTATTAAGTGTCAACCACTTACTCGGAGGAAATCCTTTAAACTTTGAACCCCCAGTTACCTCTAAGGTAATTACAATTGGCATTCTAAAAGTTTGTTAACTAGTTCTGAGTTTGGTTTTCCTGTCCACATAGCTGGCTGACAGGTAGAACTTTCAACCATGCCTAGCCTTCAGAGTCTGTTTAGGGGCAATATTGTTGGGAAGAGCTATGATTAGTTATTACTCCCATAATCAGGTAAACAAAATAAAGAGCTATAAGTATTTAATTTTTAATATTTTATTTGCAGTAAACTAAAGACATTTAGTGTCAGGTAATCTTCCTTTTTAAATTCAGAATTTGTAACCAAACAATCATTGTTGATACGGGAGCGTCTATGGAGGTCATCTTAAGAAATAATATATTTGTCTCTCGGCGTAAATTAATCTTTTTACGAGCCAAAGCAGCTTTCAACCTTCATAAGGCCATCATCAGTGCCAAAATACGGAAGAAATAGAGTTACAATAGTAAGTGGAAATTAACATAAGGCTGTCTTATGTCGATATCTGACATGAAGTAGACTCACCTTTCGCTTATTTCCTGTTACTAATGTAACTCTATTTCGGCTCTGATGATGGCCATAAGAAGGCTAAAAACTGCTTTGGCTAGTAAAAAGTTTTATTTACTTACAGACAATTTTATTATTCTTAACAATCACTATTAATACTTATTATTGAATTTCTTATTTGATAGGAACTAGACTAATTTAATGTCAGGTACTTTTCCTTACAAAATTATCTTCCAGAATAGACCATTTACCAAATAATTGTAGTTAATTGAAGCGAGCTTCTTATATTTCATATGCATCTTGTTTTTACAAACAAAATATGCATCTTGTCCTTCTGTCTGTGAGTCACGTTTAGGTGTCCGACGATAACTTGAGTAAAAGTTTAACGATTTGCTTGAAATTTGGTATTCGTGTTCCTTTTACTAATGCTCAGGCTAAGTTCGTTGGACAGCGTGGTCCGTCCAAGAGTTCGTAACGAGAGGTTCAAATATAAAATTGGAATTTCAGGATTGGAAAAGATTCAATCATCACCTATTCGAAGAGACAAACATTTTTTTTTTTTTCAAATAACATTTTCTTGTAAAATTAACAGCGACACCGCTATGAATTAATAAAGATCGTTAAAACTAACGATAAAATAAAAATTAAATAGTTCTAACGTAACGATTTTAATAAAACGTCATATACATCGTCTAAAGCACAATTGGAACAGGCATGTAAAATTTCAACTTGATACATGCAGAGGTGTTTGTGTAGCGAAGTGAAACATTTTATAATAGTTGAAATGGAATGGCCGGGACGTGTAGGTATTTAAGGAATAGTGGAAAAACCCTTCTCCCCCGCTACAGGGTTTTCTTTTACAATCATATTCATTAACAATCAACTCAACATGATTAAATATTTAATATTTATTGCATTACGCTCGCTTCAATGATAGAGCCTCACGATGCCTAGTGTTATTTGAAAATAAGCGAGGAAATAATTTAAAAAATTTCAACACTCTTCTAATCAATATATTATCAAAAATTCCACAATCCCTTGGGTAATATTGACAAAGACCTGTGAAATTTCGTATTAGCTTTAACGTATCCATGCCGTTATCCTATTTGATTGTATTAAAATTCAGTTTGAGTTACTTTTAGGAGCTATCTTATTGTTTATTTTTGAAAATGTTTTTTAAAATTTTTTCTAAAATTTATTGATGGTTAGTGGTAGTACCCTTTTATTTCTAATGTAACGTATATATAGGTGGATCTTCTTAAAGGTAAATACAATCCGAATACATTATTTAAATGGCGACGTCTCGACTTATCCGGTCATTATCAAGCCTTCAAGCTATGGAGCAATACTCAATTGGAAATAATTCTTTATATTTGTCTCGAAACCCCATAAAATCAAAATGTTTCTTCTCAGTACTCTATCGTGAGGCACACTGGATAAAGAAGTGTCTGTTATCTACAGTTTTATTCCGAGCTTGATGACATTCTGCTAGCTTGACCTTCAAAAGAAGAGGAAGGTCACTGTCTACATGCGATTTGTACCTCCTCCCCCTCTCCCCTTCGGGGAGAGCCAAGTGCTTCAGCTAGTTTAATTATAAAATACAGCATCACAAATGTACAAAATAAAATAAAATGAAATGGAATGAAGAAAATAATTGAAAATCCGGTGAACTATTTCATTGGAAGATATTATTAACTTGAAGACGTTCACTGAACGTGATTTTCAGAAAATTGCAGTTTTAAGTACGAAAGGAAAGAGAAGCCATTAATAGAACAGTGTGGAGACTGCAGTAACATTAAAAGACATAACTCCGCTCCACTGAGAAACACTTAACTTTGAACCTTTGCGGTGTCGTTAAATTATAAAGCTTCCCCTTTCTCAGCAGCTTAAAGTGTTTTCTACGACCGAATGTGTTTGTAATTTCTGTATTAAGTTGTAAAGTGTAAAACCACAAAATGAATTAAAGGAATAGATATAAACCTTTAACATTTAACTGTTCTTCATTGAGAAATGTGATATTTTAAACTTTATATTATACGGCAAACTATCGAAATAAATTACGTTGCGATAAATCATAGAATATATATATATATATATATATATATATATATATATATATATATATATATATATATATATATATATATATATAATATTTATATAAAGTTGAAACAGATGTGTTGAAAATGATTAATGATTTCGAATCCGTCTTGAGTTGGTAATTTTAGTTTGATAATTAAGTTGGAATTGTACAATTGTTTAGTTTTGAAACTTGGAGTAATTACAATAGCACGATATGCTTGGAATTACACAACTGCTCTCAATAGGAAATTATAGCAAAGCAATTGTAATAAAACTTGATGCTGTAATGAAAAATGTTTTATTAGCATCAGTCAACTTATAATTCCCCCCATACTTGAAACTTTCTATAATTTGTTATTCTGTGACAAGGCGTCCTGATACTTTGTGAGTAGGTGACAATAAGTATTTTTAGAATAGCTTTTTAAGTCGAGTTAATATTTAAGTAAATTAAACTTCAAGAGTAGACTTAATTTGATATTTGATGAGGTCTAAGTTGGAAACATTATTCACCTTTCTTGAATATCAACTAGATATTTATAGGTGTTAGGACAGCGGTTTAGGTAGTTACTTAATATATTTCGAATTTTTTTATAATGTGAAAAGTAAAAAAAGGTAGTAGTAGGTAGCAACTATAATTTCATAATTCTTTTATTTCTGTTTATAATTTAAATTTAATCTTTAGCAAAAACCTAACCGTGAAAAAAGAGTCAAGGTCCAGGCCGCCTCTTAAAAAAGGCAGCCTATCCAAGTAGTGATATTAACATTGTCCGCCTGCTCTTTCTTTAGTTCATAACCTCACTTCACTCCTACTTTCATAAGTAACACTACTATTTTATTTCTATTGCTTAACACTTGGGCAATTTCAGGATGAGTAATAATATAACAGACTTGGCCGCAATGAAGATATCACTTTATTTACACTTTTTTGGGGTAGGGTCTGGAACTCTTTTCTTCTGAGTTCTTTCCTTCCTAACATCCCAAATATCATGTGAGTGTACATGATATACTGATGTTTTATACTTCATTAAGAAACTGGACAAGGGTAAAATAAAAATAAAAGAGCAGTGTTGCTCATGAATGTAGGAGTGTACGGAGGTTATAGACTAAAAGGGATGTGCCACGCAAAGAATGGCACATAGGAACTGTTCCACATCAGACTTGCGTCATCAAGATGTTGGCTCGGCATTACGCTGTCCTGCACCGTTTCGTCGCGTCCGACTCATCAGTGTGCCATTCTTTGCGTGGCACATCCCTTGGTGTCTCTCACTCACACAAATTGTGTAGCTAATTGCAGTGTGCAAACACAGTACTTTAATTGCTAATGTGTTTTGCCAGCTAGGCAAATATGGCGGTGTGAGAGCACGCTCGTCTGTTGGAACAGTTCCTGTGCCATTCTTTGCGTGGCACATAGAGACACCCTTGGTGTCTCTCACTCACACAAATTATATATATGTATAAAACTAAGAGGGACAGTGACTGGCTGACTCACTGGTTGACTAATCACTAATTCTCCTACTTCCCTTTGACATAGAGATTTGAAATTTGGTACATATAGGTAGAGTGAACCATAAATAGAAAAGTGCGGCCATTTTGATTTCGATATGTGGCCACCATATTGAATTATAGCCGCCTTCATGGATTTATCCACATTCTATTATCTCAGCTTCCTGTGGACCTAGATCTGAAACTTGATACGTAGACGTATGGTAGCTAAAGAAGAAAATTAAAGTTACTTTCACTTCAACATATGGCCACCATATTGTATTATAGCCACCATCTTGGATTTAATCACACACTATTATCTTAGCTTCCAGAGCACATACAGATCTGAAATTTGGTACATAGACTAATGGTAGCTAAAGAAGAAAATTAAAGGTACTATCACATCAACATGTGGCCACCACCTTTGTTCACTTTTCAGGAGAGCATTTTGAAATTTTGTTGTTTGTACCATGCACTAAACGAATTTATTTAGGAACAAAACTTCAAACGCATTCTAGTGGGGACATATCAAACTAGGACATATACCACTTCTACCGCCAACAGTTTTATGTGTAAAGATTTTATTTCTGGTGCAATAATATTTTTAATTAAATATATTATACTGTTAAACAAAATGCATTATCTGAATAATAACTGCACTGCACACTAAATATGCAGGAAAAATAAAAATGAATGGTTAAATTCTTTTTAATTAAAAATATATTATACTTTCAACAAAATGCATTATCTAAATAAATACTGCAAAGTAGATAAAAATAAAAGTTAATGATTAAATTCATTTATAATGAAAAACATAAAAAAAAACAGCTGGTTATATATTAATTTTAGATAAAATGTTTAAAAATAAGTATAAACAAATAATATACCTACTTATATTAAAATAAGAAATTGTGTAACAGTAATGATATATTAATTATATTGTTTTAATTATTTTTCACACACAGCACCAACTTCTAGACTTGGCTTCTAGACTTGCCGGATCGGCGCGCTTCGCGCGCCTGATCCGGCTAGGAAAACTATATAATTAAGTTTTTATTAAACAGCTCTACAAATTATTTCAACTATTAAAAATCCGTTTTAATTAAAATTAATCTAACTTTTAATTAGGTAATAAAGACTTAAGAAACTTTAAAATAACAAAAAAAAAAGTTTGTGGCTATGGTTTATGCTAAGACATTTATCTTATTTTATTTTTTTTATTTGTTTTTATCTTGCCAGAAACTACCTTGATTAAGTGTTAAAAGTCGAAAAAATGTTACTTCTTCTACTTTTGCCTGTTCCAGTTGGCTTGGCCTTTCATAATCTCTAATCAGATTATAAGGATCACTGAGGTGTAATATTTCCGATAAAGACACGGCTCAATATATATTTTTGCCAAAAAAGGTGAAAACCCTCTAAGGTTGGAGATTTCTTTTTACGAGGAAGTCAATGTGAATGAATAAAGGCTGTGTTAGGTTATCCACGTGGGATAAGAAGGAAGGTCCTTGGCAAGTTTAATGCATTGATATAGTGTCCTGTACAAAGGACCTAGGATATGAGGTGTTAAGAGGGTGGCTGGAGGTGGTGCGCCCCCTGTAATTATCCTAACGTTAGCTAGAAGGGTTGCCTTACCCGAGGCTCGGGTTTGCGTGTGTAGACTACTGCTAGTGGCACCCTCCTTGGAGTGCTAAGGTTTACACTGAAAGGGTGCCACTAGGGCATAGTCAGCATCAGGTGTGGACCTTTACCGACATTACAGCCCTAATTCACCCTTCCTCGCACCACCTAAACTTAGATTGCACTATCCATCCTTCCTAGCCGGTCCCTCCTTAAATTATATAGCTTTTTAGCTGATTCCCCTGTGCCTTGGCTTGGCTCCACCTTCTTCAGCTAGTTCCCTAAGCCGCAACCTACTATTAAAAGGCAACCACTCCCAAGTATTAAACCTTGCCCGCTTGGATAAATGCTTCTTATAATGGTCCTAGCGTGGGAAAAACCTTTTCGTACTTATTAGACTATTAAATATGTTCCGCCTTTGTAATTATTATCTAGGGTTTTTTAGAGCTTAACAATCGTACTTTTAATTATTTTTAGTATTAAACGGCAAAGGACATGCTACCTCACCAGCAACTTGAAAAGCAGTGACGTTATTCGAAAATGCATTAATACATTAATCCACATTACCAGAATTAAGATTAAAAAATGTTTTTAATAAAACTGATATTACCGATATTAAAGATGAGCCATATTTATCGTACCTGAGAAACTAGGAACTAATTGTTACTAATAGTAGTTGTATTAAAACCCAGTAGCTTTGGCAGATATTTTGCCATTTTAAGGCGTTAGACTCAAACATTAATGAAGTAGATAAACACTAAAAATGTCCATTCAAAGCAGTATTTTATGTTAATTCATATAATTCTATCTTTAGTGATGACATGCTGAGGTGCCTTAGTTTTAAGAAAATTGAATAACATCTATCAAAAATATATATTTTTTCATTTCTAAAAGACGAATCTCTATCTTAGAAACAAAAACAATAAAAGTATCCTTCATGTTCTACAATTCTTTTAGTGCTCTTAGAAGGCAGTTAAGTATTAATTTATTATTTTTGTGCTGACGTTTTTTGTTTATTTTATTCCCAGGCCGAACATGAAGTAAACTCGGGAGGACACAAAAATATGTCGATGTCATATTTTAATGTTACCTTTATACATATATTTTTTTACTTGAGTGTTCGCAAAGGGTAAGAAACTGCGGGGTAATTTTATAGATGTAGCAAACATTATGGCTGCGCGCCTTAAGGTCGGGCCTTAAATTTCAGCTTTCTTTTACAGCCTTTACTCTGCTACCCTTCTTTAAAAAGTAACTGAATTTTCTTATTTTTCAAGCTAAGGTTACGAAAACGAGGAGAAACATACTCAAATTTCTGATTAACCTTTAAACTACCCGATTTTATTTACGTTTGAAATCAGTGTGTACAACGGAGTTACTAAAAAAGAGAATATTCATGAGGAAACACAAATCTAATTTTTATATCGTTAGGAGAGTAGAAATATATGAATATAAAAGTAAACATAGCTTTAATAATTTGACAATTTACTTTAGAAATTCTTTTAAGTATCTTTTTACTTTCCCATATAAAGAGAAAGTATTGTGATGGCGCGAAAATTCGATTTTGATGGATTTACACGTTTTGAGGTCCCCTGAGTCCAAAAAAAAAAATCTCGAAAACGGTTCCGACTATTTTGATAAAAAAATTCTAAAATGTAGTCCATTTAAACGAATCTAACTATATAAGCCGTTTTCCCGGGAAAAATCTAGGTCCTGAGAAAATAGCTTAAAACGTGACCGATTTTTAAATATTTATTAAATAAAAAATAAGTATTAAAAATCACAGGGAAGTACTTGCGTCCAAGTACTTTTTAGGGTTTTGTAGATGATTAAGCATGCCCGTTATGTAATTATGATTTTTCGCTTCGATCTCAAGGGTCCCGGGTTCGATCCCCCAGGGGGTCACAATGTTTTTCATCGCTAATAACGACTAGATAAATTAATTTTTTCAGAACACTTCCATCGCTCCACCATAAGGTATAACCATGAATTATTTCGAAATTTTAGGACCACCCGTTATATAGTGGCTGGGGGGGGGATATTGGGGGTGTATTTTGACTTATAAAACCAATAAAGAATGAAAAATTTAAAAAATAAAATAATATATACTTGAATCCTACTCTTCAGCAGCTTCAATTTGATACCCAACTCAAAATTTATAAAAAATACATTTTTTGGCGCACTTCAAATTTTCGTGCCCAAAATTGGCAATTTTTAAAATTTGGGATGAACTCCCGAAATTTTCATCGCCCCACAATAAGGCATTAGCATGAATTATTTCGAAATTTTAAGACCAGCTGTTATATAGTGGCTGGGGGGGGGAATTTTTTTTCGGTATATTTTGATTTTTTTACCAAATAAGGAATGCAAAATTTAAAATAGCTTATATATATTTGTGTCCTACTTTTCAGCAGCTTTCATTTGATACCCCACTCAAAAATTTTAAAAAATATAAATTTTTGAGTTTACAACATTTTTGCGAATTGCGCATGCGCATATTTAATTTTGAACTTCTATTTATTTTTCCTGTGGTTGGGTCAAAAATTTGCACCAGTGTTTCAAATTTCAGCTCTTTAGCTTAAACGGTTCGGGCCCTATGAACCAAAGAGCGACGGACAGACGGACACATCACCCTCGGCATAAGGGTTTTGAGAAGAATCTACAAAACCCTAAAAAATACAAGCATCATATTATTTTCTTTTTTTATAATTTGAAATAAAAAAATCTAACCATGATATTTTTTCGAAATTTGTTCTTTTTAAATTCGAATTTAGTAAAAGTGACATTGTTTAAAACAGATTTCACAATAAAAAATGAAAGAGAGATAGTGATCAAGAAAAACAAAATGAAATTAATATATAATAATACATTCTTTAAGTTGTTCATAAATTCATTATTTGCCTTAAAAGAAAATAAAAAAAACGAACCCCCTAAAGAATAAACGATTTTTAGTTGGCATTAGTCTCTCCTTTCTGTCTCAGCAAAAGCAAAGCTCACCAAAATTTGCGTAGTTTTTAAAATATAATATGACACCTTGGGCGTCAATATATCGTCTGTTGTTTGTTGTTTACAGACCTAAGCAATTGTTTTGCAAGTCCGCTCCTCCTAAAATACATTCTTTGTGTAGCGAGACAGCCAAGCATAATTTTGTATGTAAATGCTAAAATATTGATAATGGATATGGAAGAAGACTTTTCTCAGACAATGAGCTCAATGTCTAGATGGTCCTTATCTCCTTCTTGATTTAGTAAATAGACAAACAATTATACATCTTCAAAACCGTCTCATGTATGAACTGACTTCCTTGGGTGTGGTCGTCTATTACTGGTTTCACAATGTTGTAACGATTATCGTTCACAGGTGGTCCGGAAATACCGATTTGGTTTGTTCAATTGAACATTTTGTTGCAACTCTGTTTTAGAGTTCAATATTTCACACTACTTTAGTTTCAAACGTAGTTTATATACTTTACACTGTGAACAGATCAATACTATATTTCTGTACTACTCGTTTGAGAAAGCAAATTACATATTTGCTTACTTGCTTCACCAACAACAACAACAAAAAATCTCCACAATACACCAACGCGTCCACAAATTTGCACTTTGCTGACGCAGTAAGTTAAGAGACATACTGTCAGACTAAATATAGTAATAAAAGTTTCAAGAAATTACAAACGTACATTCATCTATACCCAAACTATATTTTGAAAATCTATATCTTTAGTTAAATTTAAAAAAATTAATGCTTATTTGGATTATTTTAAAGGAAAATTCACGCACTTTCGAATGCCGCAAACTGACCTCTCTATCTATCTCTATACCAGTATTGACTTCTATTTCTACTGATTAAATACGCGGAACATCTGTACAATAAATTAGGACATTGGAAAAACAAAATTTTAGATTTATTTCTTTATATGCATTATGTATGTATTTATAGTATAAAAATTATTGTGCAACATTTAAATTACGTTCCTTTGTATGCATTGCAATAGTAGTTAAAATTGATTAACTAGGGGAATGTAAATCACGCTCTATTTCTTGCATACAATAATTAGTAAACTTTTAATCTAGTTTTATATTGGTGAAATTAAAGACTATTCAATAAGCCATTACTTCTAAATTAATAACAAAGAATAATTAAATTTCAATAGTAGGTACACAATAATAGTTTAAACCGAAGAATAACAGGTTATAATTGTTTTTTTATTGTTACAATTACATCTAAATTTACCCGAAAAAAATAAAACATGTCTAACATTTAGATGACTCGATAAAGGCACTCATTAAATACATAAATCAACGCAATAACAATAAAATAAAACAGGATGTATGTGCAATAAAATATCTCTAGCGAGAATAAAATAGGTTAATACGGATTTATATATACGAGTATTTATATCATGTATAATTAATTATAAATCTATACCTGACTTATGTATATAAGTCAACTTGATTGACTGTCTGTATGTTCTGTTTAGGCTCTTCCGTTTTTTAAGGTATCTGGACCAAAATTAGCACACAATTTGTCATCTTCCTGGTAAAAATACTGGTGTAGTTTCATCCCCTAAATACTTTATTACTTGTTTTAAAGATGGAAGCCATTTAAATGCTATCTGTAAAGCCAAATTTCACCTAATCACCTAATAATTACTTCATCTCAGAAACTCTTAAAATCTGGAATCACGAATTTTGCTAAAAAGCCTGATTTAATCAAGTCAAAATCAGCCCTCTGATATTAAAGGATATTTTGATCCGCAATTTTTATTCATGATGGTGCCCATTTTCTCTAATTTTCATAGGTGCTCTATCTCCTAAACTATTTGGTCAACAAACTTGAAGTTTGGAAATAAATTACTTTTATGAAATATAAATGTTCTATAAAGCGGTTTTTCAAATTGAATTATTTATTCAAAATGGCTGCTATGTACATGTTTAACTCGAAAATCTTGATCACTATAGCTATTTTAGTCACTATCACTTATCTTGATGACTAAAATAGCTAAACTTGATAAAGTATTACTTTTATTAAGTTAGGATAGACGTTCACAAAGCAAAGTGTTGTGTCTAATAATATTAAGTTGATGTTAGTTAAATTTTAATCAAGTTTTAAAATTGATAAACATTCTTTGTCTTTGTTGGCCATAATTATGATAAAACGAAAAAGGTTATTTGCCTGGTTTATTTGCATTACCCGCATAGCTTGTACGTCAGGTATTTTTAGTGTAGATTTAACGCCCACTCAACTTGGAAAACTTGAGAGCTCAAAATCCCTTTAACATTTTTTTATAATTAAATACGTTAAAAGCGTTTTCACTTGCGTGTCCCAATCTGAAGTGTCCATACTAACTGAACTGGCATTGGGGCTAGCTTTGGAAGCTTAGCGGCGTCCTTCTTTTTGCCTACTTCTAATCCTAAAATACTTCCTTGAATATTGTTTTTACCATGTGTCCTAAAACCATTCCAATCATTCACACCCGAGTACACCACACAAAACTACAAGACTACAACCCACGCTACACACTTTTACATCGACTTCTACAGCCTACATCTTATCTCAACACACATAATAAATTACTCATTTATATCACCATAATTATGACTATATGGGTATAACTCTGGGGTATCACAAAGTGTTCCAATTTCTTTCGTATCCAATCCCTACAGTCCAAAATCTTAGGAAGAGTAGTCCACGCTCCTTTTGATATTTCTAACTTCACCCTTCACAATGGCTATAAAGTCCCAATACTATAAAATATACATACCTTATATGTTCCAAGATTGTCGACGACGCAAGGGAGCGAAGCATCCCTCCCAAGAGCTACTGTTACGTTAGGAATAGGCTCTGCAAACCTCGGCCCATCTGTGAGAGCTGCAACATAAATTGATACATTTTTATAATGTATAATACGGATCAATAATGCAAACATATTATTGCACACTATTGATATTAAAGATAAAGGCAGAAAAACAGATAAAATTTGAACCCCGATCCTTGTGCATTTATACACTTACCTTGTTTTATCTATTTTTATGTTTGAAAAGTATTACATATTATTCTTTTATACAATGGTTGACAATTAATACAGGTAACAAAAATAGTATTACTTGTAGCGAGTAATGAGTACTATTTAACTTGGGAGGGACTATAGTAACCATTTTGAAACATGAATTTATTTCAAAATGGTTACTATATAATTCTGATGCGGGTGAATAGTTGAGGACAGAAATATTTGCTCCATTTTATTTATAATGAATGGATAAGTAGAATAGTGCTTTTTAAACTTGGATTTTTTTTAAATTCGAACTGATAATACATTTGGGTAGTAGAAATTTATCGAAGTGGATGGAATTAAAGCTTGATGGAAGTTTGCAAAGCACCTAGCAGGTAGGGGGAGAGGAGTCTATCAACCGAGCCTCAATTTCAGTTGTATTGGACCCGCGAGAATAGCGTTTTAGAAATCCCTGATCCCTTCCATCTACCTCCCTCTCGGCAAAGTTAGATTGAATAGTTAAAGTATTTGGGAGGCTTCGAATTCACTCCTGTACACCCTTTACCTCTCTCGTATCCCACCGCGCAATGATTTCTGCGGCTTAAACGAAGCTGGAGGGTTGATTTGGCTCAAAACTTCGACTTTCAGTTCCTCTAGCTCCTTAACTCGGGTAGATGGGCGACAACGATGCGCGACGCTCGACTAATTTAGTTCTCTATATAGTTACACGAAGAAATTATTAATTTCAATGAATTACTCTTGAGAGTTATAATTACGTAATCAAGAGTTTGATGTCAATTGTTAATATCAAGGATTAGGCATACTATATCAAGTAGGTTTTAAAACTTAGTTGATCACATAAAATTGAAGCTGGGTCCTCAGCTTTCTTTTACTTGGATAATTAAGTAAAAAACGCAATGGAAATAATAAAAAATATGTTAATATTATTACAAATGTATGCATTTTGTTTTCCTATTTTTTACCGTTAGTGAAGAGTGAAACTGTTGAAAATAAAAAAAAAAAAAAAATAAACGGAACTCATTGAGGAACGAACCTGGACACAGGAAAACGTGAATTATAAAAGAAACTATTTTTTTTTTGGAACATAAGCTAAAACGTGCCAAGAAGTTCGTAAATAACCACTATAGTTATTAGTTTTGAACGAAAATTAGTAACTCGTTTCACTCATGGAACCGTCCTGCTCATTCCTACTGAAAAATCATTGGTTGTTTAATATAGTTGATTGTACAAGTAGATAGTAGATATGTCAAGTAGGTGGTCCATTTCGAGGAACATATTCATATTACGTTTTAAAAGTTACATTAGTTCATTAGTTCATTAGTTAAATAAGTTCATATTGCGTTTTATTATTAAGTTTTAAATGTTACATCAACCATACAATTTATGAATTAATAAAATATAATTACAAGATAAGAAGAACTTTTTATATACCAAGTTTTTAAATTTTCTGTTGAATCATATGGAATGTTGATAATATAATTGTCATTGTTATATATGTTAGTGAAAAAAAATTGTTCCGAATTTGTTTACTTCACATAAATGACAACCATCTAGAGAACTGATCTTAAACCTATAAAAGGACAAATCTTTGTACAACGGATCTTGCCAACACCGAATCTAAACCGTGCCATTCATATGCCCCTGTGTAGGGACAGTAAGAGAAGAAAAATGTGTACAAGTAAAGAAGTACAGATGCAGAAAAATTAAACCGATACCTAGGACACAAGTTTAAACAAACCTGGTTGTCACACGTCAATTAATTTATTTCTTTGTTTACTTTTCCTTTTTCGCTGTCATTCATGTTTACCCTCTTAATAAAAAATCACAAATTTGAAACCCATCAAAATGAAGATTGTAAATATGGGACATGTCAAAACAAATAAAATAACATGCGGATTTTTTCCGAACTAACTTTCCACACAGCAACAATTGCTGAAAATGAATTAAATTCTGCTGAAATTGGCTAAAAGTCTTAAAATAATGCATTGTCATCGTGTTCTGAGCTATTCTAAAAGTTTAAAATGTCTAGGTACTCAGGAAGTTAGTTTAAAATCGATTGCAAGATTTGTACTGGACAAACAAAGAAACAAACAAAATAGCAAGCTAATATAAACGTAGTAATAAGGTTTCTTCTATAAATTGAACTATATTTTTTTAAACTTATAAAAAAGAAACAAAGAAGTAAATTAAAGTAAACAAAGCTATATTCGGAGTTAATATTAAGTAAGTTCAAAGAAGTAAGTAAAAGGTTGTAGACCTGTAAGTCTCAAAGTTCTTATTTAGTTAAAATAATAACAGTTCATGGAAGAAAAAAGTAGCTTCATTATAAAATGTCTGCAGGAAAAATATATAAAAAAGAAACCTATTATTTTTCCCTTTTCTTTAATAATATATTTTCCTTTGAAATATACTTTCGTTTATCATTAGTAAATACATAAACATCCTTTAGCTCGTAAGCAAAAACCAAAGATAAAAAACCAAAGCATTGTGATCATTCGGAAGAATGGCATTTTTTTATGTCCCCGAATTCAAAAATTCTTAGTCAGAAATCCGTTTAGACCAGGGGTTCCCAACGGGGTCCAGGTGGACCCCTTGGGGGTCTATGGAAATTTAAAAGGGGTCTATAGTATTACAGGGGTCTATTAGGGGTCTTAGATAATTTTAAAATGTTTGAAGATTGATTATTTCAAGAATCTAAAAGAAAAATTTTCGTTTCGTTCTACAACGAAAATTAAATTATTTCTTAAGCCGTCAACTTCTGTAAATAATGCTGGTGGATTAGAAGCCTCTTACAATATTTCTTTGTTAATTACAAAAGCCGGATATCCCCACCCCACTGGTGAAAAATTAATATCGCCCACCAGCAATAAAAAAGGTAATAAAAACTGTTATGAAAATGAAACCTGGACTAGTTTTAAAAAGTATACCGCACTGTAATTACTCCACACAACATCGTATGAATGAAATGTCAGAAGATACTAAAAAATCCTAAATTTATGAATTGAAAATTAGTAAATTTTTTGTGCAGTTTGTTGAATCCACTTTTTGTAGAAACAGAATTTTGATGATATACCTATGTTCGACATTATAAATCCAGATTAAGAGAAATTACAGAAGAAATTCTTTCAGCGAACTGTTACAAATCTAAACTACAAGTGTTCATATATTTGTGTTGATTTTTTTTTTTTTTTCAAATTTACACTGAACACTTAAAACAATTAAAAGAGATATGTTATGTTAGCTATAGTGACTTTACGATGATAGGTAATTTCAGGCCAAATGTTTAAAAAAATCAATATATCACACAATGACCACATTAATAAAAATCTAACTATTGTCCAATTACAGTATCTATACATCTAAAATCAAGTTTATATCTGTTATCTGAAATCTTATATAAGCCAATTTAATCTAATTTCTTGTCCAAGTTCTTAGCACAATTGTTATCTTTTAGGATTTTTGAGTGCAATATTTAAAATTTTGCTAACGTTTTATGCTGTATATTAATGGAAAAATGCAGGGGGTCGATGAAGAAAATATTTTTTTAAAGGGGTCGATGAAGGAAAAAGGTTGGGAACCCCTGGTTTAGACAGTAAGGAACAATTTTGGTCTCATATCTGTTGGCCAGTCTATTGGTTTAATGCAAAACTTCTGCTCCCATTGCTTAGCTGCATCTTTAAAAGAGGGCCCAGGTAGCCCGAATTAAGTTATGCACGATCGGGCGAGGTCACCATTTAGATGGGCGACCACACTTTGACTTAACTTGCTCAATTCACGGTGTTCACCTAGCATCGCCATATAAATGAGTAGATACTTAAGTGAAGTGATTTCTAACAGGTTATAAATACCAATTATAGGGTGTATCAGCTGATAGAGATAAATACTAACTCCGAGTAATCCATTAAATACATAGTTTTATATTCTCTTTGGCAGGCCTAGGCCTTCCACGGGTTGATGTATCATAGAGTTAGTTAGTTAGTTAGTTAGTTATATCTTTAAAAGTATTTATCTGCATGTAAATAAATTTGGATGATGTGTCGAAATTAGTCGACATATATGGTCAAATAATACTTTTAACTGTCTGTACAAATTAAATTGAATAAACATTAATGTGACCCCACTGGGAATTGAAATAGGTCTAAACAACTAAATTTTGCATTCCCTATGGGTGACTTATTCGTCAAATAATAGGACTCGAGGAAACTAATATAGTTGAAGAGCTAATATAATTGAGGCAAGAGAACGGGCCTCCTAATTGAATCTGCGTAGTGATTGCGGTATCTATTATTGATAAGCATGTATAGCTAAGTAATATTTGATTTACGCAATGTGTTTGGCAAAAAGCGAGGTAGAAATTGATATAACAAGCAAGTTATTAAGTTATAAAGCTGGAATATTATTTTAATGGTGGCTTTAATAGTACGCGCAATGATACCTCCTATGGAAGAAAGGGCATTTTCGGTGAGAAAAGCTCTTACAGTTCAACTGAGATTTTAAATCTGGACTTAAAAAAGTAACCCGAATTCAACTCTTACACGAGCTAGACATTTAAAAGAGTATTTTACCAAACTTGTATGAATATTTCTCCGACGTATCTTTTTATTTAAATTAGTTTTTTAAGGATATGTTCGGAATCACTAACTAGATTAACAGAGATAAGTTTAAAAAAGACTAACCAAAACAACCAACCGCGTTCGTCAACTTTCGGTTGATCAGAGCCTAAACATCGTTTTGTTCGGTTAATTAATCATAACGTTATCTTTTTGCACTTAATGTATAAGTTAAAAACTAACAGTAAAAACTTAACAGTTACGTGGGAGGGAAGTAGTAGATGAGACTTCACCAACAGAAACCAACAAACGAAACCCACATTTGGCAATAAAATATCTTAAGAAAAACGTAAGAAGGACTCGCGTCCGCCCAACCTAATTAAGGTTTTCTGAGTCAGCTTGTAACTAGTCTGCAAGTCAACTAGTCAGTTGGTCAGCTAGAACCTCAATTTAGGTTGGTCCCCTATTTAGTCAGTCAACAGACTGCCTATGATACCCGTTTAAACACTTGCAAACTATCCTAACTAAAGTCCAATCGAAAATTCCCATTTTAAAAAAATAAAATAAATTAAAAAATAACAAAATATTTAATCAGAAATTATCTAGTACACCCAAATGTAAATGTACAGCTCCAATCCTTTTCAAAATATAAAAAGCACAAACTATCTCCCTTCAAAGTAGCATTATGGCTCTAGTATAACAAATAATTTTTCGTTACTTATGCCAATAAATAACTTTATTATGTGTATATTTGATTGTAGTTAAATTGTTTATGTATTAGAAATGTGAAGAGTTGTTGAAACTGTACATTACAATGTGCTGTAGGAAGTCAACAGTATTCGAAGGTAAACTGTAGGTAAATATTACAGAATTATAAGTGAATTATTCATCGGAGCAGGACTCGGAGCTACATTGCTACCAAGTCAACTAGAAGCACCCTATAACCCTCTCATACATAATATTCTCAACAACCAGAGAGAACCTAACGGAACAAGCATTTCAAGGATTCATTTTAAAACTCAAGCAAAAAATAATATTTGGGAATTTGACTTTAGTTTATAAGATTGTTAATATATTATACTACTTTTCGTAATAAAATATTCTAATCGTTAAATTATTGAATTTAAAACCGACAAATATAAATAAAATGATATAATTAGTTCAACACTCTGAAATTATATATACAAAAGTGTGATATTCCTTTGTCTAAATAGTTATTAACTTCGTTTCCCATTCTACTTTTCAATATAAAATGGATATAAATATAGGTCGGTAACAAAGTAAACGAGTACCCAGGTTTCGTAACTTAATAATAATACAATATGTAAACGTAGAAATTTGCCTACATGATATTATATCAAATAATCTATCGGAAATGCACAGCACATAGATATTGGAATTTATTTGTCCTCCCTAAAATTACTCTAGCTACCAAATCAGCACATGTATCTAAATCATTAATCACTAATCACAATGGAATCGCCTATTATACTTCAATTGATTTATTTTAATTAGATATGATTAGGATGGGTTAGAAAATTAACCGAAAATGAAACAGTTTCTAAATATTAAAAAAAAAAATATTATTATGAATATAAACAGCATATACTTGTTTTGGCACTTCTTTAGATTGTTACTCCCCTTATAAAAAAAACAGAGGAGAGTGACAATCTAAAGAAGGTGTACGGAATGTTCTTCTTTAGACTGTTACTCCTCAAAATAGAAGTTGGATATTTCTTTGTCTCAAAGTACATTGGACTAAACATCCCTTTTTCTTGATAGTTATTTAGTCAAACTCATTTTTATTCAAAAACAACATAGGGGAGTAACAATCTAAAGAAGTACCCTTGTTTTCATCTTTAATTGAAAATGACTTCTAATTTTACTTGGTCACACCCGAACATAGGAAGGTAACCAAGTAAATTAGGTGCCATGTAGCAAACATTTTATTGATTACTCACCCTATATTTGTTTACCACTTATAAGGAGTTCCTGTCTGAATAACTAAAAAGACAAAGGGATACTTAGTCCAAAGAATTTTGGGACAAAGCAGCATCACTCTTGTGTGTAAAAAAGGTGAAAATATCACGTAGTCTAATTAACTATTAAAACAAGGGAATATTTTCTAATTATAGTAATTTGAGGTGGTTAACCAAGTAAATGTGTCCTATTAAATTAAGAATTACTTTATTGGTTCACTTTAGCCTAGATAATAAAGTATAATGTATAGTAAAAGTATACCCCAATATGGTAGATTATATGGGTGTGTAAACCCTTCATGGCCTATGTATTATACGGGGTGATCTTTGATTTACGTCGTATTTAAGTAAAAGATGAAGTCGAAAAAAGCATTTTAATAAAAGATAGAGATTTGGGAGAAAATCTAAAACAAGTGGAAAAGGGAGCTAATTTTATGAGTAAGGATTATTAGAAGAGAGAGAAGCAGTGTTTCGGGAGGACTACAGCTGGAACAAGGTTCGGCCCTTATTGGCCGGGTCTAAAACTCGCTAATCTCTGATCACATTAGCCTGGTTCACAGCCTCAGGGGAACTTCTAGACCATCCTCTACACAACAAACTTTTTAATATTATTACACTTTCATAGACTTAGAACATAACTCATAAACTCATGACAAGAAATTCTCTTTCCAGATCCTGGAGCTAAGCTAAGAGAAGCCTTTACCAAGTCTTCCAGATACAAACCTATCTCTCTTACCCTCTCTCTCTCGAGTTGTTTTCCCGTCCTTCTTCAATTTCAACTCTCCTCTATTTCTTAAAGAGCTTCTGGTTTTTCACTTTATTTTTAGTACAGTTTAAAAACTTTATACTTACTTTAAACGTGGGTAAAATCACTCTCACGTGAAATCATCTTTGTATATAATTGTACGTGTGTAATGGAGTCACCACTCAATATTTCAAGTAAACAGAATGAGTAGTAAAAACATTGTGCTTTTTCAATCATATTAGGTCGTGATTATAATATATTTAGAATTATAGAGCACTATTTCTGTAACATCGTGTCTTTAAATTTTTTCTTCCAAGATTAAGGGAGGTAACGGATGCTATGTGATGGTTTAAAAGAATGATTTTTTTATGTCTCCGATTAAAATAATTTCTAGGCAGAAATCCTTTTCAGACCAGGGCCGTACCTAGGTGCTCCTGCGTACATGGCAAACCCGTAAAAGTGCGCCCCACCGGGGGGGTCTGGGGGTTATGGAATACCCCCCAGGGGAGAGGGGGGTCCGGGGCCCACCCCCCGGAAAATTTTTGGAATTTTAACGTCAGTAAAACAAATTTTTAAGCAATTCTGGCTCTAAAAGTTAAAGTAATTTTTTAGTTTTCGCTACTAGAAAGTACTATTTAACACGTAAAAAAAGTACCATTTAAGTATTATTTAAAAAAAAAGTACTATTTAACACCTTGCTACACTATAATAACTCCTTTTTCGGTTCAAGGTAAAATGGTTGATATAAAAAGCTTATTTAGATAAAACATCAACTGTCATTTCACTTTTCACCACAGCAAATATGAAATTATAATTTTTCCGTGGTAGGCTGTGAAATAGTAACTTTAGAGCCTAAAAAACATAGCTAAAATCCATTTTTTCATTACGTGGACTTAAAAAATCTTTTCATTACTCCTAGCTGTAAAGAAAAAATCTTTTAGTTCCTAGGAACTAAAAGATTGTTTCTTTACAGCGGGTAGTTGTCAAAACTTCCGTTAGTATCGCTGCAGTCTTTGTAGAAATGCTTCTAGTACGATTAAAATCCGCTAGATGTCACTGCGTTTTATTTATCTTTTCTTATAGTGTAACCTCTTTTTAAGGTTTCTTTTTTTAAGTCTTAAGTATGTACTAATATTTGTTATTATTATATATTGATTAGTGATTAATATTTTATGTTTTTTCATTGTCTGCTACCTCGGAAAAAATAGCATATGCTACGCGACTGTGAAGTGTTTTTTCTTTACCTTGGCAATATTTACTGTCTCGCTTCGCTCGACAGTAAATATAATTGCCGCGGTAAAGAAAAAACTCACTTCACAGCCTAGTAACATAATATACTATTAATTAAGTACAATACTGAACGGAAAAATATTTACAATATTACAAAAAGTAAGTTGATATTTACAATATTGACATCTTAACTTTATTTCTTAAGTAAAAAATACTTTTTACACAATGAGTACTTTAAAAATATAATAAGTAGAATTACATTTTTTTTTAGGGCATTTATATAATTATATTGTATTGTTATTCATAAATGTTGTTACTGAATACATACAAATGTAATTTCAATTTTCAAAAAAGAATATTCCATACCTTTTTAATCATTTTATTAAAAAAAAAAATTCAACACTTGTTGGTTGTGAACCCTTTATTTGATTATTTTTTATATGTAAAAACTATTAAACGTTTTTTTCTTTCGTATTTTCGGTATCATAAGTGTTCTTACTGTTTAAATAATTTAAGATGGTGTTAATAAATTGAGTAATTTTCGATATGGGTGAGTGCATTGAGTTTATTAATTACCTGTTTTTTCACACTTTACTTGTTTAAACTAGCATTAAGAAATAAGGGTGCCGCGAGAAACAATTAACCAAGTTGGGGTGCCACCATTAGAAAAAGGTTGAAAAACACTGCCATAGCCGCTAGGGGGTGGGGCGGATGCGTCTCGCGGCAACGCTAGGCCCTAGAGTTGCCAATATAAACATGAATCGCACGCCACCGCGCTAAGCGCAATGTCACAATGTGATTAATGTTCATCATAAAAACACGAATTGACAGCTCACACAACCGAAATTATACCTAAGTATAAAGTTTTCATTTTGACCAATCTTACCAATCAAAAAATGTTTTTCCTCTTCTCCATTTTGCGCCCTTCTCAAACCTGCGCCCTTGGCAAGGGCCACCTTCGCCACAGCCTCGGTACGGCCCTGTTTCAGACGCTTTGAACCATTTTTGGCTCTGTGACTTTCTTTTGGTCTGTCGCTCAATTTTTGCGAACCAACATATCTTAAGAACTGCTACCCAGAATTTAATGAAATTTGA
Source organism: Gerris lacustris (assembly GCA_951217055.1). Lineage (NCBI taxonomy): Eukaryota > Metazoa > Arthropoda > Insecta > Hemiptera > Gerridae > Gerris > Gerris lacustris. The sequence goes on along the minus strand of OX578283.1, from coordinate 30,213,603 downwards.
ATGGTAGGTCATAATTAGCTAATTGTTTCATTTGTTGCCATCATTTCTTTCACTTCCACATGCGCACAAACATATACTTATTTAAACCTATATATTTAAAAGTACTAGACTGATTTTTATGAAATTTGGATGGATTATTGATAGTAGCCCCCTGATATCCCCAGATTAATTTCAACTATATACGCTCTTTAAAGTTAGCTAAATTGATATTTCATGTAAAAATCAAAACAATTTTGACACATTTAACAACCGGGTGGGGGATTAAATAAATTTGACAAAAATATGTTTTAAAAGCATAAATATTTTATAAAATAAGAAATAGGCCACGAGGAAGCTATGTGCTCCACTAATTGAAATTTTATTTTTGTTTTAATGTATTTGTTAGAATTATAAATTATCAATACGAATGCCCTTCGAATTGCACAAGGCACCAGCCACTTCATTCATGATTTATAGGCGGTTTATTGCTTTTAACCTTATCGAAGGTATGAAAGCATTGTCATCTGTCCAATCTTAATGCAATTTAGATAGTGTTATGTTACGAGTTACACTAATGAACACGATTATGTTTAACTAGATAACTTTTATTTATATTTTATGAAGTTAACATTGTCACGTCATTTTGTCAAATATAATATTATAAATAACATAAATATTACAAGTACATATATCACATCTTCCTTTTCATCTCATTTTTTTAAAATTTATTTAATTATTATTATTTATTTTTTTTTTTTTTTATTATAGCTGGCTGTATAAATCTTCTGTTTCTCTCATACACTCGATCACTGGGTAACTTAATAGTATATATCCCATTTTTTCCTACCTCTATTATTTCTCCTACCCTGTTCCACCGCTTTGTAAAGAAATCTTGAATCCACACCTTTATGCCTATTTTTAATTCCTTTAGTCTTTTGGTGTTCCTATCAAAATATTTATTTCTTTTTTCCAGTTCCGCTTTCTTCTGGTCGTATATTTTTGCTTCGTCTCACCACTTTCTTTGAAATCTATTTATTGGTTTAGGGAAACTTCGATGAATCATCCTTAAACTCATCATTGTTGATCTATCCAAAACAGCTCCTTAACTCCTTTACATATATAAATTCGTGTTTGGGCCTTTTCTTGTTCGTATTTTATTCTGCACTCGACAAAACCCAGCACCTACAGCCTTGATGAATTAGCTGTCTCTAATTTCACAGAACCCTGCTTTATATCATTCATCGGGTATTTGCAGGTCTTTAGAAAATCTTTTCCTGCCACCGAAACTTCTGCACCGATATCCGGTGTAGCTTGGTACTTTAAGTAGCATTTATTTTCACCTAGTTTGACCTGTACCTCGATGTTACGTGAGCTCTTCGTTTTGTTAACACTTTCAACAGCATTAACTATCAAACAACTAAATTTTTCATCATCTTCACTAGCTTCGTCATTAAGAGACCTGGACTTGCTGTGACCTGCAGCACCGAGTTTAGTGTCCCCGAGTATTACACTTTTTGCATGTAGACTTTATCGCGGGGCATTCGTTTAAGGTTTTATGCCAATTGTTGCTGCACCGACTACACCTCCTTTTGCTTTGAGCCCCGGCCCCCTCTATTTTCTTGTCCTCTATCTTTTATTTTTAAACCTTGCAACGTAAAATAATTTTATACTTTATGCCGCCAATCTGTGTATTGTCCAAAAGACGACTCTTTGATCAACTTGTCAGGAACGGAATGCCACTACTTAGCTTGAGACCCTGTTCCGTGTCACCACTTGTTTTACTGGTACCAGCACTACAACATTTTGTGCTTATAAGCAGGGCGATGGTGCTTTTTAGTTCTCTTATTTCTGCGGCAAACCGGGCCTCTAGTTTTTCTAGGGAATCCGGTTTCTCCTTCTCATTCTTTCTTTGCACTCTTGTCTTCGACATTTATTCAAATTAATAAATTATTTAATTTGTATATCACTTTTTTTCTTACCTTTGATATGGTATTGTATTTTCTCAATTACCGACTGCGCCATGTTATGTTACGAGTTACACTAATGAACACTATTATGTTTAACTAGATAACTTTATTTTATATATTATGAAGTTAACATTGTCGTCATTTTGTCAAATATAATATTATAAATAACATAAATATTACAAGTATATCACAGATAGTTCATAATAAGCCCATTTTTTGTACCATATAAGATTCAATCTTCTGGGCTCATTAGTTGGTCTTCCGCATGCGCACAAAGTTTATTTTATAACACCTATATCCACCCACTAATAGATTGTGATAAACTGGTACTTTTTTATGTAAACAAAAAACAAAAACAATTTTGACAGATTTAAAATAAAAAGAGGGGGAAATTTTAAATAAACCAGGTGTGCAATGCAGTTGTGTGCTTGCAATATTGAACTAAGCGTGCATATTAATCTTAAACAATAAACATTTTTATTTACAAACAGCTGAAATCGGATCAAAAATAGTAATATTTCTCATTTTTAATTATAAAACATTTTTTCCCCTGTTTTCTATTGTACCCTCATCTTAAATGAAAATATGGCAAAAGTGAACATAACAACAATAACTCTAATCTTAAAGAGCTTTCCAACGGCAAGCAACATTAAAGGCATAAACTATTTTAACTTTTGTACACCGCACCCCGTACCCCTGTGTACTAATTTGGACCATATCAGATTTATACCTTCCACTGATTGGTCACTATGACCGTGCCGCATTTGTGTGGATCAGTTCAGCCGTTCAGGAGGAAACTTTAGTACCCCGTACCCCTGTGTACCAATTTGGAACATTTCTGATTTATACTTTCCTGTTGTTGGTCACTTGGCCGTGCCGAATTTTGTGCGGATCGGTTCACCCGTTCAGGAGGAAACTTTTGTACCCTGTACTCCTGTGTACAAATTTGGAACATTTTTGATTTATTCTTTCCTGTGGTTGGTCACTTGACAGTGCCGAATTTTGTGCGCATCGGTTCAGCCGTTCAGGAGGAAACTTTTGTACCCCGTACCCCTGTGTACCAATTTGGACCATTTCAGATTTATACTTTCCTGTGTTCGGTCACTATGAGCGTACCGAATTTTGTGCGGATCGGTTCAACCGTTCAGGAGGAGTATGCGTCCAAACAAATGCAAAGTGTGGTATAAAATCTTCGCTTCGCTCAGCTCAATTAGACAATTGTGGGTTGTAAAAGCAAATCATAAGTAAAGTACTCGATAGGACGTGAGGAAGCTATGTGCCACACTATTTTTGTATAATATAGCTTTCCTTGCATGCTAATACCTTGAATAAAAAATGTTTTCTCTAATAACTGGTGCCATCGGTGCGTCAAACCTATAATTTGTGCTTCAAAATTGTCAGAACTGTTGTGGGTGGAAAAAACAACAAAATAACATGTTTTGGTACATTAAAATGCGTCGAATCGGTATGACCCATACTGAATATGTATACCGAATATCATTGAAAACGATTCAGCTGTTTGTGTTAGTGCTCTACGCCTGTAGCTTTTTTAAAAGTAACTTACCAAACTCACGGGACTAAAAATATGTATGAATCCAAGAACTTGCATTGTTAGAGTCAATAAAATGTTTCCTATGTAATATGCATACAGTTAAATAAATAAAAATATGTTTCATGAATTTAAAGAAACAAATACGTGTGGTGCCGTGGGACACCCGGTAGGAACGAAGTTCCTTACATTATTCATTAAATATAAATTATAAAATCACACTGCTAAGTACGTATACGTTGCTAACTACATATACATGGCAGAGTTAGAAAAGAGACAAAATTAAAAGTACCTATCTGTTTGTACCTAGCGGAGTTAAGACAAAGTTAAAAGAAAAGCATTATTTGAATCATTAAAGCAAGCGCCTTACAATAAATATGTATTGGATATTGAGAAAAAATTAATCGTGAAGAGTTTATAGTTAAAGAGTATGTTTTAATTTGGTAGGAAATAGGGACTGTTTTCTACCTACCCGGACTACTAATTAAAAATATTATAAAATATATCGCTTCCCTACTAAAAAAAACGTCTGCTTGTATCAGGTTGAAATGTTACATGCCTGTTTCAATTGTACTTTAGACGATGTGTAAGAAGTTTTATTAAATTCGTTACGTTAGAACGTAAGATATCGGTAAAAACGTTGTTTTCTTTATTTTAAACGTTTTAGGTCCGCTTTAATAAATTTAGCGATCTTTATCACATCTTAGCAATGTCGGTGTTCGTTTTACTAAAAACAATTATTTATAAAAGTTGTTTGTCTCATTTAAATAGATGAAGTTAACATTTTTTCCCGTCCTAAAATTCCAATTTTAAATTTGAAGCTTACGTTTACCAAGGTAACATTGTCCAACAAACTCAGCCTGGGCATTGGTAAAATGAACATGTAAATTTCAACTAACTCGGTCATCTTTTACTCAAGTTATCCTCATCGGTAGATTTCGTGACGCTTGGTTGTGTGGCGGTGATTTTTCGGCTCCAGAACGTGCCATAAGGAACTTCGTTCCAAAAGAGAGCAAGTGGAGCTGATGCCAATTAAATTATAGAAAAATGCAAATTTTGTGGAGGAATTCGTTTTTATTATTCTAATATAATTATTATTTGGAGCGTATTTCTTTGGCAGCGATTTTATTATTTTACTAGAGTTAATATTCCGAGCGTATTTCATTATGGACCTAACATGATATAATTTTGGTTGGTTTATCCAGAAAGATTCTTTTAAGAGATTCAGTCACCTTATATTATTATCCTAACATTGACTAGTTTATTATTTTTAATTTGCAACTTTAATAAATAAATCGAAACTGTCACTATTGACCACTTTGTCAATATGGAATTGAATTATAAAAATTGGATATTTAACTTTAGAACATTTTGGAAACTTAAAATCAATATTTAATTTATTTATGGAACATTATTATTAAGTTAATTTAGTTCGCCTTTAATAATTATACCTACTTTAAAAAAATATATATTTTTGAGAAAATTAAAACTAATATAACTTAATTTATTAAACTCAAAAATTACTTTTAGGTCAATTTCATGTTTTTATTTTTTTTATAGATTGGAAAATATTTATTTCTCTCTCATACTTCTTAAATTCCCTCTTAATTTATTATAGAGTTGGAGAAAAGTTGAGAAATATAAAATAATAAGGGGAAAAAATGAAGTATATAAAGTAGAAGGTAGAGGTAGAGAAGGAAGAGAGGAAAGAAAGGGAAAATTAATTTTCGTTCAAACACCGTTTTACGGTTCACGGATGATTCGTTCGGAAATTCGGGAAATTGAAGGCTCTTGTTAGTAATATAGACTCACCGTTCTTTTCTTACCCCATTCCCTTCTTTTCCTTAAACGTAAACGTTAACGATACTGTATTTCGAGTACATTTTGTTAGGCTACAAAACTATTGGTTTTTTCCCTCAATTCAAATTAACATTTTCTTATTTGCTTTAACCACACACACATCTATCTACATATAAATATATATATATATATATATATATATATATATATATATATATATATATATATATATATATATATATATATATATATATATATTCGATTTGTCCCAAAATAAAACATAAATAACATTCGACGAATCTTAGTTTAATTTAAAAAAGGGGTAGCGATGAATAAATTTAAATTTGGTTTCAATTAAAATCATAGGAATTTGTCAATATTGAAAAAATAAACATTTAACATCGGCAAACGTGACTTTACCATCTGCAAAAAAAATTGAAATTGATTTCGAAAGATATATTGGTAAACTTAAATGATTTTTTAAAGGTCGAGTGTGTATAAAATATATTTACTTTTACCTCTCGCTCTCTCGACGAACGTTGGTTTTAAGTGGATGACGCTTACAACGTACCAATTGAAATTCGACTTGATGTAAAACCAAGAACGGGTAACTACGCCATGTTGATTCGAGGTAAAATGTGTCAACACTAATTTACTTCTCATTCAATACATATACATACATATATATATATATATATATATATATATATATATATATATATATATATATATATATATATATATATATATATATATATATATATATATATATATATATATATATATACATATATATATATATCACCCATCTTGTATAAAGTTTGTACGCTTGTGTTCGCGAAGGAAAAAAACTCCAGGTGTGTTTACACTTCATTATTCCGGGGAAGTTCTTGGAATCTTCGCTTTGCTACCAACTCCCTTGAGGGCGCCTACACAGCGCCTTTATTTATGGACTTTTTCTATCCCCCCCAACCCTTAGGTTCTTTTTCTTACCATTTTTCCATGAAGTAAAAAACGTCCTATTTCATTCCTTACCTTTAGTAAAAACATTTGTTTTTTAAACTTCCAAACAGTTTGCTCTAGGAAAAAAGAAATGTCCAAAAAGAAACTAAAGCTGTAATTTGAAGAAATAGCGTGACATTTTTTACAAAAATGAAAGATAGAAAGAAAAAGAACAACTTTTTCTTTTATAAGTTGACGTTACTTGGTATCAATGTAAATCTTTCTAAAATGAAAATAATAAAAAAAAAACTCAAAAACTTGAGTGTTAATCAAACCAGGTTATATATAGTTTTGAATTTGTTTTAGGGCTACACAACAACAACAATCTGTGGCAACGACAATCTGTGAGCTGTACGTTCGACAAACCATCGAAAATTCATAAATACAATATGAGTACTTTTTAAGATATAGATGGAAATAAATGTATGTTTGTGCGCATGTGGAGGAAACAATAGGGCGCAGAAGGATGAAACTTATATAATACCAACAATGGGCTAATTGTAGCTTACCATCCAAATTTATAAAAAATCAGACAAGCAGTTTATTAAGATATGTTCGTTTGAAGAAATCTTAAAATTTTGCAAAATACTTTGATACTTTTATTTACCAGCTGGATACCCGTGCTTCGCTACGGAGTGTTATTATAATTTGATACGTTTATAAACTACCATCAAGAAACATTTAAATTATTTTACTATGCAAGAATATCTAGATTTCTTTGAAGGTCAAGCCTGCAAATTGTCATCGAGATCGGACTAAAACTGTAGATTTGTATATGAACATAAACTCATATGTTAACTTTTAGATATATTTTTCCATTTTATCCCCCTAAATGAACATAACAACAATTACTGTACTCTTAAAAAGCTTTTTAACGGTATATGCATCAAGAAGGGTTTCCATTACTTTGACATTTGTACCCCGTACCCCTGTTTACCAAAATTTAAATTTCGTAAATTCATGCAGACAGATTAGTGACTTTCCTCTTGCTTAGAAGGTCAAGTGTGCAAAATTTCATCGAGATCGGACTAAAATTGTTGATTTTTATAAAGAACATACACCCTGCATTATATATGATTTTATATGTCCATTTGCTTTATGATTTTACCCTCACGGAATATTCTAGAAATGATGTGACTGCGATAATCCGTTTATTTTTTTTTTTTGTTTTATTTTATAAAACAACTACATAAATTAATACGACTAAAATTTAATTAAATGAACTTTAATAATGCTGCTTAAAATGATAATGCTAATTAAAATAAATAAATTTATTTTTATCATTAATATAAAATATATATCTGTACCTTGGAAGTAAAAGGGCCAATTTCCATTTTGTGAGTTTTGTAGAAACAGCAAATTACATTTTATTAATTCTTTCAATCCGCACTATATCGTACACGCCCAATGTATTAAATTATTTTTTGCGCCATTTTTTATAATTATTGAATAGAAATTAATATGTAGAATTATTTTTAAGGTTTGTTTACTAATTAATTAATTTTATGGACATTGGCCCTTCAGAAAAACATTTTCTAATGGACATAGGCCCTTAACAACAGCGGTTGCAAGGGACAAAAAATTAAAACAAAATAAAGGAAGGAATACTTTATGATGTTTTTTAAGTAACCTAATTAACTTTAAAATACAAACTTTCAAAATTAAAAATAAACTTGAGTCTAAAAAAAATAAATCTCCTCTTCGTCGTCTTCTGTCCTATGGGAAAATATGTCGGTATCAATCTCTTTTGAAGATAATAAAGTACAATAAAATGGTTTATAATCACTTAACTACATTTTTGTAGATCCCTCAATTATTTTAATTTTGCCTTGATTGTGGGCAGAATTTGAGTCTTTATTGGTTTAAGATTATTACCAGAACGACTTTTTCTTAAAGTACCTCGCCTTAAATCTACTTTCTTTAAGCCCATGGTATACCTAACCTTTACCGTCTAATTATTTTCTGTGAGCCAGAGAAGATGACAATAAAGAATTAAAATTTTAAAATGTAAATAGGGAAAAATGTAAATGTGGTGTGGTTCAATGTGGAAGCTATCAGTTTCATAGTTAAACCGGCCTATGTCCCTGTAAAAATGAGGCAACATAGGGCCTAATGTCCGGACTTAGGCCCTTTTCTGTAACTTAGCAAACAGTAAAAAGGCCTATGTGCGCACATTGGCCTGTTTACTTCTAAGTAGTATACCACACTCCAACTCAGAGGGGGAAGTAGGTGGAAGATTGGCGTTTTTTCAACTTATAGAACTCATGTAGATTAGATCAATGATGTACATAACTCCAATACGCAAAATTTGTACATTGGCCCTTTTACTTCCAAAGTACAGTTATATACGAGTATAGATGACTACATGTTCCTTTAATTGTTTAAAATTGTTTTGTTTTTTTCGATTATGTTTTTTTCCTAGTAAATAAATAAAAATCGGGACTTCTTTAAAATGTTACTCCCATTATAAGAAAATAGAAGGGAGTAATAATCTAAAGAAGGTGACGGAATTTTATTCTTTAGACTGTTACTCCCCTTATACAAACAAAATTGTGATTGGACTAAACATTCATTTTTTCGATAAAATTATTAATATTCTCCTTAAAGATTTCTGTAATAATTATATTTCGTATTTTTTATAATCTATTTAAACCTATAACTAATAATTATATAACACATTGAAAATGAATAAAATTTACAGAGTTTCAGGTATGAGTTCAACAAAATATCGCCCCATCGTAGATCGCCGATATCGGCAACATCGTATTGCTGTCGTATCGCTTGCCTATCGCCCCGTGTGCGGACGGCCTTACATATGATATGAACAGAGTATATCTACAAAATTTCAAGTCTCTCGGTTAAGCAGACTTTGCTGTACATTGATTCTATGTCAGTCAGTCAGTCAGGACTTTGCCGCTTATATTAGAGATAATTATAGGTTTTCACAGATTTAAAATTAAAGGAGGGGAAAAAATTAAGTAAATTAGACAATAATGGTTTGTAAAAACACCATCATTTATGTACAAGTACGTTATAGAGCAATTTGGCTTCTAAAAAAATATATCTACTATAGAAATTTTTATTTTTAAATACCTGATTTGCAAATGCTACCCGTCTGACAATTGAGCAGAAATAGTCGATACCACCCCTTTCTCTAGCTAACGTAACAGAAAATCAAATTTGGACCACGCCTGATTTTTTACGACACGCAATGTGACTTGTATATGTGTATAATGTAAATAAATATTAGTATAATTTATCAATATATGAAGAATTGAATAATATACTCAACATAGAAAGAGTATTTAATATTAGTTGATTGTTCACATTGTTGATTCTAATTTATAATAATAAGATAAATGTTTGAGTTAAAACAGACAGTATATAGCTTCTTTAACTCCACCTATAAACATTATCATTAGTACAGTTGTTCCATTACTATTATTGCAATTAAGCTAATGATTACACTTTGCCTTGGGGAATTTTAAACATAGTACGAAATCAAGGTGTCTTATCTAGGTATAGTGACTCTACCTCGGCTTTTGAATCAATAAAATCTACTACGTTTTAGAATAATTTTGTTAGTTTTAGAATTAACATAAAATTAAGGAGTCAGAGTTAAGGGAAGTTGACATTAAATATAGTTACCTAGTCTTCAAAATCACTAAAATTAAAACGTAACAAAAAGAAGGTGCCATCCTAACTTCTCTTAAATTAATTTTCTGTGCTAAAGCAATAAAATCAAAATTACGATCGAAAACTCAAAATTATAAAGTAGTTTTTGCCGTGTGTTCGGGCTACCCTAAAATATTTATTTATTTTTGAATTCTAATCTTTTGACCACGTGGCTATAACGAGACCAGTAATAATGATTTGTAATAATAAGCTGCAGGGAATTGCCGATCATATTTAATGATGTGATATCTATGGATAAACTACTGTTTAATGTTCATCTGTTAAAGTTTAGATTTTTTTAAATAAAATAATAATATAAACGTATAAATGTTCTTTGTTAAATCTGATAATTTTTCCTCAGTATTGGAAAGAGTATTTAGAAAACTCGATTGGGTAAATCATAGCAAATATCAACGGTGTTAGGTTGAACAACTTAAGATTTGGAGATGATGGTTGCCATTGGTTGGCATTTTTTCAGAATCCTGGAATGAGTTATAAAATGTGATAATCGAAATTAATGAAGTACTGGGAAAACTCTCCTTTTGACAGATAGAAGAAAAGGTAGGATTACTCTAAAGAGAAAGGAATTAAATTTGGTGAATGAGGGTATATTATATAGGAAACATATCATTCCAGATTAAATCTTGGAAGGAAGTAATGAGAAGAGCAAATTTACCTTGGAACAAGTTCTGGAGTCTTAAACAGAACTGGAAAGAAGAGTATTCGACATCTGTATGGCTCCATGTATAGCGTATGGTGTCAGATATGGACACTTCCGGAGAAAGTCTTAAGCGCCAATGGCCCAAGTTGTCAAGGCTCTTTTACCTTTCAGGCACAGGTGTAAGGTGTGTTAAAAAAAGTCCTAAGCCATTTAGAAGTTACTCAGTGGAGATTGGAGTTCTGTAAGATAAAGATACGTAGAAGATTCAGAGTTCAGAACACTGGGCCGAGGAAAAGAACAGGAGTGACTGATGTAAGACAAGCAGTGCTCAATGAAAAATTGTTGTTGTACAATGGAGGAAACTAGTGTGGCAAAGCGGATTACAGAATGATACCCAGACTCAGCAGATGAAGAAGCAGAATTTCAGTGAGACGGGGACCTATGCAAGTTTGTGTTTTGTGGCACAGGACAGCCTACAATAGAGGAAGAGGAAATTGGTCCAAGCTGGAGGAGACCTATGCCAACAATATTAGCCTATATAAATGGCTAATATGTTCCATTTTATAAACTAATTTAAATTAGGCATCGCGTGGCTCAATCATTTAAGCGAGCGTAATTCAATAAATCGGTCATCATCTTTTCAACTACTATCAAATATTCACAACAACTTCTGCTGGTATAAGTCCAAATTTTACATGCCCACTAATAATTTAAAAATGTATTATTATTATATTAAAATAGTCTGTCAATTAGTGTGGTGCACAGCTTCCTTACGTCTTACTATTTATAATTTCATGATATTATGCTATTACAACATATTATTGTCCAATTTATTTAATTTTCCTCCGTTTCTTAGATTTGTAAAAATTGTTTTAATTTTTACATGAATTAAGGAATCAATTTTGCAAAATTTAAAATTAATGTGGGGGTTATCTGCAGGCTACTTTCGACAAACCATATAAATTTCATAAAAATCAGAGGAGTATTTTTGAAGATATAGGTGTATATATAGTAAAGTAAATCTGTAAATTTGTGCGGAAAAAATTCGAGACTGAATTGTTTTACGTGAATTGCTTGGGAAACATGAGAAAAGCTTAACTCCAAAATTTCGGGAACATCCGGAAGGCCGAAGTACGGGGTACGAAGTACAAAAGTCAAAACAGTAAAAACCTTTCATGATGAATGTCGTTGGAAAGCTCTTTAAGAGTACAGTAATTGTTGATATATGAACACTTTTGTCATATTTTCATTTAAGAGAGGGGTAAAATGTACCCCGGTACCATTTGTACCAAAAGTACTAAATTTACACAAATGATTTAATAATCGTATTTCTGACATTAAATAGAGGACGTTTACCGATTTTCATTCATATCGGATCAAATATAGTAATATTTTTAATTTTGAACTATTTTTCCCTGTTTTCCATTTTATCCCTCTCATAAATGAAAATAGGACAAAAGTGTATATATCAACTATTACTGTACTCTTAAAGAGCTTTCTAACGACATTCATCATGAATGGTTTTTACTATTTTGACTTTTGTACCCCGTACCCCGTACTTCCACCGTCCGGATGTTCCCGAAAAGTTGGAGTTAAGCTGTTCTCATGTGTCCCAAGCGATCCATGAAAAAAAAAAATCAGCCTCGAATTTTTTCCGCAGACAGCCATTTATCACGACAGATTGACTGTACTAGTAAATAATTATGTTTGTGCACACAGTGCACACGTGGAAGAGAAACAAATTGACGCAGAAGGTTGAAACTAATATAAGGGACCAACAATGTTCAAATTATGACGTACCATCCAAATTTCATTAAAATCAGATGATTAGTTTTCAAGATATGTTGGTGTTGGTTCACAAAACTTGAGTAACAGACCGACCGACCAACAGGTTGACAGACAGTCAGGGAACTAAAAATGTTCCCTGATGTCTGAAACGGATTTCTGTCTTGGAATTTTTGAAATCGTAGACCAAAAATTTTCTTTTTTCAGAACGATCACATAGCTTCCATTACCTTTGGTAAGCTCGGAAGCAAAATTTTTGTAAACAAAGTATTCTATGTATAATTATATATACTAAACTGTGAGTAAAAGGCTAGAAGATCTCACCGATAAGGGGGGAACTTAAGAGGGCTATAGTTAGTGCATGCTTAGACAAGGAAGGGAATAGTTGTTATTTCCTGAACTTCTGATCATGCTTACGTCACTTGGCCACTCGGAATGTTTCCCCCCACTACATCAGCCGCGATAGCTATTCGCTCCTACTTACTCCGTTATAAACTTGCTAAATCGCAATTAATATTCATCTATTAACTAGTATTATTACTTTCTCATATATATAGTATATCTCATTGAATATACTTATATTTATTTGTATCTAGCCTTTTTCAAACAAAATGTTTTATTTATTTTAAATAATGGAGAAGATACGTGACAGTTCAAGTATAAGTTAGAGGGTATGTTAGCGAGATGCTGTCAAAAAACACAGTGTGAAGATTTATGGTAACGTTTCGCTAAATTTATTAGCATCATCAGAGCAAGAAAACAAAGTATAAAATAAAAATAAATACAAAAAGGTCGAGGTTTACTCTACGACATATTATAAAGGAATGAATGGAAATGGAAGTAAGGATGAAAATCTAGAAACTAGGAAAGGGTAAGGTGTCCGGCAGGCGGATTAGCGGAACAAGATTAACTTAGAAAACTAATTATAGTTATAGGAATACAATGATTTATTTTATATTCTTACATTTTTAATTTTACACAATTAAATAGATTCTGTTTCTGCGTAGAACTACTTAGTTTAAGGTTATAGGCTTGTAAAAAGTTATAATGGTTTAAATAAATAAAAATTATACAACATAATGTGTGTTTTAGTCATCATAAGATCAATTTTAATGCTTCATCCCCATAGCGCCAGGACATTGCGAAGGTTCAAGGTAGCGGCCGCTTTTTGGGGGTTAACGAGCGAAGCGAGCAGGGGGCGGAGCCTCCTAGTGATTATTATAATTATTATTGAATGTTCTCATGCTAACGAATTAGGCAATAAGTCAAGAATTGCCAACTATGCTGAGAGGAATCAACGCCAAGTGACCATTGCTATCGTATTCACCTAAAATCCAGGTAAATGCACCATACTGTAGTAGGATAGAAGTGACTTGTTTCACTTGATAGGCTCATTAGCCAGGTAACCGAGTAAAATGGCCGATCTACTTCGTTTTTTCAGTAATCTATTGTTGAATTTGTTCTATTCTTTTAATAAAAAAATATTGATTATATTTTATTTTAAGCCTAATTTGTGAATCTTAGAGAGAGAGCAAAATTCTTTTATTATGGCCAGTAAGAGAAAATTTCTTAATCAGTAATCACGTTAATTTTATTTCGTTATGGAAGACATCTTATTATTTTAATGTTATAATGTAAAAAAATTGTAGATTAAATATGGGCTAAAGGGACAGATTTTTGCAGTCTTGTAATAAGGCAGTCACCATAGCGACAGACAGCAGTGTCTTGGAAAGGTTTATTCCCACTCCAATGGTTTATATTTTCTGACACAAGGATAATCTTTCTAGGGAGGTCGTCGTTACAGATCGAAATGAGCCACTTACCCCATTAGCCGATGCAATTATTAGGGGAAGAACACTAGTCATCACATTATTGGTTGAATCTAGAGTATTTATGGTGATTAAAATTAGATTCGAAGGAAAAATTACCCTTATGTACTCAAGGGAAATCTTTTTTCCCTAAATTGTTTTATAAATAGCGAAAAGGGTCGTTTATTGAGAGGAAAAGGAAAGAAAAGTATAAGTAGTTCAATTAATTTGTCGGTGAAACGAAAAAAGAAATAATCTTTTAATTTAGGAAAACATAAAATACGTGAGTGGAAAAATAATAATGTTCATATAAAGAGGAATGAACAAAAATTGAAGACTAGAAAGAAAAGAAAATAATTAAGAATGGCATACGTCTTTTACTTGTTGATGAAGCGAAAAAAAGGAGGGTTAAAGCAAATTTTATTATTTGTACACCTTTTAAAATATGTGAACTGAAAAAGAAAAGGTGAACGGAGAAAAGTGTTTTAAAAAACAACTTTAGTTAAACAAGAAAAAAGCAGAGGATAGGTTGTTCATTTGTTGGTGGAAAAGAAAGGATGGCGACTTATTGAATACGTGGGTAAAAGAAAAAGTGTGCAAAGATGGTGGCGAACTAATAGAAAAGAAAGGATATTAGTAAAAAAGAAAATATTAATATGTACATTTAATTAACAATCATTACTTAGTTGGACATGCCATTTATTAGTAATCCATCGACTTACTATTGTTGTCGATCAACTATTAGTTGTTAGCTCAACAAACAGGTAATTGGTACACCCATTTCGTAGAATATATTCGTAGTAAATTACACTTTATTCTACTTTAATTATCTTATCCAAGGTCTTTAGGGTATTTAATGATAGAACTACCGCATATCGCAAAATGTCACCTCCTCTTAAGGCATATCTAAGCCTAATATATATATATATATATATATATATATATATATATATATATATATATATATATATATATATATATATATATATATATTTTTTTTTTTTTTTTTTTTTTTTTTTTTTTTTTTTATTGTGTCATAAATACGAGTACATTATTTTCTGTATCGCCTTGAGGAAACAAATATTGCTTCCGAGCTTACCGAAGGTAACGGAAGCTATGTGATCGTCGATTTCTACAAAGATCTACAACTTTGGTCTTATGACTTTTTGTCGTATCATTATCGGTTGTTTATTAGATGGTGATAATTTTGGTATTTTTTTGGTTTTATTTTTTTCCATTTTTGTCTTTGAATGGCCATAGTTTCTAAAATTGTTGACCGATTTTATTTCTGATTGAGGCGCTTGAATCTCACACTAATGTTCTTTAAATTGAATATATTTTATTTCATTAGTTTATCCTATTTGCTGAGAACATGAGAGTAAACATTTTTCCGTGTGCTTTTTCACGTGACCACTTTTTTGGTTTTTAATATTGTGTCGTATATCATTTGAAAGGCCTTGATATGTACATTAAAGTTATTTTATTTGTTTATTTTTTTTTTTACAAATTTTGTACACGTTCTTTTGTACCAATTTATAATATTGTTGTAGTTTAAAGGGTTTAAATAATATTTTTTTGTTATTAGGTTTTTTATTTATATTTATTTCTTAGTTAAATGAATGCCTTTTAGTATTGTTTGTTTTTTTAAAAATATAATTTTGTTAATTCAAAATACAGGGGTACAAATGTCAAAGTTAGTCTTTTATAATATGATGTATATCGTTGAAAAGCTCTTGAATAGTAGATTAATTTTTGTTACGTTCTATTTTGTGTTATTAATATTTGAGGGGGGTAAAATTGATAAAAAAAAACAAAAAAAAAACCTGTTTATATAGCAGTTTCTACGATTTGGTTGCTTTGTTATTTGTTAATTAAATTTTATTATATGTGTGCTAACATTTGGTGCATGTTGGAGGCTTTATTTCTACGAAAAATGTTCAAATTAAAGACTAATTTATCAAGGTATTTTTAGGGTCCGTAGGCAAAACCAAGGACCCTTATATTTTCCTGCGTGTGTCTGTCCGTCCGTCCTCTCGCGTGCTCTCACGGCTACACCTTTTGTCCGATCACTTTGAAATTTGGCATGTATGTGTCTTTTACCTGCCCACATATTTTAAAAATATAGCGACTTAAAAAAAATATTTTTTAAAAAATGAGGGCAAAAAAACTTAAGGGTTAAAAAAATACTTTATCAGAGTGTGTTTTGAGAATTTCAGACCCTTAGAATGGTTCAAAGTAACCTTTTTAGCATTTTTAAAAAAACACTGTTTATACACTTTACAGTTAAACACTATATAGTGTGGCCTACGGACCCTCGCTGAGTGCTGACTAGCACACACTTGACCTGTTTATTATTTCTTAAACTGATCTTTTCTTTGCGTACTAGAGCGAGGAAGCTATGTGCCCCACTAACTGGCAGAGTATTTTATTAAATAATTATAAAGTAATTAATAATATACAACTTTTAAAAAGTTGTGACAATGTGTAAGTTACCTTATATGGATGCTAAAAGGAGTAAATAATGAGATAGGTAAATCAAATTATAATAATTAAGCATTTAATTAGGAATTATAATGAAATTTGTAGGTAGACTCACAGTTGGATTACAAAACGAAGAATAGATAGTAAAATTCATATGCCATGAAATGGTATCTATTTTGGAAATTGATTAGTAATTTCAATAATGAACATTTAAAAGATATTTTTTAAGGATTAAACAAATCAAATTGTTTAACTAATTTGTTTATTGTTAAAAACGATTTCTTCTGAAACGCAATTATATATAGAGCTGATTTATAAAGGGCTGATTAACATAGAGCTGATAATCAGTAACTTAAATGAGACTAATTACGGTCCCAAACGATTCTACATTGAAATATCTGCTATTCTGGTTTGTTAATTAGATTAAACTTTTTGAGTTTTATCTACAGTATTAGTGAATTTCAAAAACAAGCAACAAAATTAGTTTCGAATAAAGTTGGTTAAAAGAGAAGTCGGTAATATTAAAATTGAAAAGGAATTGTGTGGAAATAAAAAAAAAGGAAAATTAATTTAATATTTTAATTGAAATAGAGAGAGAAAGAAGCATCTATTATAAGGGAGAAACAAGAATGCAAAACTGATAATAATAAGAGCTGTCAAAAAGGAAGCACACAGCATATCAGATATATATATTTCAATTTTGAATGTGAAATTATTATAAAATGAGAATAGACTTTAAGTAATAGAATCCAAAGTTTTAAAGTCTCATGTATTTTCTTTTTATCTACATTTATAAGTTAAGGAATTAAGTTAACTTAATGCGCTAAATTTTCGTAAGAGTATGTAGAATTTAGAAATGAGAACGAGAGGAGTAAGGATATGTATTAATGTTAGTGCTGTTAGCGGAAGCATGTTTCATTAAGCAGCGGGGTAAAACGGAGCTCGGTGGTTTTGAGTAAATTACTTACATTAAGACGAATAAGCTCTAAGCCTAATAAACTTGGGATTGCAACTGCGAAGAAAAGGACTTAAGAGAGTGAGTGAGAGTAAAACTAACCAAATAGAGAATAGAGAGTAACCCACTCCAGCGAGGTTGGAATGTATGAACAACACACTTCAACAGCTGTGAATAACCCGACAGTGGAATTATCAGCACACTTCGAAGGAGTTTTAGAGAAACATACATTGTATAACGTCTTCTTCCTTCCTCTGCACTTAAATATAGTCTTCACTTTGTTTAAGAACTTTCACCTCTAAAATGACGACATAACTCAAGTTCATAAACATCTCCGAATCTTTACCAAAGAAATATTAAACTATATTTAGAATTTCAACATATTTGTGAACTATACCAACAAATTCTAATATGTACTTACACGTATTTGATCTTCTAACTAAAATACACCGATGTTCTAATATAACTACATACCTAACCAATGTATTACAATCAGGAATATTTGGAGAGAGAAATCTCAAAAAGGAAAATTATACATTGAATCGTGAAACCCGAAGACACCCTTATTATACTCCCAAGTTTTTAATTTATTGAAGGTGCATTAAAATTTAACACTTTTAACCTTAAAATGACTAAAACTATTCAGACGAAAATTAATTATATTTCTATTTATAAAAGTTTCATACAAATTAGAAAAGTCATTTTGAAGCTATAGGTGTAAATAAATGTATGTTTGTGGAAGAGAAACGCGCATGTGGAAGAGAAACAAATGAGCGTAGAAGGTTGAAACTTATACAATTTTTATTAAAATCATATACGTGTAGTTTTTAAGATATATTGGTTCACAAAAATTGAGCGACAGACAGACACGGAACCAAAAATGTTCCCTGATGTCTGATACGGATTTCTGTCATGGAAATTTTGAAATCGGAGACATAAAATATTTTCGTTCTTCAGGACGATCACTTAGCTTCCGTTACTTTCGGTAAGCTCGGAAGCAATATTCCAAACTATTGATAAAAGCCACCTAGGTTAGAGTAAAATATTTTTTTTAGCAAAAACAGGATGAAATAGTAATCTTCTAGTCTAAAGAGGAGTCGAAATATTGCAAAATTAAGCTTTTTAATTTTTTCCCTTAGAATCTACTATCAATAAGATATGTATCCTTATTATTTGTACCCCTACATTAGGGGAGCCAGGGTAGCCGAGCGTCTTAAGGCGCTCGCTCAGCTATCAATAAGTCGAGGCAACTCGAGGTCGTTCGATCCTGTGCCATGATACTCTGAATTGCATTGAATTGCATCAATGAATCGTGGACGGTGCAGGGCGAGGGACACCCTTTATGGGGACTCTTCCCCCCACTCTTTGATGTGGGTCCGATCCGTGTCATGATGATGTAATTTGTATCTGTGGTTCGAGGACGGAGCAGGGTGAGGGACACTCTTTATGGGGACTCTTCCCCCACGCTTTGACGCACGCTTATATAGCTTACTAATGACCTAATTTAAAACTGTCTTCAGGGTATGATTTTCTATATGATTATTCATACAGAAAATCATATCGTCAGCCACAAGGAATACGATCTTCCTACTTCTGTTATGATATTTCGTGTGATTTATCAAAATATTCTTCTTTATTTAAGGCTAATTTTACAACGTAAAGGTTATGTTTTACTTGTTTGTTTTGTTTTCAAAGTTGATTTTTGTTTTCTTTAAAATATAAGTTTCACCACCAAATTACCAAATTATATGAGTCAAAAAGTGAAAACATAAAAGAAAAAAACCATATGATTTTTGTGTATGATTTAGTCACATGGAAAGTCAAAAGACCAAATCACAGTGGCCTCTAAACAGAGAAATCCTGACTTCCATGACTCCATAAACTGCGTGAAAGTATTTATTTTATTTTTTGTACAAAGCGTGGTTTAAATTTCCCTTGTGACCAGGTATATAAAATAAGTCTAGACAGTTTCACCAACTTCTTCAATTACGAATAGCAATTTGTTTCCTTTTTAGATTGGATTAAAATTCCTTTTAAATTGGAGTGAAAAACCTTGTGTAAGCGATTTCAGATCAGTTCTTTTCTTTTATATACCTTTTTTTTCTTTCTGATTTTTCCCAGAAAATCTTTGAGGGATGATACTTATAAAAGAAAGTAAGTCTGGTCTTTGAATTGAAATGAGAAGGCCGGAGAACTCCCAAGTTGGATTTAACCGAGAAATCGACTTTACAATCTCTAAAGGTCGGAAACAGAATAATCCCAGTTAATATCGAGAGGTAAATCGCACTTTAAAAGCCGAAAAGACGAATAAGTCCGGAATCCTGGTTAGCGTCTTTAGTTTCCTTAATATCTCAATTCCATTGGCCGAATTGTTAAATAAATGTATCTTAGATTTCTTAAGCGACTTAGAACCTGTGGGATAAAATAATAAGAAAAGTTAGAGGTTATAGATAGTTATGTAAAAACTAATCCTTTTAAGTTTTTAAAAAGATTACAAATTTTATTAGGGCATAAATTTGAGTTAAGTGGTACGGTAAAATGCCGCTACGTCGACTCTCAATTCAACAACTATCTTAAAATAGGTTTTTTTTTCATTATATTTATTAACCAGGTGATTTATCATGCTATTTTTCTTTTTTTGTTTCAATCATTAATAAGAATTGGAAGTTATTTGAGTGCACGGCAGT
The DNA here is from genome assembly GCA_951217055.1 of Gerris lacustris. Taxonomy (NCBI): domain Eukaryota; kingdom Metazoa; phylum Arthropoda; class Insecta; order Hemiptera; family Gerridae; genus Gerris; species Gerris lacustris. Next base: position 30,193,254 of record OX578283.1, on the reverse strand, counting down.
ATGCCAGACCAAGTTACAGCAATCATGCAATGGATCTTTACTTGAACCAATTCACCCGGTGTTTCTCACTCTCATATCTCTGATTTCTCCTAAAATGGGCTTTTGAAATAGGCTAGAAACTTGAAATTTGGCACACTTAGGGCCCGGGCCAAACAACATTTCGGAGGCCCGATACTATAATTTCGCGAAGGCTATTTTTCCCCTGGGGGGGGGGGGGGGGGTGGCGGGGTGATTCCAAACTAATTTCGTAGTCTCCTCAAAGTTAGATTTACCTTGTAAGCATCTTATAACTTTCTAATACAATATTAGAATTAAAAATAATAAAAAAAACCTCCATTTTGCGCTTCCTCATTCACAAACTTGCCAAGTGTTAAGAAATACAAATAAAATAGCAGTGTTACTCATGACAGTGGAAGTGAAGTGGGGTTATGGACTAAAGAAAAAGGAGACAAGCCCATAATGTACACACCACAACTTTGATAGGGTGAAACATTTGGATAGGGGTCTGGAATTTGGCCATTTTTCACGATGAGGATAGGTATAATTTGCATAACTTCAATTTTATATAGCTTTATTCAACCTTCACAAGGTAAAAATTATAAGCTATTCTTAACATAAATAAGACTAAAGGAGGTCAAAGATTACTAGCACTACTACAACCACACCTTAGTACCGAGAATTAGGCCTTATCTAGATCCCATTTCATTTAAAATAGGTATATCAAAGCTGACAAAACTCTGCTTTTGGTTGCCACCTCTTTGAAAATTAACTAAGCTCCGCTTAGCTCAACTCCGCTTGTTGTGGATAACCCACCTTAATGGGAAAAAGGGTTTAAGCTAGATATGGTGTTTAAAACATAAAAAAAATATGGAGGCAGCTCTCAGAAACCCTAACAGGTTAAAGATTCCGAAAATAATTATTACAATTTTCAAGAAAAGAAAAATCCATTTATAGTGGTTAATAATGAAGCCAACAGGTCACCAAGAGCTACTATATTATGTTACATGCTAGTCCTTTTGAACCCTTTGTTTCCAGCTGAGGCAATTAATGGAATTAACCACGATTTTAATTTGTCTATTCTTTGTAGTCTTAAATCCTTAGTTATACGCTTACCTTATTAATTAATTCTAAATTATCAGTTTCAAATTCTTCGTATAATACACTCCTACCTTATTATTATTACTTTTGACTTCCTTTTTCCTAAAATAAATGGACTCATTTTCAATTTATTCTTTGCTTGGTTGTAAAAAAATGAATATATATATATATATATATATATATATATATATATATATATATATATATATATATATATATATATATATATATATATATATATATATATATATATATATATATATATATATATATATACATGTGTGTATGTACATATTATTAAATTTTTACTGTAAAAAAAGATAAAACTTCCCTTAATGAAACTAATTTCTAACCAAATAATACTAAAAATAATTAATATTTTTAATAAGATACAATCCAATAATATATAATTTGGTCAATTTATCAACAAATTTAAAATTATTCAACAGGTAATTGTTTACACTTCGTTTTCAATTTTCATCAATACCTTAGACACTAGATTTTTCACGGGAATTATCAATATCAGTCAATATTCACGAGAATTATAAATGTGACAATTTTAACAGTGTAGCTTACCTACCCTACTTATAATTCGTTGGTAGCTACATTGAAATGATAGCTATTTTGATCATCACTTTTAGGTCTTTTGCTTTGCTGATGAACGTTCTTGCCATGGAAGAGTCTGCCTTTTGTAGTTATTCTTGCCTTAAGCTCTACGCTACCATACACTTGCCTTCTGCATTCACCATCGTGAATGGTTAATCCGATGCTCAAGCTTTTGCCTTGAAATTACAATGGTCTTGGTTTTATCGATGACAATTTTAAGGCCTTAAGCACATTTTTAGTGAAAATTATTCTCTTTTTTTATCTGCTATTTAACAATGTTTATAAGAACCTAAAAAATCAACTAATTCATTAATCATTCCTGGTTTCAAAAAAGTACTAAGTTCTTTGCATTTAAAAGAGGTCCATAATTGTTTAAAACATACGAGTCTGCAAGACAGTGAGGCATTTTCATGTCTTCGCTCGGGGTAAGCTACCGACATGAAATGTCGCCAGGTTCGCTTCGCGGTGTTTATATTTATTACTTAGGAAACTAAATGGAGTACCTAACTCATTCAACAGGGAACTTTTGTCCATGAATGAGTGTGACGCACAGATTGCCGATAAATTGAATGCAGAAATTAAATCGGTTAGTAAAGACGGGACTCGGAGACAACTTAGTTAAAGAACATTTTAACAAGGTTGTAAAGGAGTTTAAGTGGAGTTAAAGCCTTTCCGAGGTTTCACGGTTTCGTAAATGAAAGGTAACCAGAGGAAAGAGAAGGAGAAGGGTAAGATTCCGTTGGAAAGACGAGTAGACAAGGCTAAGCAAGGAGGATGAAATGTTTAGCTTAGGCCTGCAAATAGTCGGCTTGCCGGGACAAGGAACGGGGGATCCAAAACCTCTCAGGATAATAATGTTTGAAACAGATACCCTCTTCCCATAGTAAAGCTGCTAAACCCTTAGGACTGGAGGCAAGACCTTACCCCTCAGGAAGCCGAATAACTGTCCCCCGGCTTTCCCAGTCTCAACCAGGACAAACCACCTCAAACTTTGACCGCAAAATCCTCCTTCGCGACTCTTCCCTCCTCCTATAACTGAACCAGTAAACTAATATCCATAGCTCACTTTAGCCAAAAGACCCGATTCGAAACCCGATAGATTATTATAATCGAAAAGAGAATTATTCCCTTTTCACTCCGGCAGACTACATATTTAAACGTTTTGAAACTATCATGAATCAAACAATCAATACTAACTATTTAACGTTTCCGGTAATTCGAAGAATCAAAGTAATAATAAAACAATCAGCAAATCAATAATTTGCTAAAGTACAGCCTTTAGTAGGGCCATGGGTACTTTTTACTCTGGATATTTTCTTGAAAATAAAATAATAAATTTTTCAACATTTCACTTTCTAAAAAGTTTATTGTTGGTTAAGACAAGTCAGCACTTGAAATGACAACAAACAGCAAGTAACAAAATATTGTCATGTTGTTGAAGCATCGGTGTCAAACGGCAAAATCGTGTTAACTTAAAGTAACAACAAACCGCATTACAAGAGTCAAAAGGTGGCATAGCATAATAAAACTGAATCACGAAATTTAGGATTGACCAAATCAAATTTCGTCGTGAACAAAGTTTCGACTATGGTTTTCTGGAACTTTCAGATTTAAGAAACAGTTCATTGATGAATCTCTTTAACTAAAGAGTTAAAGAGATTATTTGGAGGGGGGACTATTTCGCAGTTGTAACATAGAGAATGAAACTAGTTTATTGTCAAACCACAACAGAAGATGTTATGACAGTCCGTTTTTTTCATACAAAATTAAATTAACTATCGTTGTTACACTAGTGGCTTATTACGGGCATAAAATAAATAAGATGCAAAATACCTATGTTTCACTTTGTTTGTAACTCCCTAAACATTATTATAATTTTTAAAGGGGTAGAATAAAAGGAGGAAGAAGGGTGTCCTCAAGCATCTTATTCAGCTCGTTACCTTGATTCAAGGTTAACATCAAAGAAAACTAGGAGGTTAAGAAAGTAAAGCACGTACCTTTTGACAAATTAATTGTTCTGTCACCTTGCGTAATTCATTTCCCGGTAATTATGATTATTAATGAGGATATCTAAGTAATGCAAATACTTTCTAACGAAATTTTATACATCATTACTGTTAATTTCTTGTTAAAATTTAGTAATGCAACCATAATGGATATATTAATAGCAAAATACATGTAAAATAATCTGCCAATTAATGTGGCACATAGCTTCCTCGCGTCTTATTTCATAAAATATAAGGATTTTGTGCTATTAAAACCTATTTTTATCAAATTTATTTAATTTTCCCCCGTTTTTTAAATCTGTCAAAATTGTTTTGATTTTTTACATGTACTAAAGTATCAATTTAGCAAAATTTAAAGAGCCAGATGGTTGAAATTGATCTGAGGCTATCAGCGTGCTACTTTCGACGAACCATCAAAATTTCATAAGAAGGTATAGGAGTAAATAAATGTATGTTTGTGCGCATGTGGAAGAGAGAAAAATGGGTGTAAGAGGTTAAAACTTATATAGAACCAACAATGGGCAAATTGTGACCTACCATCTAAATTTCAATAAAATCAGACAAGTAGTTTTTAAAATATGTTGGTTCACAAGAATTGAGCGACAGAAAAACCAACAGACCGAAAGACAGATACGAAACCAAAAATGTTCCCTGATGTCTAAAACGGCTTTCTGTCTTGGAATTTTTGAAATCGAAGACATAAAGAATGTTCGTTCTTTAGAACGGTCCCATAGCTTCCGTTACCTTCGGTAAGCTTAGAAACAAAAAGAGAAAAAGTTTCATATTTTCCATCAGTATTATATAGAAAATTTAATATAAATAATATTACTTACAATAGTCATAAAGGTGATACAAGAAGAATACAAGATTAGGTTGAGAATTAATGAGATTTATAATAATAATTTGGTGTCAGATCACAAAGCATGGTATGGGGATTGAAATAACACTGAATACGAATTTTTTAAAGAGTTATGGTAAAGGTATCTGGCAAGCTAATTTAGCAAATGATTAAATGTAGATGTTTTGGTGTACAGGTTTTGATAATTATATTATTTGCTTTAAAATTAAAGACTTTTTTAAAGAATGTAGTCTGCGTGTTTTGAGTTGCAGGATAATTAAGATTATTGAATTGAGATAAGTAAAGGTATCCTCGTGGCAGGATAATTAAATTAACAAAGCACATCCAGACTTGATTTTTCCTGTCTAAACTCTTGTTAGAATCCAAATTTAATTTATTGAGAGCCTAAACACATGTTGTTGTGAATTATTTTACGTAATTCCAATAATAGGTATTATCCCACCTTTACGTTAATACACACGGAATCCTTTATGTATTTGTTCATAAAAGGGGGAAATAATCTATTAGGCAGAATTCAAAAGCGATTCTAACTCTAAGGCAATTGGGCTTCTACGTAGATACTTGAAGTTAGGTAAGAGAATTGAGCTGCGTGGCTGTGGGGCTTAAGTAGCTTGTCCTATCCTCAGCTATTAATGAATTAACGGCGTCCGCAAGGTCGTCTTTTCGATACCGCGCCATGGTTCTCGATTTACATCTCTGAATCGAGGGAAGAACAAGGGCAAGGGTACCTACCTAGGATCCCACGCCTTGACGCTCTGATTTACAAGGCTCATTAATGATCACACCTTAATAACTAGAGGTACATGGTACGGTGATATGACGTGTAAAGTGGCTGGAACTTTCTATCACGGGGTTAGTAAATAGTTAAATTGAGGGCTTTTTTTTTTAATTCAATATTTGTTAGGTTCGAAAAAGTGGTTCGTCCTTCCCGTCTAACAGGGTGAATACTAAACATCCGACACAAATCAAGGGGTTATTCCTTGGACAAAAAAAAATTGCTTTCAACATTCTTAATTACAAGTTGTACTGCTGAAATGACTACCCTAACCAATCTTCACCTCATTAACTGCCGAACTCTCTCAAAACTCCAGGGATGTTTCTCATTGTTTATACACCCTTCTATAAACAGATTTCTCAAATCCTCTACATTGTCTACTGCAGTAGTAGTAGTGCACACTGATAACTTCAATATATTGTTAAATCCGTACGATTATTAGAGGGAGTTAAATTATGCTGATCCTTATATTATGGTCTAAGCTTTTTTTATTTATTTAGATAATATTGTCCATTGGTCTTTCTGAGACGAATTGTTGATAGCGTTCCAAAGATTGAGCTTGAAAGCTGATTCTTCTTCTTGCTTAGCCAACAGTCTCAAATAATAGACTCAAGTTTCTCCTACTATTGACTAATTCTTATTCCGTCGTCTATCGATTTTCACGAAAATAAAATTGCTTTTGTTTTACCTTTAGAAATATATTTTTTAAAAAAGAAAATAAAAATGGTGGTAAAAAGAAATATCAGGCGTGTACAGGAAGAGGGGGGATCGGCGTAAGTTGACTTTGCATTCCTGTGCCGTATCCAAAGGAAGGTTTTCAAGAGAGAAGAGAGCCCTCTTCTGGGGGAAGAGAAAACAAGAGAACAACCGAGCTCGCCGGTAGAAATGAGAAGAAGAGTCTGATTGAGTTTGCGAGTTTTTCGGTTTGTACTCTGGCCTCAGCCACTATCCACCGCTCCTCTTTTCTAAGATTGCATCAAATATTTAGTTGAATTTTCTCCCTAACTCGCTTCTCCCGCCTTTATATTACACGGGTTTACTCCCACCTCGGTTCTGCTACCTCTCCTCGACTGCTCCTTCTCCATCCTTTGCTACTTCTTGTCCAAGGTACATTTCTCTATATTGACCTGAATGTTTCATGTACCAAAACGCCCCTCTCTTTCTCCACGAAACCTTTTTCTAAACCATAGACGGGAAAAGAAAAAAAAATATATCGATTTTCTAAAGGTAAGGAATCCTGCTCGAGGTAGGTTTTTCCTTAGGAATATAGTATAAGGAGCCTTCGGTTTTCTCTGTAGCCCTTCGGTACGTTCAACGTAATTGGGAGCCAAACTGGTTTGAAATATTCAGCAGACTCTCTCCTCCCCGCGTTCTATTCCGACTCCTTATCCCCCTCCCAATCCAATTTAAGTTTAAACTAATTGACAAATCGTTGCTTTAGGGTCGACTCTGGCGGGGCATAACGTGCGATCGCTATGCAGCCGTTTCCACAAACTACTCTGAGCCGTGGCTTTAGTTTGAAAGCTTTTAGAAGAAACTTTCCCAAACTCCGTATATAATCTTTTATGAATTATCATAATATGTCCTTTTGATGAGTTAACCCAGAACAACATGTTATCAATATAATTATTAAATATATAAAATATGCACTAGTTTTAGTAATAATAGTTTTTATCTACGATTGATACGAAATAAAAACATTGTATCTCTGTTTAGATGCGTAGAAAGTGATTCTTTACGTACTTGTATTCATTGCGCATGCACGTTTCATAATTCCTCTTTTTTCCGCCCTAGTGCGGTATAATAGAAGTATTCTTCACCTTATCGCACGATTAGCGAGTTTATTTACATTTAACAAAACTAATTTGCTGTTTGTTTAATTAAAGTAACTGTTTATATCGAGTTTTAGTGAAAAACATTTATTGATTTATGTGATTATGACGAAAATGAGAACAATAATACGCCTCCCGAAATAATTAATTCGGCACAAAGTACAACTAATGAATTAATGTTATCTTTATCGACAGAGAAATACGAACTTACATACAGGATAAATATTTTTTTCTGTATTTATTATTAAAATCCAACAATCGTAGATAAAGTACGGTACGCAACTCGTGCGAAAACTGCATTTTGCTTTGCTCGTATGGTTTTACTATCCTCGCTGTCGCTCGGGTGCAAACTCCACACTCGCATGCAAAATGCTACTTTCCGCACTAGACGCGTAATGTATTATTACAGAGTAAAATAAAGGCTGGAAACTATTATTATTTACTTCTTAAGAATTCAATTTATATTTTAAACATACTTTTGATATAGATTTAAACTATTTTCTTTTTGCTTTCTCTTTTAGCCCTCTGAGTCAAGTCAAATTATGCTTGGTCGCTATTCAAAGGAACTATGTCCTCTCCCTTTTGGTCGAGTATTTATAATTTTTAAATATGCTGTAGAGGCCAAGGCCACAAGTAAAAAACTATTTTTCCTAAATGAAAGCCTTTTGCAAGCAGTTATGTTGAAAAGATTATGACATTTTAAGTACAGGTAAGTTCGTAGAGGAGCGTTATTCGTCAAGGCGTTCATATGCAACGATCGTGCAAACGTGAACGTAAAATATCAAATTAGCATTTTAGGACAAGGAAGAAAAGATTCAAAATTTATCTAATCTTTGAGACATTTTTTTCAAGTACATATTATCAATAATATCAACAGCATCATTGCTGTGAAGTGTTAAAGATCGCCAAATCTATACAATCGTTCCTAAACGTTTTAAAAAGAGAAAAGAACGTAGAAAATAGTATCAATACCAAATTTGTAGCAAATATTGATAATAACTACTTTTGCTCTCCGAAACATAAAGAAGAGATACTAAGCAAAAGCTTTTTTTTAACTGAACTGGACTATCTACCAGTGTTTGTAATTCATTCGATACTTTTTTAATAACTTTATTTTATTTAATTTAAATTATAATTATTAATAACTACGGGAGACATACAGAGAAAAATAGACTTCATCACCGGGACTCGCGCTACAGGCGCTCTGACCAACTGAGCTATACTGGAGAATGTTTTTCTCTGTCGTTACCGATACCTAGTCCCGAATCCAAGCTTTCAATTTTTCTACAAGTCTAGCAAGCCAATATTTACGGCAATAGAACTAGACCGAGAATTAACGCTTATAATCATTTTTTATTTTTATTTTAAATCAAATTATAATTATTATTAACTACGGGAAACAGACAGAGAAAAATACACTCCAGCGCTGGGATTTGAACCACAGGCTTCTATATTTCCAGTATAACGCTCTACCAACTAAGCTACGCAGGAGAATGCTTTTCTCTGACGTTAATGATACCTTGTCCCGAATTTAAGCTTTCGATTTTCCACAAATCTGAGAAGTCAACATTAATGACATAGAACTACACCGAGAAATAACGCTTATAATTAAATTATAAAGTACCCAATTAGTACCTGTACCTAGTACAATCAATTAGAAATTCATATTTTACGATTTTGGTAGTATTCATACTACGGAAAGATTAAATTTTAATTTAAATCAAATTATAATTATTATTAACTACGGGAAACAGACAGAGAAAAATACACTCCAGCGCTGCGATTTGAACCACAGGCCTCTATATAAATATCTCTATAATTATTATAAAGTACTCAATTAGTACCTGTACCTAGTACAATCAATTAGAAATTCAAATTCGAGTCCCGGTGCTGGAGTCTATTTTTCTCTGTCTGTCTCCCGTAGTTATTAATAATTATAATTTGATTTAATCTTTCCGTAGTATGAATACTACCTAACACTCAAAAATTTGAAGTTAAACTTTATTTAGTGATAATTTTTCACTCTAGTAAAATATAGACATTTCAATAGGAGGACTTTATTAGAAAAATTGGTTGAGCGTGAAGTTCACGTAAAAAGGCTTTCCTTGGTATTGTGAACATGAAATTAGTATGACGGGGGGGGGGGGGGGGCAAATATTTGATGTTTTTTGAAAAAATGGCATGATCAGTTAAACACTATCCACATGTGTTATATATTTTTGTAATCTACTCTTCAATACCCTTCACTCAAAATTAAAAAACAAAAAATCGCGTGACAGTAACTATCTGTCATTTTGTATTTAAACAGCTGATAATTTCGAGTTCGCTTTATTTTTTACTGTGTGCGCGTCAAACGATCTTTAATACTGGAAAGTTTCACGTTTTTACCTTTTTTTGATTCAAAAGTTATTGGAACCGTACAGAGTGACAAACAGACACAGGAACGAAACTATAAGGGTTTATTTTTTGGGTTTACTAACGAAACCCTAAAAGCGTGTAAATAAATTTTATAAATTGTTTAAAAACTAAGGGACGTTTCTAGAAGGCTTTATGATCATTTTGACAATTTACAAGTGTAGGATAAAGTGTTTTTTGTCCTGATCATCCTTCAAAAATTTAAGTAAAATTTAAACGGAGTAGTTTTTGTTATTATGAAAATACGAGTTGTTTTCTTTTGGAAATAGAACCAGTCAAACAAATTGCAACGAAAAGAACACGACGAACAAAAACTGTGTTTGTGTTAGCTGGATGTCTGTAGCCAATAAGATTGGAGCCAGATGTTTGGACTTTCCCCTCCCTTCTTAATATACTGGACTCAAGAAAAACAGAAAATGGTTTTGAACATTGGAAGGAAAATTCTCTTTTTTCGCCCTTGACATGATGTAGGATGGACCAGAGAGAAAATCAAAGAAAAACAACGGAAAATCAGGGATATAAAGGGTAGAAGAAAGAAAAAACCAGGAGTTGAAACATGCGGAGCCGGAGGAAGCAAAGTCCGTAACTTTACTTCATCTCGTACCCCCAGAGTGGAACGAAGCTATTGAAGAAGAAACAAGTTCCTAAGTACAAATTCCTAAAGTTCTACTTTATCCACTAGATCCAGTTTAATCTTGGGCCAAGCCTTAATAAGAAGGAGAGGCCGCCTCCCGACCCGTTACCAAGGAGACTCTGGAGAAAAATAAATCAAGCAATGTGTAGTCTTGTAGTTTGGTCCAAGATTGACGATCTTCAACAAGATTTCATTAAGTTTCTCCAGATGGAAACAGTGTGAGCGGAAGAAAAAAAATTATAAGACAAAACAATAAATATTTGAAATCGTAGTTAAGTATTGGATTTAAAAAAAAAAATCTGCTATTAAGAGATTTTCAGAAATATAAGTTTTTACTATTAATAGATGCTAAAATCCTATAAATAATGAACCATTAAAAGGGCCTCTTTTAACTTTAAAGTGTGTTGCTATATATGTAACCTACTAATTCTGAATAAGCAGAATAACAAAACACAAAGAAGAGTCAAATTAACCTATTTATCACTAAAACCAATAATGAAACCACAAGTAAATACTTATGTAATAATACGACAAATGTGATCGAAACCAATCGGTGATAAAGACCTATTATGATTTTTCAATACGCTTATAAGGTCTAACAATTTTGATTTAAATTGTATAATTATTTATATCCATTGCCGCAACCTGACATTGGCCTCTAAACCTGGTTGAAAATCTAGAACCTGTATTAATGATCATTGACAAAGTGTAAAAACTCATAATAAAAGGTATATGCGTCCATTATGCTTTATTAGCTTGGTTGAGTCATTGGATCCAAATGACTATTCCTATTATAATATTTATTAAGTCAAAAGTTCTTGTATCAAAAGAAACATATTACTACTTGAATGTAATCTTAAATGATGGTCTAGTTTCTAGTAAACAAACTCGTTAAGAGATGAGATCTCTTATTAGTTTTACTTTCCTATATCTTGGGCCTTATTGGATCTAGTCTATATGATTTTATTATGATGCTTTTAGAGGACTTGCCCCTAACATCTATTATAGGAGTCAGTGAGTAGGTTGATCTTATCATTCCTTCCCCTCCTTTATAGAACGTATAGGCATTTAGTGCTTATGAAGTTATCTTATTTCTTCCATCTTATATTCTTCTTGCACGTTTTTAGGTACTTCTAACCTCTTCTTTAAGTGCAATTCTCATATTATATACTCGCTGATAACAGAAGAAGATATTCTCACATTGACAATTGAGTAAAGATTTCTTCATGGCCTATTAACTTAACGCATGAAAAATTTACACAATAATTAATATGAATTTTTCATGCGATAAGTAAATAAGCTAAAAAGAAATTTTTGATTTCAATTTTAAATTCAACTTATAAAGTTTGAGCAAGTCCAATGAACCAGAAACTTAGTCTAATTATATAACTTAGTCTATGATTCTCAATTATAAAAAGTCCAGTCATGCACCATGACTTAATGAGCGAATTTTCAAAGAAATCTGCGGATTATTGGCTTATGATAATATAGGAAAATTTTGGTTTAGAATTTGCATGGGTGAAAAAAAAATTTGGTACATAGGGGTACGAGGTACAAAAGTCAAAATCGTATTTACCTTTTAAGATGCATGTCGTTGGAAAGCTCTTTAAGAGTACAGTAATTGTTGTTATGTACACTTTTATCATATTTTCACATAAAAGGGGGGTAAAATGGAAAAAACACGTTTTTTGACCCTAAATGGTCAAAATTTGACCCCTAAATGGACTCCAAAAATTCTGGCCAACGAACTCATCCTTTCTTTTGATATTATTGACATTTTAAAATTTGTTTGACATTTTTAAGTGAATCCTAAGGGGAGATATCGTCTGGAGTGACACATATATACATACATATATACATACATACATAAAAAGTCCAGTCATGCACCATGACTTAATGAGCGAATTTTCAAAGAAATCTGCGTATTATTGGATATGATAATCGGTGAAAAAATAAAAATAAATTGGTACACAGGGGTACGGGGTACAAAAGTCAAAATAGTATTTACCCTTCAAGATGCATGTCGTTGGAAAGCTCTTTAAGAGTACAATAATTGTTGTTATGTACACTTTTATCATATTTTCATATAAAAGGGGGGTAAAATAGTAAAAACACGTTTTTATGCTATTTTTGACCATTAATTGTAAAAATTTGACCCCTAAATGAACTCCAAAAATTCTGGGCAACGAACTCATCCTTTCTTTTGATATTATTGACATTTTAAAATTTGTTTGAAATTTTTAAGTGCATCCTAAGGGGAGATATCGTCTGGAGTGACACATATATACATATATATATACATATATACATACATACATAAAAAAAGTGTTAAATTTTAGGAATCGATTCAGAATGGTCTAAAACGGATTTCCATGGAAAAAATTTTCAAAAATTCGCATTACAAAAATTTTGAAGCCATTGCAATAGCGTAATTTTCTTTGAAAATTCGCTAAAAGCATTTTAACAATAATAGTTAAAAAAGTAAAAATAGATTAGCACATAATCAAATTACAAAAATAAAAAATCAGAACATTTCAACTGAGAATAATCGATGAAGGGATAACGAATAAACGTGTTTTATACACTATCGTGAAACCTAATTCTTTATTTTTTTTTGATAATCTGATGAAATCTAAAAACGTACAAACATTTTCATGCAGTTGATTCAAAGCCAAGTAAAATATAGATTAAAATGCAGTTAGCATTTGAATGGTAACAGAGATTTTCAAATAATGTAAATGTAACAAAAATACATGACAGAGAGAGTAAAAGAGAATTTATAGTTGTTAGATGTAGTTAATTTAGTCTACTTACGATAAAAGATGAAAATGAAACATTTTGATGATAGAGAGAGATAATAGTAGTCGGAAAATATCATATATTAGCTTAATAAATAACAGTGTTAAATAGAAATAAACTTTTCATATATTTTGGTTCTAGTTTCACTTATTGTATTTTAAACTTATTAGAAGCACATATGTATTGATTTCAAATTACTATTAGAGTATCTACTGACATTTTAACCAGTTGAATGTAGATTTTACTTTGCATATAGAATTAACAAGTTTATTGTAACTAAAACATTAAAGTGGACGGAACTAAAGTATGAATAAGTTAGAATATGATGCGTTAGAGGAGGTCATTATTAAAGGTTGAACGAATAGTTACATTTCAATTGCTTTTAAATGTTTCATGACGTTTGGCGAATTAAACAAACATAGTTAAAATTGTTCCTTATAATATAAAATTAATTTTAAAACGTTATGTTAATTTTAAAACGTTATGCTAAATAATTATTTCATCATAATTACACAGTTCGGACCAATATTAAAATGTTATGTAATTATCTTTAGAATACCAAAAATAAAACACTCATTTATTATTTTTTTTTTATAGAATTTTAAAAATAATTTATCAGTTAAATTTTCTCACCTTTGGAAACAGTATAAAACATTTTCCAAAGTGGGGAACAACGTAGCTGAGTGGCTAGTTGAGAGTGCGTACGCGCAACTCATCTGCACTCTTCAATAAACTATTTTAAAGTATTTGGCTCTTCGATAATACCAATTCCAGAAAATGGATCAATCAGGGCATAAACGAAAAAGCAATCATGATAATAAAAATTAAAAAACACACATTCCTCTCTATTATAACTTATATAGCCTCTTATTATACTTATATAAAGCAATCATCGAATTGATTTAATGTTTATTATTTTTAAAATACAAATCCCGAATTTTGAACAGTTTAGCAGACACCAAGCACTCAAGTGAATTCTGAAAAGTTATTAAGAAAGTAACAAATTATAAGAACACTGTCAATGAAATAAGTATAGACTCCTGGTACAGATATTTCAATAGCATCTACCCTCCCTGCCTAATTACTGAAAACATTTATATCAAAGCCCATCACCCTACTTTAGACGCATTTATTTCAATGTCAAAAAAGGTAACGCACTCAAAAAATGTAAAGCCAATAAAGCTCCAGGTCCAGATTTAATTCTACCAGAACTCCTAATGAATCTACCTTCAAGTTGGATTCCCTATCTACAAAACATGTTTAATAACATCTTAAACGAGGAAACAGTCCCTAAACCTTGGGTGAATCCCAAATTAGCTAAATCCATAAAAAAAGGGAATACATCTGATCACGGCAACTACAGACCAATTGCTTTGCTGAATGTGATCACCAATATATTTACCAACATCTTAGCAGAAAGACTTTATGAATGGGCAGAGTCCTCAGGTGTTGCCAAACGAGCAAGCAGGCGTTAGGAGGAACATGAGCAGCTATATTAGCCACATCTTCACGCCATTATTCATAATCCAATGTTCACTCAAAGTAATAAAATGCTCAACATTATTCGTAGTTTGTATGATCAGGCGATGATTAAAATTAATTTTCTTCTGTTTATGTTCTTTTTAAGTGTCTCATTCTTTAAGAACGAGAGTGTCAGAGGCTTCTCTCTGGAAAACGTTTACGAATTTTTTATACTAGGCATCGCGTGGCTCTATCATTGAAGCGAGCGTATTGCAATGAAATACTGAATATTGAAATTTATTAATCATGATGAATGTCATAGTTGAAGATAAGTGGAAGAGGGTAGTGTAGGGAAGAGTGGGGGTACTCGGTACAAACCTTTACTTCCTAAACAAACCTATACACTATACGACTATAACAATCTTCACCACCCGCGGTAGCTTTTAAACAATTATTATAAATGTATCTCGTCACTACGCAAAGAATTTTGCTTGTATCAAGTTGAAATTTTGCATACCTGTTTCAATTGTGCATTAGATGGTGTATATGAAGTTTTATTAAAATCGTTACGTTAGAACGTAAAATATCGGTAAAAAGGTTGTTTTCTCTATTATAAACGTTTAGGTCCGCTTTAATAGTTTTAGCAATCTTTATTAAGTCATAGCGGTGTCGCTGTTGGTTTTAGTAAAAAATGTTATTTCGAAATAATGTTCGTCTCATCGAATAGATGATGATGGAATCTTTTCCCGTCCTGAAATTCCAATTTAATTTTTGTACCTCTCGTTTACGCGAGCGTTGCGCGCGAACTCTTGGACGGATCACGCTGTCCAACGAACTTAGCCTGAGTATTAGTAAGAGGAACATGTATACCGAATTTCAACTAAATCGGTCAACTTTTACTCAAGTTATCGTCACACGCGTGAACGTTACTGACAGACAGACAGACACGGAGCATATTTCGTTGAATGTAGGAAGCTCGCTACGCTCGCTTCAATTATTATTCGCAGATGATATAATAATCCTAGCAGACTCCTGGCACGATATTCAAAATAAGCTTAAAATCCTGCTGAAATACTGTAAATTAAACTCACTAGAGATTAAACAGAGAAAACGAAAATCGTGCCGTTTCACAGATCTCCTCATATAAGAAACCTGAAACCATCTTATCCTAGACAACAAACTAATCGAATACTCTAGCTGCTACACCTACCTCGGCATTGTATTTTCTAGATCTGGAAAGTTCTCAATTTGCTGTAAAGAAATGAAAAGGAGGGCAATCCAAGCTACGTACCCACGAGTTACTAAAAACTACTGGATCAGATGCTCTATGCACAAAGAAACAGCTCTTCAGATCAATAGTCCGATCTACATTGATATACGCTTCCAAAATTTGGGTCTTACAATTTATGAAGGAAATTGAAAGTGTTCAAATGTCTTACTATAAGCGAATCTTACATTGGCCGTGGAACACCCTTAATCACTTTGTAAGGCTTGAACTAGGGATCGAACCTTTAAGTGTCGATGTTATTAAAAGGGCACTCAACTTGCTGAAGAGGATACTAGAACAGCCGTAAACAAGTATACTACGCCTATGTTTGTCTGCATTAGTAAAGTTGGACAGAAAGAGCACCAACAATGTCAGCTTCAACTGGTTTAGCCAATTAAATCAACACCTCGAGAAGGTAGGAATAGACAATCTCAGATCACATCAGAACACATTCAAGCTCACCAAAATCTTTTTAAAAAACTCCCATGACTCGTGGTCCTGCCTATCTTTGGACGTAGAATCTACTCTAGCATCCTCATACAACCCTCTGTACAGGCGACTAAGTTCGTTAGGTGTTGGTGAGGAATACATAGAGCAAAAAATGTCTTTTCATAAACTGAGAGTCGTTAGCCAATTACGAATATGCCACAAAGAAAAGATCCGAATTTACCATAGCTACAAATATTAAATGGATTCCACTCTACTATGTTCGATATGCAACTTACAGCAAAATGAAGATCGAACTCATTTCCTATTTATCTGCCCAATCTAAGACTCGCTTAGAAAACATTACTTGCAGCACTTACAATTTTCCAACAAGGAAATGGACTAAGCTCTAGAGAAACTCCTAACAGACTTAAACCTAAACAAAATTAATAATATTTATTATTATACCTTAGGTGCTCTTAAAATAAGATAATTTAATATAAACGAGTAATTTTATACATGTTACCACGGTCTTAACATAATTTATAATAAATATGATATATAACAGTGATAATAATAATACATTTAAATAAATAAATAATAAAAACATTGAAATAAACAATAACGAAGTGATAATAATAATATTGGTAGAAGGTATAATCTTTATATAAACAAACATGTTCGAGAAGCCACAATGATTTTATTTACTAATAGTATTTATTAATAGTATTTACTAATCATTTATTAATAATAATAATAATAATATTTATTCCACCAAAAGTTTTAGAACAAAAACCAAAAAAAGAAAAACAACAAAATTACAATAGTTTTGATATATTTATGTCTACTCTATATTACTAAATTTAGTCTTTATCTTTTATGTATGTGTAAAACAATATTCATTTATATGTATATTATGTGTATAGTATTATGTATGACAGGTGTTATTTTCATTTAATTTACAAAGTGATTAATTATTAGTTATGTAATGTTACCAAACTCCTATTTGTAAAAGTTTGTAGCTTAAACACATAAACAAATCTAATATAAATATATTATTATTTAAAAAAAAGTCCGAGGCAGCACGTACAAAACTTATTCTCATATACAAGTACATATTACTTCGCTCAGTAAATTGTAAATTTACCATTTTGTAAATTGCCTCGGGTTTTCATGGTTACATTTAATTATTATTGGTAATTTTGTCAAAATTTACCCTTTGCAATTATGGTAATTTTTTAGGAACTAGATATTTTCCGGGAAAATTACTTAAATTTCTTGGCATAAATTGCCAATATTTTACCTTCTTTAGAATAAATTTTACTTCAATATTAAAAACAGACATAATAGTAATTAGCTAGAATGCCTTATCAACGATTAAAAAAATCTTTTTCCAAATTTCTCGACTAAATGTAAATCATTTTAAATGATTACAGCTACTATGATGAATTTTTAGTTTACCTGATGGAAAAATCAATTTATACATTAAAATATCTTATCACTAATATTATGATGGATAGTACCTTGCAACACCATTAATTAAAATGACACTATAAAGTAACGAATTAAGTTCATTATACTTATTAACATAAATCATTAAAATTAAATATTTTACACTGCTGACACCAAAGACATGAAATGATACGAATTTTCTATCCTATTCCATTTTAAAACAATTAAAATTGATTAGGGAATGCATTTTCGGGAAATGTATTGCACCATTAATTAACGTACACACATAAATTACTCCCGCTCTAAGACTTGCCATGCCAAAATATTACAGCCAAACTTTCAAATCCAAGTTTTACTTGCTATCTAAGTTATAATGTCGATTCCGATGTCGAAACATATGTATACGAACGAAAGCAATATTTTATCTATGTACTAATTAGATGTAATATATCAAAATACATATTGTTGTATAAAGTTTAAAGTGTATTTCGGGGTGTATAGAAGGGGAGTAAACTTGCAAGATATTTTAGTTTATTTGGTGAATTTTAGCTGAAAAGCGTAATGGGATTTAGGTGTAGCCAAGGTCTTTTTGCTTAACGCTGATTCAGTCGAAATTTATCTTGTTTACTTGAATTAACTCCTACGGAATCCTCCTTAACCCCATTACTTAACCACTAAAAAATTCAACTTTCTCGCTAACATTGGCAAATTATTAGCCAAGAGGTTTTACTCTTCTAGTCTTAAAACTCTTAATATCTTATTAAGCTTTACAAACTTATAACCATAGTTCGCTTTAAATTAACTTTATTTAAACAAGAGAGAACCAAAATAAATGGTTATATTTAAATAAAAGTCGCATTAAATAAAACTGTATAAAGAGAAATGTATAAAAAAAAGCAAATTGGTTTGATTATTTGAAAAAATCTTTCTCATGTAAGTATAGATACTGTATTTAAAATCCGAATAATATCTCATTTAATTAATTTATTGCTTCCGAGCTTATCGAAGATAACGGAAGCTATGTGAACGATCTGAAGAACAACATTTTTTTATGTCTCTGATTTCAAAAATATTACAAGACAGAAATCCGTTTCAGACGTCAGGGAACATTTTTGGTTCCGTGTCTGTTTGTCAGTCTTATTGGTCTGTCAGTCTGTCGCTAATTTTTTGCGAAACAACATAATCTTAAAAACTACTCGTCAGGTTTTAATGCAATGCGGATAGTAGTTCATAATTAGCCCATTGTTGGTCCCATATAAGTTTCGACCTTCTGCGCCCATTTGCAAGTGTAAAGCTACAGACATCCCGTATCTAAAGTATATTTAAGTTTTTAATTTAAAAAAAATCGGGTATGTGGTACCTCGGAACACTTCCTCACTTAGGACTTAGGAGGCCTCTCCTCCTCATTTTCATTATTCAAAGAAAAATTATACATTATTATTATTTATTTTATTTAATTATTTGAATTTTGGTGGTGTTTTGACAAATCTAAACAAACTTAAGTATCGCACTAATTAATAATTATTTTCGCTTATAACTTTTAAACTAATTAATTGAATCTCATCGGAATTTTTTATATTTGTTCCTTATTTTTAACCGGTTCCAACGATATGCTATATGTCTAAAATGTATTTATACTATTCGTATTATAAACCGTCAAAGTTTCAAAATTAAAAAATCTATAACTTCAAAATGGCTGTCAATATCAAAATGAAATTTGGTGGGTTTGTTTGTCGGACCACGATATTTTACGATTTTAATAAATGTTTGCTGACTCAGCAAACTGGGTTCAAGATGGCGGAAATATCGATTTTCCGGGCCGCACAACTAAGTGTAAGGACTGATTTTTCTACCAAGTTTAAACTCTCTAGCTTAAAAAATGTGGGAGTTATGCATGACGCAGACACACAGACAGATAGACTGAAATCCAGCTGAAAACCACTCAAATCATCTTAAAAACACCCAAAACGGATAATTTCGTTGAAATCTCGGTTTCGAATTTTTTGATGAAAACAATACTTTTCCTATATTCCTTCCGTGAAGGTGAGGAAAAGTAAAAACAAATAGTTTTGTTTCGTTCTATTTTCTATATTTTATCTTATATTTACTTTTTCATTCATATTTTCTTGTTTCTCTTTTCTTCTCTAAATTTCTCCCTCTCTTTTTTTCTTAGTTAGATTTTTTCTTGATTTTTAATGAGACATTAAAAATGGTTCATACTTTTTCCTCAAAAAAAAACTTCAACCATAAACAAAATAAAGGAGGTAGAAATGGTTTTTTAGAGTTCATTTTCATCATCAAAAAACAAAACTTTATTAAACAGGTTAAAGATTTAATTAAAATCAGTTAAGAAATTAAAAAAAAGAATATATATATATACACAAAAAATACAAGAAAAGCTAAAAATTAAATCAAATAATGTTTTTTGTCTTTAACGAGAGAAAAAAAATAATAAAGATTAAGGATGTACAGTTTCAATTGTACCTAACAAAAAATAATATTTTTTTCTTGTTTTCTTCAGACTCTTGGGATTAAAAAGGATTAACTTTTTTAATTATAATAATTCTATTAAGAAGATTAAAAAAACAGGGAGAACAACAAGCAAGGATAATATCAAGATTGAACAAACAAAACCTTCTAACAAATTATTATATAATGCTTTACTTTAAAAAAAAAATTATAGTCCATTATTGCATCTTAATTTATGTGAATTTGATTATTATTAATTATAAAAATAAGTATAATTATCGTATCCTATAATATAAAAACTAAATTTCTATAAATTCTTTCTTATTTTTAGGGACAAAAAAGTTTTAAAGAAAAGAAGTTAGTACATTACGCGTCTAGTGCGGAAAGTAGCATATTGCATGCGAGTGTGGAGTTTGCACCCGATCGACAGCGATGGTAGTAGTAAAACCACCGAGCAAAGCAAAATTCAGTTTTCGCAAGAGTTGCGTACCGTAATTATCTATTGTAATCCGTATTATCCGTTGTTGGATTCTAATAATAAATACAGAAAAAAATAATTAATAAACATCCTCTATGTAAGTTCCTATTTCTCGTTTGATAAAGATAACATTAATTCATTAGTTGTATTTTGTGCCGAATTAATTATTTCGGGAGGATTATTACTCTCCTCATTTTCGTCATAATCACTCATTGATTTTCTCTAAAAACTCGATATAAACAGTTACTTTAATTAAACAAACAGCAAATTAGATTTGTTAAATGTAAACAAACACGCTAATCCTGCGTTAGGGTGAAATATTATGAACGCGCATGCGCAAAGAATACAGGTACGAAAAGAATCACTTTCTACGCATCTAAACAGAGATAAAATGTTTATATTTCGTAACAAGCGTAGATAAAAGTTATTTACGTAAGTCAGTGTACCCACAGCGATGAAGTTGGTTCCAGAGGCTAAACCGAGGAAACCATAATGTTAATTATCGCTCAGGTACTATTGATTTTTAATCCCGAGCTACGTACATCATCTATATAGAAGGGATAAAAATATCATTGTAATATCATGTTAATTTTAAATTATTTTGCCAAGCAAAGAGTAAATATTTTATACTTATTTTTAACAAAATTAAAAGGTTGAGCGTGAAGTCTCATTTAAAATGTTTCGTTGGTATTGTGAACATGAAATTATTAATTGGCAGAGGAACTGCCAATAGAGAAAATGTTGTTACTCCCGTATGTTTTTTTTGTTTTTTTTTCGAATATAAACAAAATAACTATTAAGACAAAGTGATGATTAGGAATATCACACTTCTGTTTTAATAAGGGATAACAGTAAAGTGCCAAATGCACAATGAGAACTTGATTTAACCTAAATTACCTAAGGCCAATTAATCAGATCACATTGCTATTCCCAATTTTTCTATGGCCTAGCAGACCGCATACATTTTGCATATTTTTATTATCAGAAGAAATATGATTATGGGAAGAAGGACGCACACAAATTTGGTGTTATTTGACAAAATGGCGTGGAACATTAAGCACTCTCTACGAGAGTTCTATATTTTTATAATTCTTAAATCCTTTCATTTGATACCGCATTCAAAATTTAAAAAAAAATCGCGTGACATGAACTACCCGCCATTTTGGATTTGATTGGCTGATAATTATTCCTATGTGCGCGTCAAAAAGATTTTTAATACTGCAAAGTTTCATGTTTTTATCTATTTGACTAAAAAAGAGAAAAAGTTATTGGAACCGTACTGAGTGTCAGACACACAGACACAGGAACGAAACTGTAAGGGTTTCTTTATTTGGTTATGCCAACAAGACCCTAAAAAAAAGTTAAATTATTAAATTTAACTAAATTTTAGGGTTAATTATTAACAAATCCACAAGATAAGTCAAATTCACAAGTTAAAGATTAACAATTCACTAAATAAGTCATATCACGTTAAAATTAAATTATAGATAGTAATTATTTGATAGTAATTGTCAACTGGTAGCTGAGTCATGTATTGAACCAATTGATGTATAAAGTATATACATATGCATTAGTTTATTTACATTTAGAAATTTTATGATTTCACCTTTACCCTGTTTGTTTGTTTTACTGATGAATCACCATGACAACCGTGGTGGAGGTTACATTGTGAATGATGACATTATAGATTTAGATATTAATCAAATATTAATATGTAAATGAAATTTTGAATTTAACTCCAACCTTTAGGGGGGTGACACACTTCGCCACCCGGATAGCGCCATCTGGGTGGCGCTACCCGGTCGTCAATGAGAATAGATGGAACCTGTCACACGAGGTGGCTGTCACACGGTGCCACCCAAGTCCCTGCCACTCAGCCCCCACTCTTTCAATCAAGTATAGGGGAAATTAAATCATGGGCTGACTGCATCCCTCATATAAGTGGGTGGCGGAAGTCAGGTGGCGGGAGCAAGTGGCATCAACCAGGTGGGCGCCACCCAGGAGGCGCTTCCCGGGTGGCGAAGTGTGTCACTACCCTAACACTGAAGGAAGTCATGAGTATTCGTGGCTCCCTTACTTTCCATTACTCCCTGTTCAACCTGACTGGGTACAATGAGTAAGTTTCCTCCCTGTAAACTAGGGAGAAACGTTCACGTTTTTCCCCTTCTGGAGATAAAAAATCTTTCCAATACAACTTACTAAACATTCTCATGTACAAGTGATCTAAGTATCAGTTCAGTATTTTCCATTTATTAAATGTTTCAGGTTATTTATAAGAATATTTAAACAAAATTTACCATCAATAATAACAAGATAAAAAGAACTATTTATGTACTACGTTTTTTAATTTTCTGCCATAAATCATAAATTTGAAACCCGTCAAAATGAAGATCGTAAATATGGGATATGTCAAAACAAATAAAATAACTTGCGGATTTTTTCCGAACTAACTTTCTATACAGAAAAATTTGCTGAAAACCAATTAAATTCTGCTGAAAGATGGCTAAAAGTATTAAAATTATGTATTGTCATCGTGTTCTGTAGTATTCTAAAAGTTTCATATGTCTAGCTATTCGGGAAGTTAGTTAGAAATCGATTGCAAGAGTTTTACTGGACAAACAAACAAGAATGCAAGCTAATAAAAACGTAGTAAAATAATTTGGTCGTAGTAACATACCTATTTTCTCAGAAAGTAGATTCTTCCCAGTCAAATAACCAATGGTTAGATTGGTATATTAATAGACTAAATTTTAGAATTTTTAATTAAAATTGTTGGAACCATTTTCAATGTATGCATTTGTTTCGACGTTTCTTCAGAGTTTTTTGGAAGCGAGCAGTGCCCCAAAGTTAAAGCTAAAATTCTTTCCTGGATTTCGTCTTGGGATGATTTTTCTGAACATGTACGCCAAACTATAACGCAATGGGCTTAGTGATTTAGCATCCACTCGTCTGCACAGGTGCGGCGGAAAGAATTTTTGGCACTTCTTTAGATTGTTACATCCCTTATAAAAACAGAAGTGTGATATTCCTTTGACCTAAAGTACATTGGACTAAACATGCCTTTGTCTTAATAGTTATTTATATTCGATAAAACATAGGTGAGTAACAACAATTTTTTTATTTTTGTTTTATTAAATTACGCCTTAAGTACTACAACTTTTACTTAGAACTTTTCCTATAGTTTAAAAGTTATAGCAGTTTGATCCACTTGAAATAGGACACCCTATATATTATATTATATCTTAATTATTAAATATTGTTACATCTAATTATGAAAAACGCTATTTATTTCTATTATTTATTCATGTTATTTAGCTTACTGTTTTCCAATAAACTACCAATTTTAAAACGATCTTAATTAAAAAAGAATATGAATAACCGAAGTCAAGCCAATGAAAATTATTGTCTGGGTATCCAGAAAATAACCGATAATTAGTTTTTGAGAAAGCCTAGAATTTACTGTGCACATTAATTTTGTCAAGTTTCGAAGGAAGTATTACAGGCCACTTTAGGTAGAAACGATTATAAGGTTAAATACAGCTTCATTATTTAATTTATTTACTTATTTTACCCTCTCCTTCAACAATAATGTAAATAATTTAAAATGGTTGTTTCGTTAAAAACGAAGTTATCTCTTCAATTAACAGATTTTTTTTTTTAATATTCTTGAAATCTATTCTTTTTAGAAGCGTCTTACCTTGACGGAGGCTTTTAATATTATTTTAAGGCTATCGATTTAAAATAAGTTTTTTTTTTAATAAAATATAAATTGTGGGAGGGAACACCTCTGAAAATAATCACATCTATTTATACTTTTAAAATTAAATTCATCATAATTTTCATCCTCAACATAGGGTATCATCAACAAAGTCAATCAGTTTATGTAGGTACACTAATTCAAGTATTGCCTTATTTCCTCAGTGTGGACGAATTTTTGTTATTGCAGGCCTTCTCTGTCTCTTTTGCTACAATGAGGTTTCAATCCATATTCCAGCTACCCCACGAGCTACCCAGAGGCCTGGGTAGCTTGTATGGGAGTACAGTTGGATCTTACTCAATCAACGAGTGGTCAGTGGATGGTTGACCGTCACCTCTGACCACACAGTCTGGGTTCGTTTCCTGCACCAGGCCCGCTCAATGTTTACCAAGCAAGCATTGCTAAAATAAATGGAAAACTGCTCGTCAGAGTTAGTGCCAACAGGATTTGGCTTAGAAAACCATGGGCACTCTTGGTTTCATAAAAAAATAAATTAAGGTACATATCGGTACATAAAGGTAAATATCGGGTACGGGGTACCTCGGAACGTTTCCTCACTCGAAGGCCAGCAGGAGGAAGCAGCATTGGGCGTGATCAGTACTTGGATGGGTGACCGTTTTGAACTAACTGATTTATTTATTATCATTTTTTTTTTTTTTTAAATGTATACATTATGTTTATTTATTTTATTTAATTATTTGAATTTTGGCGGTATTTTGACCGATGTCAACAAACTTTGACGGTTAACAAAATTACGCACTAATTAATAATTATGTTCGCATATAACTTATAAACTTTAATCAACTAGAAATAAGGACTTATTATTCTGCCAAGTTTCAACTCTCTAGGTTAAATACCCTGGGCACTACGATGCGATAACACACAAACACACATACAGACGTCATCCTGAAAACCAATTAGGAGGTCTTAAAAACACCCAAAACGGATAATTCAGTTGAAATCTCGAAAACAAAGTTTTAGGTGAAAACAATAATTTTCCTACCATAGGTGAGGAAAAGTAAAAAAATCAAAATTTGAGACCATTACTCATTACCAGAGACGGGAAAAAGTCATAAACGTCATAGTCATATGATTTTGTCATAAAATAGCCATTTTACGCATAAACGTCATAAAATAGGGGTTTCTTGGAATAAACGTCATAAAATGGCCTTTTTTTCCAAATGTTTAGCAAAAAGGTTTTATTTTTTTTGTTAAAGAAAATGTTTAAATTGAACATTTGTGGTCCGGTTCCAGGTAAAAGTGGAGTTCGAACGAAAAACCCTTACACCAGCTTAGTGATAGGCCTGGGCTCTTAATTCCCTGACCACTTTTGGACTTAACTAATGCGCTTATGCATAACTACAACCAGGGAGGCACCGACGGTCATCCCTAATTCCAAAATAGGGCTCCTGATCGGCTCCTTCTTGGAACAAATCCTCCGATTAGAATCCAGGAAGTTCAAGATAGATTCTCCAGTCAGCCAACCCATTGGATTGGGCAGTCTCCTGATTGGCTGTTCCATAATTAAAATTTTGTATATATTCATGGTAAGGGAGTAGAATGTTTAATTGCTCATTTGATGACAAGTAACACGAATAAGAAACTCGTGTTACTTGTTTCTTGATTAATTTTACTAGTGTAACTAGTTTCTTAATAGATTCTACTCTTGTCAGAATGCCGAAAACTCCTGCAAACAAATTAACGCTTAAGCGTAAGTGGGTGTCAGAGGAAGGTGAAATATTCTTCTGTAAGCCATGTGATAAACAGGTAAGTTCTACACCTACTTTGTATCTGGAGTCTTCAAGGTCTTAGCTTCATTGGATGCTGGAGAGGCGCCGCGCCGTCAATTCGCAATGCAAAAGAAGCCCTAAAGGCTCCAGGACTGGAAACCCACCTGAACTACATCAACGACAACTTTGGGACATTTCCTGACATAATAGAAGGTCTGCAAAAACAGGATATGCTATTTCCAAACGGCGTCGAAAAAATCAAAACCCTTTGCGGTACCGATTGGGAGTGGGGGAAAAGGTGAAAGAAAAGTTCACTGCTGTTCTCTCAAGGAATCCTGGGTGGGAACACGCCCAGGCCATAGCTGCCCGGTTGAAGGGCGTGCAAAAGCAAATGACGTGTCATGCATGAAATTTGCTCCCACCTCATCT
Organism: Gerris lacustris; assembly: GCA_951217055.1. Classification (NCBI taxonomy): domain Eukaryota; kingdom Metazoa; phylum Arthropoda; class Insecta; order Hemiptera; family Gerridae; genus Gerris; species Gerris lacustris. Next base: position 30,166,761 of record OX578283.1, on the reverse strand, counting down.
GCTGACGTCGAAAGGTCTTTTTCCAAGTTTAAAATTTTAATGACGGACAAAAGAACCAATTTAACGCTGGAGAATATAGAACAACACATGATTACTTTTTACAATGTTGAAGCATTCTGCTAATTATTATCATCTATTACATATATTGTAAATATAATTTTGTATCTATGAAATATTGAAATCTCTTTTGAACTGTTTCCCTCCAAAATAACGAAATGCTTCACATAAAGGCTAAGTTTTCACAGAAAATAAACGTCATACTTTTGGCTAAAAGGTCATAAAACAACCGATTTTCTAAAATAAACGTCATAAAACAGGATAATAAAAGTCATAGAATAAAGGTCATGAAATGGAAAAATAAAAGTCATAAACGTCCCGTCTCTGCTCATTACACAATGGGTGAAAAATATTTCATTTCGTTTGTTTTCCAACCCGGGTTTGTTCAATAGACTACTTAGGTGGGTACCTAAGTGGTCTGCGTCTTCGGGTTTAAAATTCTCCCGGGATAAAAAAATAAAAAGCCACTAAGTTTTTTTTTTTAATTCAGAAGTCGTTTGCCGGTTGATGAATACAGTCAACAATGTCAACGAAATAGTTGCTCTTGCCAGTTGCAAAGAACGTGCTATGATTCGATTTTTGAGTTTAAAAGGATCATCAGCTGCCCAAATTAATTAGGAATTGTGTCTAGTTTATGGACCTACAGTAATGAGTGAAAGTGAATATATATGTTTTATGAACAAACGGCTTTACTTATCGTATACACCTCGTCCTAAAAATATACATAATTATACATAATACATAATTCTAAAAAAAAACCAATTTTTTTCGTCTCCTGATAAAAATAAACCCCATGACTGAAATTCGATTCAGACATCAAGAACATTCTTTTTGGTCTTGGTGCTTGTCTGTCGTTAATAATAATGTCGTTTGTAAAACCTTTAATTTAAAACAAAAAAAAAAACTTTTAATAATAAGATAAAAATTATATAATTATTATATTTGTGTAATATAAAATAATGAATTGTTAAGTTAACTTATAATAATTATTACTGCTAATTTTTATAATAAAGCCGATTGAAAATGACCCTAAAATTTAAAATGTTCGTATTAAATTCACACTTGAATATTCACCTTACCAAACCATCAACCACATATTAATCCAATAATATTTCATTTAATCAATTTATCTTTAAGCACATTCAAAAAGTGTTTTAACAGGTGTTTTCGACTTTCAGCAACAACATTTTTATATTTTCATCAATTTCAAGAAATTAGATTATCCTAGGAAAACGACTTTAATGATTAGATTTGCAATTAAATTAGCTAACTAGTAGTATTTTTTAAACAAAATCGTCGAAAAGTTTTTTTTTTTTTAAATTTTCAGAAAAATCTTTGGGTTAGCACCCCCAATTTATTATAGCTGTACGCAATTCCGGACTTTGTGAAATAAAATCTGGAGTGTGTTAATATCATATAATATCATTAATGTTCGGACTCTAATTCCAGAGATAGATATATCGTTCTAGTAATAACCTTTAGGACACATCACTGTATTATTCTAGATACTTTTTTTTTTCAATTCTAAATGAAAATACAATAAACGTTTATATTTTACAGTACCTATGATACTTTTTATTCAAATAAGAAAATTGGACCCCGAGAGAACATTATATACATTATTTTTTCAAAGTTTATTCAAGATGAAGTTGGTCCTTGTGAATATACCTCCCCCGAGTCAGTTGATGCTTTCCCAAGTCTGAAGCGCTGATAAGATAACGAGTGGCAAAGCTCCTCTCCTACTTTTCTTTACCTCATCCTAATGGCTTAAGATATCGTTTTCTTCTACATATATACAAAACATATCTAGCTGCTTTTCGAACACTTAAGAAATATTTCTCTTCTATAACACTAAAAGCATTAATACATTATCTTTAGGATACACACATACATACACACACAAATATATATTGATATATATATATATCATTCTTTGTAAAAGAAAACTCCTGATTGTTCATAAACCTATAAAAGTTTTTTTGCTTCCGAGCTTACCGAAGGTAACGGAAGCTATGTGATCGTTCTGAAGAACGAAAAAATGTTAGGTCTCCGATTTCAAAAATTCCAAGACAGAAATCCGTTTCAGACATCAGGGAACATTTTTGGTTCCGTGTCTGTCTGTCGGTCTGTCGGTCTGTCGGTCTGTCGTTCAATTTTTGCGAACCACCATATCTTAAAAACTACACGTCCAATTTTAATGAAATTTGGATGGTAGGTCATAATTAGCCCATTGTTGGTCCCATATAAGTTTCAACCTTCTGCGCTTATTTGTTTGTCATCCACATGCTCACAAACATACATTTATTTACAGCTATATCTTTATAAGTAATCATCTGATTTTTATGAAATTTTTATGGTTTGTCGAAAGTAGCCTGCAGATAACACCTGCCTAATATCAACCTTCTGCGCACTTTAAATCGTGCTAAATTAATATGTCTATATACTATAAAGCCGCATGGCTAACTCACTCACTCACTCACTCACTGACATTAATGTTTACCCACTTCCAGAAGAGCTAGAGACTTGAGGTTTGCGCCATTCGACGCGCAACGTCCATATTGTGAACCAAAAAAACTATAAAAAATTCACTTTTCCCAATCCTTCCCCCCTAAAAAAATAAAAATGGCCGACTTGATTTTTTAGCTGTTTTGGGGCTTATTGCAGCTAAACGGTAAGTCATATTGGAAAACGGACAGCACCAGCGGTAACTGATTTTAAAAGATCGACAACATTGGTCCTATGACTTTTTGTCGTACCTTTATCGGTTGTACCCTAAATAGTGATAATTTTGGATTTTTTTGTTTTCATTGTTTCAATTTGTTTATTTTGACTGACCGTATTTTTTACAATTGTAGACCGATTTTATTTCTGATTTGGGTGCTTAAATCTCACACTAATGCTCTTTAAATTGAGTATAATAAATTTCATTAGTTCATCCTATTTGCTGAGAACATTAGAGTACACTTTTTCTTGTGTGCCGTGTCACGTGACCACTTTTTTGGTTTTTAATATGGTGTCGTATATCATTTGAAAGGCCTTGATTTGTACATTAAAGCTATTATATTTATATATTTTTTAAAAATGTTGTACACGTACTTTTGTACCGATTTATAATTTTGTTGTAGGATAAAGGTTTTGAATATTTTTTTTTATTAGGTTATTTTATTTATATATGTTATTAGTTAAATTAATGCCCATTTGTATTGTTTGTTTTTTTAAAATATAATTTTGGTACCTTAGGCCTTAGAGTACAGAGGTACAAATGTCAAAGTTAATCTTTTATCATATGATGTATATCGTTGAAAAGCTCTTGAATAGTAGATTAATTTTCGTTACCTTCTATTTTGTGGTATTTTTAGTTTTGAGGGGGGTAAAATTGAAAAAAAACTTTTTATAAAGTGGTTTTTACGATTTTTTTTTTTTTTTTTTTTTTAAATTAAATTTATTATATGTGCGTTAACAGTTGGCACATGTTGAGGGATTTGTTTCACCAAAAAATCTTGGTTAGTACCAAAGTTATTAAATATTTACTGGAACAGTGCCGCGCCGTAAGAAGAGACAGAGACAAGAATATGTCCGATTTTCCCATCCCCTCTCAATGCGCCTGTCACCCCACGTTACTCAATCCCCTCTACAACTCCACAGCCCAAAATACTAGCTCACTTTCTTACCTTTGCACTGTTTTATGCAAATTATAAGTGTATAATTAACCCACTTGGCTACAATACCCCACAACCTCCTACAACATTACCAGATCTTACATGTACCATTTACTATACAAGTACCTGGCATATATCTACCTGGCCACTCGACGGGCAAAGGCTGGCCGCAGGCCAGCCGAGACCGGCGAGTCTTATATTATAAAGCCGCATGGCTTACTGACTCACTGACTGACATTAATGTTTACCCACTTCTAGAAGAGCTAGAGAATTGTGATTAGCGCCATTCGACGCGCAACGTCCATATTGTGGACCAAAATAATTATACAAAGTTCACTTTTCCCCCTCCTTCCCCCCTTAAAAAAATAAAAATGGGTGACTTGATTTTTAAGCTGGTTTGTGGGCTTATTGTGGCTAAACGGTAAGTTGTATTAGAAAATGGATAGCACAAGTGGTGACTGATTTTAAAAGATCTACAACTTTAGTCCTATGAGTTTTTGTCGTATCATCATCGGTTGTACCCTAGATGGTGATAATTTTGTTATTTGTTGGTTTTATTTTTTTCCATTTTTGTCTTTGAATGGCCATAGTTTCTATAATAGTTGGACGATTTTATTTCTGATTACGGCGATTGAATCTCACACTAATGCTCTTTAAATTGAGTATATTTTATTTCATTAGTTCATCCTACTTGCTGAGAACATGAGAGTAAACTTTTTCCCGTGAGCCGTGTCACGTGACCACTTTTTTTTGTTTTTAATATTGTATCGCATATCATTTTAAAGGCCTTGATATGTATATTAAAGCTATTTTATTTGTTGATTTTTTAAAAAATTTGTACATATACTTTTGTACCGATTTGTAATTTTGTTGTAGGTTAAAGGGTTTTAATACTTTTTTGATATTAGGGTTTTTATTTATACGTATTTATTAGTTAAATGAATGCCCTTTTGTATTGTTTGTTTTTTAAAAATATAAATTGGTACCTCAGAGTACAGGGGTACAAATGTTAAAGTTAATCTTTTATAATATGATGTATATCGTTAAAAAGCTCTTGCATAGTAGATTAATTTTTGTTATATTCTATTTTGTGTTATTTTTAGTTTTGAGGGGGGTAAAATAAAAAAAAAACTGTTTATACAGCGGTTTCTACGATTTGGTTGCAGTTTTATATTTGTTTATTTTATATGTTATTAATTATATGTGCTCTAACTTTTGGTGCTTGTTGGAGGCTTTGTTTCTCCAACAAATGTTTAAATTTCTTCAACTTTATTAAATATTTACTGGAACAGAGCCACGCCGTTCCAACTTTTTGATTATGTTTATCAAGGTATGTTTCATTATTTGGTCTTTTCTTTGCGAGGAAGCTATGTGCCACATAAATTGGCAGAGTATTTTTTTTTTTTACTTAAATTAAACAATAAACTGACAACAAATAGTTTACACTGCATTTTTGTAATAAACAAAAAGTTTATGGCGAACGCCTACTTATTTGCGAGAATGAGCTATAGGAAATCGCCAATATTTCTCTTGTACACGTTCAAAATTGTTTTGGAGAATTTATAAATTGAGCCAAAATTGGCGCAGAAGTAGGTGAGAATATTTCCTGCTTCTAACACTTTTGAGGTTTTTGTGATATTTATTATCAAATTAGGAGAAAAAAATAAAATAAAAATTAATTATTACTTCTTGTGATGCTAAACAAAAACTTTGTATTCTATTGTTATTTTAGCTTAGTTTTAATTGCAATAAAATTTGCTTTATTTTCATAAAATAAATTATATTTCATATTTACAAGTTTTTTGCAATTCTTAACTACTATTCTTAACTTTTCTAGTGATCTTAAGGAGTAATAAAAACTCGATGAATTTACTTGTATGTACCTTTGTACACTGGCTGGAGGGCCAGTTATTATCTTTGGTTGTATTTTGACTTGCCTTGATTGTAAATCTTCACAAATTAAAAAGATATATTTAAGAAACAATCCAGGACTATAAGCTTTAGAATATTGAAGAAATAACAAAAAAATCAAGAGTAGGACTTAAGACTTAAAAATTTCCATCAGCAGATCTCATTAAAAACTGAGCCTAAATTACAGGTATATATGGGATAAAAAATCACAAACTTGAAACAAACCTGTAGGAATTACTTGAATTTCGATCAAGCTTCTATTTTTTTATGGTCCGTAGGCAAAAATGAGGACCCTAATACACCCGTGCGCTTGTTTGCAACGCATCTGATTTCCAAAAGCACCCAGCACAAAAATGTTAAACTCAAAAACAGGAAAATTATAAGGAAGCCCTAAAATTCATCTCTAAAAAAAACTAGGAGTTGACCTTTTTAACGCAAATGCGAAATGTTGGGTGTTAAATAAAAGAGGAGAACCTCCTGAATGCAAATATCTGTTTGGTTTTGTTTTTTACCAATTCATCTTTGCGCTATGTATTTTTGAAAATTACGTTTTTCGTGTCTTGGCAAAAACGCACCCCAAAGAGGCTAAAATTAAGTGCAGTATACAAATTTGTATCCTTGTGCTGCGACGCTCAAATGAAAAAATAATATTTATTATCTAATTTAAGTTTGTGGTGTGTATTTGCCAAGTCAGAAAATGTTTTTAAATTTAAACGTGTCGAGTGATTTGAGAAAGAGAATAGAGAGAGGGACAGATAAACATCATGTACTTGCACTGGATAAATTAGACCTATTAGAATTTACTCGGACAGTGGGAGACTTGGCTAAACCTATGATCTCACAACTATTTACGCAAGACTTGGCTTATTTTTTTACACTAGCGTTTTTGTTGGGTATATAAATACATTTAACTTGTGATCATGAGGTGAAATTATCTTGAATTTTGTATTCTGAGAGAAACCTACTTCCTGCTTTAGAAATTATAAACTAAATAAATTTCCCACGACATTTTAAATTTTAAATTTTCTATTTTATCTTAACTCTAATTCCGCTTTAAATTCTATTTTAAATCTCATTTAAAATTTAAATACATTTTGAATTTCATATCCTATGTTCGTCTTATTCAAGTTAAAATAGTTTTAGGACCGATTTTCTATTATTATCAGAGACCTTCAAAATGTAGCATTTATTTTTATGAAATGTGGCACTAAAAAATGTGGCAATATGGCACTTATTTTGGCCAAATGTGGCATTTATTTTAGCTAATGTGGCATTTATTTTTCAACTTTCCAACCCCCCCCCTCCCCTTTCCATTGTAAAAGGGATATTAAATCGTGCAACTTGAGTCCTAATAACTACATTATTACTAGGGTTAGGAATAATTTGCTCTAAAAAGCCTAAATACATTCTCTCTGCATGCCCGAAATATTCTTTTATATTCTCTATCAATTATTTTGGCCAACCGGGGGGGATTTGAAAAAACACATTTACTACTTAATGAAATTTATTAGAATTTGTGCATATACATACTTATATGTATATAAGATGAAGAAGGTTTCATACTTATATACACTTCTTTTTATGTAGCAATTTGCTTTGTAAACAAATTTCAAATTAAAATTATTATACTTTAATTAAACTTCTATACTTTGATTCAAATTATTATACTGTACAATAATTATCTTTTTAATATTTTCTGTGGTCAATTTCCAGCGATTGTTTGCTAGTATATTTTTTAATTTCAAAAATGACCTTTCCACGTTGGTAGAAACAATTGGTATGTACATACTTCAATATAAAGCAGTCTTTAAAACTTGATACTGCGTCTCCGCCTTGCATTATTTTAACCCTTAAGCGCCCAGGATAACATTAACTATTTCATTCCAATCTGGATTTACATTTAAAGCAGCTTCCAGTATTTTTCGGGCTTGCTCTCCTTTTTGGCCCGGCAACTCCATCGCAGCTTTTTGGAGCTCCAAGACAACTTTAGCAGCTGAAGTCAACGAAGTGCCTTGCACCTCTTTTTCTTTCATCTGTGGCAACTTAAAAAAATGAGCTCGTATAAAATTTAGCTGCGTCAAAGTTTGAACGTTTCCCAGTGCCTGCTTGGCTATTTTAATTGCCATGTTATCCTCTTCGTCGAATTCTTATAATAGAACTTTCACTTTTTCTCCATGTTCTGTGTAATAAAGGGCCGCTCTTATTTAAGTTTCCCATCTTGTTAGGATAGGCTCTGAAGGAAGAGGGGTCCCTGGTAGCATTTCCTTGAAGATTGGCACTCGGCTTAGAGCTTTAATAAAAATTTGTTTACCCCACTGAAAGTAAGTCATTTACAGCTGGTGAAAAACAGCATGGGCCAAGCAGGTTACATGGACCATTTTAGGGAACACACTTTTAAACACACCCCTGCTTTCAGTATGTATGCAGCGCTGTCAGAGCAGGGCAGTTCGGTTACTTCTATTCTTTGGCATGGTCAAAAAATGTAATACACAAACAAAGTTTAAAATCATTGGGAAAGTTCGAAGACTATAAGAATAAATTAACTGTCAACAACCAGAGAGGTGGAATGATATTGGTCAAGTTTCTGACTCAGGTACACCTGAGACTGGAAGAGGCACCGTTAGCAAAAAACCCAAAATATAACACTATGTTTCTAAAGGAGGAGTTAATCCCTAAACCATTCAATATTACTACGAATGTGCCAATGGTTATCCTCTAAGTATGCTACTTATACCTTTTAAGGGTAATTGGTATTGAACACGACAACACTACCTGCGTCTTTCCCCAGATTATTTGCTGCACGCGGCTTTAAACTTGATTTTTTTAACCTTAGAACTTCTACCCGAGACGAAGTGTGTCACTACCCTAAGATAGGAATCCACGTCACTTGGGGAATCCTCAGCACCTTGGAATCCTGCCCTGCAAGGCGTATCTTACCTGGTTTTATGGGCTGTAGCAGAACCCCTTAGAATATTAGAATATTTCTATTTTTTTTCTCAGAACTTAGCCCAAATAAGGCAAAATGTGGCACAAAGTGTGGCATTTTACCGAAAATCGGCAAAATGTGGCTTTTTACCGAAAAATAGGCAAAATGTGGCATTTTAGGATGGCGCCATGGCAAAAAGGCATTTGAAGGTCTCTGATTATTATGTACTTTATTTTTTATTTAAATTAGATATTGTTGCGTATTAAAATGTTAAATGCAAATTTTGAAAAGTCATAAGTTAAATCAATTTTATATAATTGGAACAATAGCAGGGAAATAATTGGAGCAATAGAATAATTGAAGCGAGCTTCTTACATTCAACAAAATATGCATCCTGTCTCTCTCTGTAAGTAACGTTAACGTGTCTGACCATAACTCGAGTAAAAGTTAACCGATTTCGTTGAAATTTGGAATACACGTTCCTTTGCCTACTGCTTGGACTAAGTTGGTTAGACAGCGTTATCTGTCAAAGAGTTCACGCGCAACGCTCGCGTGTACGTGAGCTTTAAATGTAAAATTGTAATTTCAGGACGAGAAAAGATTTTATCATCACCTATTCAAAGAGACGAAAGTTTTTATGGTCCGTAGGCAAAACTAAGGATCCTTATATTTTCCTGCGTGTTTGTCCTTCTGTCCGTCTGTCGCCTGCTCTCACAGCTACATCTTTAGTCCGATCACTTTGAAATTTGGCACATATGTGTATAGTACCTACCCACACATTTTTAAGCTGTAGCGACTTGAAAAAAAATTAAGGGTAAAAAAAACTTATAGGTTAAAAAATGTATTTTTTTTTTGGACACCGAGTAGGGTATCATACTAAAGGGTTCGTCGAGCTGATTACAAAAATATATTAGGTTATAAGCTTTGATAGGGCGAGCGTATGCAAGTTTGAAGTTGGTGTGAAATCCCCCCCCCCCTCCCCACTCTCTCAAATGGAGACAGATATTTAAATTGTCTTAGCAACTACAGGCTGGATTTGTAAATATTAATCATTATCAAAGTTTTTGTAAATAGTTAGATTCAAATCTGGTTTAAAATTAATTAAGATTTAAATTAATTTTAAATTTAAGATTTAAAATTATATTAAGATAAAAGGAACTGAGATTACGAATAGAATTAATATTTTTGGAATTCTATTGCTAATTGTATTATGAATTCTTTTTTTGTATCAATTGAGAAAAAAAAGTTTGTAAGTTAACGACTGCGAAGATGACTTAACAATAAAGTTGAAACTTATGGTAATGCTTTTGTGATCGACGAATTTTTCTACACCTCTACAGCCATCAAATAACTTATATTCATATAATTATAAGGGTGTATCAAAAGTAAATTATTATTTATAATTTAATGCACATTTTAATATCATAGCCAACACGCAATGTGTACTAAATTGATTCAAAATATGCTTCAATTCACAACGCGGTTGATAAATGCTAATTGAACCAATACAATTGTTAGACTACTGCGGTTCATATAAAGACGCAGCAAATACAATGCACTAGGCCTTACCTATCAGGGCCACGAGCTCAAAAGTTACTTTTTAAATGATAAAAATTGTGTATTCAAAAATATTCTATTGACACTTAAACACTTACGACAGTAGTACCAGACAAGCTTACAGTAGCAAGTTATTATATATATATATATATATATATATATATATATATATATATATATATATATATATATATATATATATATATATATATATATATATATATATATATATATATAGAACACTGGTCCATTGAAGGTCGTTATCGCTTCGTTTCGAAAAAATGGAGAGAAAAAACCATGTAAATAGAACATTAAAAAATGTAAAGACTAGAGTAGAGAAAAAACCTCAAGTATAAATGATCTCTCTAAGAGAGGAAATTACAGTTCGCTTCGGCAAACATCTACTGAACTCAAAGAAACCGATAAAGGAGCTACACACACACACACGTATATAGATATATATGTAACACAAAGGGTTTTAAAGGTAAGGCAAGTTGAATAAGAGTGGAAATAATGTACGAAAAGAAAATGCTATGTATAAATATTAATGTTATAGAGTAAATAAAATTGAGAGAAAAAATATTAGAGAATTGTTTTTTTTTTATTTTAAATTTCCACTGTCGAAGATAGAAGTGAGTTCATAGTTTTGATAGTTTAGTGAAACGTGGATGACATGAAAGTTCGTTGACTCGGTATTTCTCTTGAAGGTTTGGTTAACGGGTTTCAAGGTAGTTTAGTGGGCTAATGTTACAGAGAGGCCGACACGTCGAAAGCATTAACAATAGAGGTAGGGGGTGAAGAGGAGGTCTCTTATCACCGTACCAACCCCTGAAACCGTGGCTGGGAGGAACTGGGAGTTTGCAGGCGGAGATATTGGCTTCTGATAAGAATTTCGTGGTAAGAGGACTCCTGTCTCCCTCCCTCCCTCTCTCTCACTTTCTCTCTCTCTCTTTACCTCAGGCCGAAGAGATCTCGTAGCACATACTCTCTTCCTTCAACATACCCAACCTTTACTCTTTGAAAAGGAGATCAATTCAGAATAATGGACTCCTGATGCTCCTTTTACCCAGATGCTATCCTGTAGTTAAGGGTCTTTAAACATAGAATTATAAGGCTCATCACCTTTTAATACTGAACTTGACTTAAAGCTTTCACCACTGAAACATTACTACTTTATTGCGTAATCACTTCATGGCTAACATATCTGTAAAGAAATGGAGGAGCATGGTTTCACTAAACGCCGAGCAGAATTGTTGATTTTCAAGTGGATTACACTCAAAAGCTTGGCGCAGCATGCTTTAAAATACCCTTTTATTTCAAATATGACAAAGATAAAAGGATGTTGTCAGCACTAGTAGGTAATGATGGTAATAAATAGTGCCGATGACGCCTCTCCAGCAGACACAGCTCATCTTCTGGTGAACGATGTCCGTTTTGGGTAGCCACAAATATCACTAAAGCTCGGAGCTAATCACCAGTACCTCCGACCATGAGTTTTATGGTGAAAAAGTATTTGAGTAAAATTCTGCAATTCTTCTTTCAATAAAACAATATCTGAATCGCACATAAACCAAAAACACTTAAAATTGGAGCATTTTCTTTTTACTTCAAATATACTGTATTTCCGCTCAGACCTTGTCAAACGTTTTCATGCAAAAAGTAAAGAATAAATTATGACCTATTAATCTTCTTGGGATGAACAACAAATAGACATCAACACCGGCCGATTTTGAATCTGATAATAGAATAATAATTGCACTACAGTTAATATATCCTTGATAATATGTAATCAATGATTTTTAAATGAGAATAGGATAAATTATTCATATCTAAACACACTTCATAGTCACAATACAATATAGCAGAGTTGTAAGCAAGTACATTTTTAAACTTTTTAAAAGTATAAAGGAAATATATATATAGGGTAGGTGGGGGCAAAGGTCCGCATGGGGTAAATGTCCACACTACTTTAAAAATGGGAGGGAAGTTACTTTTTGAAGTGAGACTGGCAACACTCATTTCTTACATTAAGGCTTTGCTCCTGTAAGGTTATCTCGATTTCGTTTGCACTGTTGCCAAGAAGCATGAGGTAAGTTTATTTTTTTATGTCTCAATCTAACTTTTATAGAATTTTGGCAGTTTATTATTAATTATTATAAATCAATATTCGTATTTTTGATAAAGTTGTACCAAAATGGTGTTAAAGTAGTGTCGAAATAGACACTTGTTTTACCTTCATATGTAGTTACCTTCGATAGGTTACTATACTCTATTTATATGATTTGATAAATTGGGGCGAAGATCCGCGCATTGAATGGGGCGAAGATCCGCACGCTGAATTGGGCAAATGTTTAAATGTGGACTCTTTTCCCATTTAAAAAGTTTAATCCAAAGATTAATTTATGTTAGTTACTTCTGGTAAAAGAAGTCGTTTTTAATTTTCAGAGCGTACAAGAGAAAGAAAGATTTTTTGCGCCCTTTAACCCAGCAAGTCCTGGATGAAAAGAAGGGATTAATTAAAAGGGGTTTCTCCATCTACGATACTTTATATTGTACCTAATATATTTTATTTATCGTTCAATATACATGTTCTTTAATTAAGTATTTGACTTTCTTGAATAATTAATTAATTAATAGAAAATGGGATAAAGGTGTGCAAATCATAATTTTGGTAAAATGGTGCCCCAAAAATGTTGAGAAATTTTTGGAGCAATGAGAGATGGGGGATTGTTAGATAGATTGTTGGCCAAAATTCACAGGTCATTTAGAAATTATTAAAATAGAGCAAATGCTCAAAATTAGCCCTAAACCAAAAAGTACGGAACTTTGCCCCCACCTACCCTATATATAAATGTGTACAAAAATAAAATATAAAAGAGGGTAGGAGGACAAAGCTAATAAATCAAAACTAGAGAGAGGAATACATACACATAATAAAAAATATGAAGAATAAATACGAGGAAAAGTAAATGCAGAGAAAGTTCAAATGATCGGTTGAGCTCTCAAGTAGAAACAATGAAATATTCAGTAAAAGCTAGGGGAGTTCTTGATAAAATGAAGCATAAACTTCTTCTTTTGTTTCATCAGTTTTTGACATGTTGAAAAAGACGAGGAGAAAGAGGATGAAATGGAAAAGCTTATATAATGTTTAGAGGCCGCTTTGTCTCATCGTATGCAGAGCAAACATTACATTGACGTCTCAAAGAGCCTCAAATATAGGAGCAACATACAAACATAACATCTCTATATCTTCTCTCTTTTCTAAGAAGCTTCGTTCCTTTACAATTATTTCATGCAATATAGGAAGGAGTGGAGACCTTTAGGGAATTTGCAAAGCCTCTTTAAAAAAATGTACAGTTATAAGGTTTGAAACAATAAACTTTTCCTATTTAAGAAAGGGAATGGCTAAGAAGAAACAATTCAGCAATTACACTAGCTGACAACCAGGAAAGAATTGAACAAGATAATAAAGGTGCTCTGAAAAATATTTATTTAAATTTTTAAAATAAGGTCATAAAATGAACTAAAATATGACCTCGTAACTACATTACGGACTATATACAAATTTATATAAGCCAATATCCCTGATCTACTTTATAAAATACCTAAAGGTAATCGCTTATGCTTATTTATAGAAAAATATTTCTTCGTAATTATTAGAGATGAAGAAACTTTGATGATAATTAGCTAATTCAATTATTGAATAAGTTTAATTGATTTTACACTTTTAATTAGTCTAAATCAAATGATTAAAGTCTAGATTATTAACAATAATTAGACCGTAATCATATTTCTTAGTGCTTAAGCTTCCATGTTTGGTTTTATAATAGAGTTATAGGTCTTCGGGTGGTGACTACGCCATAGTGAATAAGGGTTCCGATATTGCGCCTAAGTGTAATAGAGAGGCATTTTCAGGGTTTGTTTTATGATGAAAGTAACAACATAAACTGTACGACACTCATCCACTAAGACGCAGTCCCCACTTCAGGGTTAAAGGAATAACACAAACTGTCTCTCCACGTAAAAAAAGAGAGATTTGTGTTATTCCTTTAAGATGACCTCCATATCTCTCCCATATCCTGCACTTCAGGGTTGTACAGTTCACGTTGTTACTATCATCATAGTAACATGTAAAACCCTGAAGATGCCTCTAAAACAAAAGGTGAAACGTCGGAACCCTAATCCACTATGTCGTGGTAACACCGGAAGACCTAGAACTCAATATTAATATACATAAATATACATAAAATCTAACTCACCCATTAAGTGATTAAATTGAGCCAAAGCAACTATTAAATCCAATCACACAATTAGACAACCAAGTTTCCGCTTACCTAAAACAATAAATACGAAAAAATAATTATAAATAAACAAAATACATTAAGTAGTGACCGTAACACGTGTTAACTTTTTTCATCACACATCACGCGTAACACGTCACAGTGAAAATAAGAAATTATTTAATATAATTTATAATGTTGAGAATCATGCCTCACTGAAAGTGACCAAAAAAGAAAAATATACATCAGCAGTGTATAATGTGATCCACGTAGCACCGATAAGCTAGAATTATTAGTACTAAGAAGAGTCGGTCAAGCTTGATTACCCACTAGTAGGTATACCTCATCAGATCTGTATTTAAAATCCGCTTTTATAAAATTAAAAAAAAAGTGTTAAAAGTGTTTAAGGAAAGAAAATTTCTAAGGAGCTGAATATGTATACTAAATTTATTGCACTAAGTTCAATAAACTCTGAAAAAAAACCCAACGCTTGTTTAGGCCTCATGAGATCTAATTAGAAGTGAAAATCCATTTCAATCTTGTCGTCCCAATCCCCTCCTCAGAGCATGAAAAAGTAAATTGATGAAAGTTTAAAAAAATAATTTATATTAAATAAAAAATGAAAGGGGAAGGAACTTGGAAAAAAATAATTCTCCTCAAATTACACTCAATAGTTTTATAACTCTAACTTATTTTTAATTTAAAACTTAATGGTTTTATATTTAATTTATGTTTAATTAACTAAAATATTTTTAGAACCAACTCTTCAACTAATTTGATACCAGGGTGGCGGGAAGTTTGAACAAAGTTAGGGTTCCTGCTGGGGCGGCGAAGTGAACGAGTGGGGATAGAGTATAATGAGGTGGTGGGGGCCGATGCCTTAAATGGCGCTTACAGTATGACGCTAAGCCTTAGTGTTGAGCTGACCTTCATCCTCCATTGAACCTCTTCAGCTGGCTTTTGTCTAAAAAGCATTGTGCCCCTCCCCCTATTTTCCTCTTTAGGGGGATGTCGAGTACCCAGTTGGAAAAGGAGAGAGGGAACGCTTAATAAAGCAAAGTTCACGGGGAGGAGGTGGAAGGGAGCAGAACCCCCTGGCTATTATGCTTCTCCTCCACTTGCCCCCTCCCCCACCCCACTTTTATTTTCATCCATTCATCTCATCGATAAGAGCCTCTTAATCTCACCTTAAGCTTCTACCCCCTTAAAAAATAGAATTGAAAATGTTTCACCTTTTTTTATATACAGTATAAATGTAAACAAGAGATAAGCTTGAAAGGTTTGCTTAGCTTAAATATTATTACGTTTAACAAAAAAGAATTACTTAATGTTTTTATAATTGCTTAATCGCATTATCTCTCATTTATTTTCAGCCAATAATACAAGGATATACCGATACTGTAACCTCAGATAGTAAAACAATAAAATAAGTAATATACTTCTTAGACTTAGCGCAACCAAATAAGTTGATACGATGTGTTCATAGAATAAATAAATCTTTTAAAAATACATGATATAACAGTTGGTTGTGATGTTGAGTGTAGACACCAATATTAAGTGGTTCATATGAATAAAAAAAAATTAAAAACATTTCTTTAAAAGATAGTTGGAAAAACCAGAATTGGGTCTGAGTAAAAGGCAAAACTATCCTGACCTCTTAATTTAACGTGGAACCTCCATTATCAGTGTAGGGAGCACACATTTGTGATGGTTCAGTATTGCTGAGTGTATAATGTATATCCTAGACAGGCCCTCATCAAAAAATTTGAAGAGCTCATTAAAAACTGTTTTTTTATGAAATACAGGTATTTTTAGGATAAAAAATCACAAATTAGAAACATAAATAAAGGAATCACTGGATTTTGAAGCTTTTTGAACATGGAAATGTTCTTTGACTGGGGGACAGAAGAAATTTCCGTCACGCAAAACACGACATGAATATGTGACACTATAAAATACCTCTTATTATCATGTAACATAATAAGAGCACACATTTGAGATGGTTCAGTCTTGCTGAGTGGATAATGTATAGCCAAGACAGGTCCTCATCCATAGATTACTCACAGGGATTAGTAGGAGTACCACTTAGACAAATTATATAAACTTATTCCTCAATTGCCAACAAATATATAGGAGTGCCTATATAAACTCGCCTTCAAAAGTATTGCAACACCCATAATACTATTTTTGTAATCCTTGTTATCGGTGATATTTGTTATTAACATTAACACATCTTTATATTCAATTATTCTTTATTATCAAAAATGATAAAAAATAAAAAATGTCTTCAATAAAACAAATCATTATTTTTATTAAACTATATCCCCCCTCGTTCTTATAACTGCTTCCATTTTCCTTGGCATATTGTTAATGAGATCCCGTTATTTCTTGGGGGCTTTGATCCCATTCTTGTAAAACAGCAGTCTCTAAGTTAGTCTGAGGTGGTTGCATTGCAAGCTCTAATCTTCTTTTCAGATTATCCCACAAGTGTTCAATGAGGTTTAAGCCAGGACTCTTAGCGGGCCTTTCAATACGCAAAGTGCTTTAGTATTCATTTACTCAGTGAGGAGTGTGGGGCCTCGCATTATGGCACTAGTAGTGAATTATCACCTACAAATGGCATCACATGTTCCTCTAAAATCTCTTCTATAAAATGTGTAGCTGTAAGAGCACCTCTCCAGACCACAACAAGATCGGTCCGGGCAGCCCAACAAATTCCACCCAAAACATTAACGACCCTCCACCAAATGGAACGTGTTCCACAATACAGCATTGTTGGAACCTCTGTCCTTTGCTTCTCCGTACTCTACCTCAGCCGTCAGGATTCCGCAGAGCTACTCTAGTTTCATCTATGAATAGGACTCTTTTCCATTGATCAATAGTCCAAGCCTTTCTTGAAAACCTCAGTCTTGGTTGACGGTGTTCTCTAGTGAGAAGTGGACCCTATGCTGGTCGTCTGGATGTAAGGTTAGCTTGCTGGAGTCTCCTACTAACTGTTGATTTTGAAATTTGGATGTTCCTCACATCACTGATCAAACACTGAAGACTAGGAGCTGTTAGCGATCTCCTTCGTAATGTTCGAAGACCAAGAAACCAGTCAGTATACGACTAGTTGCCCTCGGGTGGTCTGGGTCTGCGGGCCGGTTTCCTTAAATATCAACCAGTCTCTCGGTATATTTTTAATACCCCAGACACTGTAGAGAAATGCCTCCCAAGGTGACTTACGGAATAACGAAGAGAACGTCCATCTTCAGAGAGAGTGATTGTACAGATTACTTCTTCCACGCTAAGATTTATTATTTTAACATAAAACATACAAACTCTTTTAAAATATAGAAAAAAACTCTAAACTTAGGAAATTAAGAAATGAATTGGATGCACTGATTAGAGCAAACTATACATGATTTCAGCAAAAGTAAATGTACGATCTTACGATCTACTCAAACATTTAGTTTACTTTCTTCATTGTTATTCAAGGACTCTGCACCAGATAAAATAAGAGGGCAAGAATTATGTCAAGAAACAAAATTCATAGAAATACCAGGGTGTTGCAATAATTTTGAAGGAGAGTTTATATTGCCAGCAGCAGACCATGACAAGAGATCAAATGCCTAATGCTCCTTTAGTAATGCATGTACGAGAGTTTTAGCGAAACGGAGTGGTGATATCACACTCGTAACTCGTCTAGAACCAAACTCCACATATTGGTTGATTTGGAACGAACCATCATAAGATATTATGAGATGATGGTTTGAATCAAGGTAGGTGAGGCATCGAGTTTTCCACTGATGATCACGTCGAATGTAATGTGAAAGAGGTTGATCCCGCGAACTGTAACCGGGACATTCAAGAAACAGTAAAAGAAGAAAAAAATAGGTCCAATAAATCAAACAAAACTTTCTCATTAATTGATTATTGATTTAAATCCCATAATAACTCGTTCAATTTATTTATTAATAAACACATTAAAAAAGTATTGAAAAGGTGGTTGTTTGTTTTGTTTTAGACTTAAAAAAAAAAAAAATAGACTGCCAATTAGTGTGGCACATAGCTTCCTCGGATCCTATCATTTACTTTATTGTTATATTAACATTAAAATTATTGTTATATTACTTTATTGTTATATTGTGTATTGTGTAAAAACTAGTAATAGTATTAGCGATCTTTAACACTTCATAGCGGTCTCGCTGTTGGTTTTACTAAAAAATTGTATTTGAAAATAATGTTTGTCTCATTGAATAGATGAAGTCAGATTTTTTTCCCGACCTAAAATTTCAATTTTAAATTTGAAGTTCACATTTACGCGAGCGTTGCTCATGAACGCTTGGACGGATAACGTTGTCCAACGAACTCGTCCTGGGCATTGTTTAAATGAACATGTTTACCAAATTTCATAAAAATCGGTCGACATTTACTCAAGTTATCGTCTCACGTTTCATAATTCGCGGACACACAGACAGACAGACAGACACGAGACCAAAAATGTTACCTGATGTCTGAAACGGATTTCTGTCTTGAAACGGAATTTTTAAAATCTGAGACATAAAACTTTTTCGTTCACAAAAGTAAACACAATGCTTCCGTTACCTTCGGTAAGCTCGGAAGCAATAGATTATCATCTAGATAAATCATATAGATGGATGATGGATATGATAAATGAATCTATCCGGTTTGTATTACGCAATATAATTATTGGACAACGTAATTACTTAGTCCTTTTAAATTATTTATTTAATTTTATTCCTAAGTATTCAATATTGAACAAAGTAATACTGTAATCCAATTAAGAAATTAAGGATTTTTGCTTCATAATCCTTTCTTCATCAATAATTTAACACTTCCTTGTTCAAACGAAATAAAAAAGTACTTCCTTCTAAAAAAAAAAAATTCTCGTTTAATCTTTGAAAGTATCCCTCTCTAAGAGTAAAAGGGAGAGAAAAGGGAAATATTACTCGTTTTTATTACATCGCTATAATTAATTCTTTCGGGAATTTTCTCTCTTTGGTCCTTGGGTTTTTTCTCCCTCATCTTAATCTCCATTCTGAAAGGTTTTTTGTAAGCTTTATTCTCGTCTCTTCACATCTCTTTTTTCCCCTCTTCTCTCTAAAGTAGAAAGATAACTGGTGGAAACAAGCCGCACAATCCTCTTTCTCATACTTCCTTCTTACATTTCATTATCATCATGCTTGTTTCTCTTAGTACTTTGGGCCCTTGTATAAAGTACAATTCTACCTCAAACTCCTAGCTAAAACCTTCTCATCGCATTATATCTTCTTTGACACTCTAGATTTTTTTTTTTTCTTTTCAACCGTGAAATAATATTTCTTCAGATACATAGATCGACTTTTTAATTTATTTCTCCATTTATAAAACAAACTAAAATTTCGGGGATGTTCTAAAATAATTAAGATTATTTTTAAGCTAATAATTAAATAATATTAAGATAATAAGGATTTGTTATCTGAAAGGTTTCCATCTATTTAGAAAAAATAAAAATAATATTTAAAATTTAAAGATAAGAATGTATTATGTTGTAATTACAATCAAAACAAAAGATTTTAAGAGATTTGTTGGAGTTGTTTCTGGTAAATTGTTTAATGTCATTATTCTTAAATTTTTATCACTAATCTAATGTAAACTCAAATGAATAATGTGAAGCATTCACGAGAAAAGCTTGAGTAAAACATATATGTAGCATGAAAGTAGGGATTTATTTATCAATGCATACGCTACATTAATTTCTTATCCGAAAAGATGTGTATGAGCTACGCTTCAAATTTAAAGTTGGAATTTATAAAACTGATAAAATAATGGATCACGACACACAATTTCTTTGTACATATATAGAATTAACCCTTTAGGCACGTACTTGAAAAATGTTGAATAATTTAAATAATTTTCTTACTGAAAAATACAATATATTTAAAGATATTGCGTGTGCAACATAAATGTAGCATGTATATTATTCAATTGCATGTACAAGAATATAGAGAAGACGGAGTTTACACTGTTAACATAAATATAATTAATTTAAATAGTTTGTTTTTTTGCAAAAGGGATTTTCACTATTACTAAAAGTAACGTAATATAGAGTTGGTTACTAGGATCTTTCACTTAACTTACCAACTAACAATTGATAATAAAAAATATAATATTATCAAGTAATACAAGAATAAATCAAGTATAAGTCTGAAGAGTTGCGGAGGCACTAACCACCAGGCTATACCGATCAAAAAATACCTAGTCATTTCAATAATTTCGAAAGGTATAACCACTGGATGGTTCGGATTTTTAGGAATTTTAGCTAGTGGAATAATGATAAACAAAATACGATGGGCGATCAAATTAAACAATAATAATTTTCTTATGACCTCTTTGATCAAATGAACGTCTTTCTTGAATAAGCTGCTTTTAGAATATGACTGAATTTTGAGTGTTGACCCAGGCTTGGTTTATAAGGTAGTTCGAAAATCCTCTTAACACATACAAATAAAGCATTATAACTAAAGACCGGTTGGATACTCGAAACAAGCACGTGAAAGCGTGTTGAGAATCTGTTGGGTTTAGAGAACAAGCTGAAGATTACAAGTTAATGTTGTGCATTGGTAAAGTTTTCCCCACGTCCAAGTGGAAACTGGAGGAGAGGTTTTTGTTGGAATTCGAGGAAAGATCTAAGCCCGATTAAGTCATAATGTAAGCCTTCCTGGGTGTAGTCGGAAGACTATTAGTGCTACTAAGTCCGGTCTTTTGCCGGACCATTAGCTTGATCCGATTAGTCCTAGACGCTTGTAGCTTCAACTGCCGGCTTCAAGGGACTAGAAGGCTTTACCAGAACCTAGTCCTTGCTTTACTCACACAGAGCCTAACTTTCAGGAAACACTTTGGAGGTTCGGAACATTCGACAACCTTCCCCATCCTCTCAACCCAACTCTTGAATCCCTTGCCGCTAACTGGACAGAAAGCAACAGGGCTCGACCTTCACCAACTGTGTAATTAAACCCAGGATTAATGAGACCTAGAGAGGTAATTAACCGAAAATGACGATAACCAAACAAATTAGGTCATTATATAATTATTTTTACCTACTTGCGGCAGCAAATTGAGGCATTATTCAACTGATTTCGGGCAGAGAAATGTGCTTTTACTGCCTAGGCGGTAAAATGAGAATAAATTTTGATGCCTAGGCAGTAAAATTATTACTTTTATAATGTTGGCAATGACAGTTTATACTATTATCTCTATCTTATAACATCATATTATATTATAGTTTAATAAGTAATATTTAATAAATAAACGTTTTAATTATAAAATAATTTGTTTGTATTTGTTAATTCTGTTAAATAAGTTCAATGATTAGTAGATCTTTAATTAAAATACTCTGCCAATTAATGTGGCACATAGCTTCCTCGCAAAGAAAAGACCGAATTAAGAAAAATACCTCTATAAAAATAATCAAAAAGTTGGAACGGCGTGGCACTGTTCCAGTAAATATTTAATAAAGTTAAAGAAATTGAAACATTTGTCGGAGAAATAAAGCCTCCAACAAGCAGCAAAAGTTAGCGCACATATAATTAATTTAATAAACAAATATAAAACTGCAACCAAATAGTAGAAACCACTGTATAAAAGGGTTTTTTTTTATTTTACCCCCTCAAAACTAAAAATAACACAAAATAGAATATAACAAAAATTAATCTACTATGAAAGAGCTTTTCAACGATATACATCAATTATAAAAGTTTAACTTTAAAATTTGTACCCCTGTACTCTGAGGTGCCAAAATTATATTTTTAAAAACCAAACAATACAAAAGGGCATTCATTTAACTAATAAATACATATAAATAAAAAACCTAATATCAAAAAAGTATTTAAACCCTTTAACCTACAACAAAATTATAAATCGGTACTAAAGTACATGTACAACATTTTTAAAAAATCAACAAATAAAATAGCTTTAATGTAGATATCAAGGCCTTTAAAATGATATACGACACAATATTAAAAACCAAAAAAAGTGGTCACGTGACACGGCACATGGGAAAAAGTTAACTCTCATGCTCTCACCAAGTAGGATGAACTAATGAAATAAAATATACTCAATTTAAAGAGCATTAGTGTGAGATTCAATCACAGCAATCAAAAATAAAATCGGCCAACTATTATAGAAACTATGGCCATTCAAAGACAAAAATGGAAAAAATAACAAAATTATCACCATCTAAGGTACAACCGATAAGGATACGACAAAAACTCATAGGACTAAAGTTGTAGATCTTTTAAAATCAGTTACCACTTGTGCTATCCATTTTCTAATACGACTTACCGTGTAGCCGCAATAAGCCCCAAACCAGCTTAAAAATCAAGTCGCCCATTATTATTTTTTTAAGGGGGGAAGAAGGGAGAAAAGTGAACTTTTTATAGCTATTTTTGTTCACCATATGGACGTTGCGCGTCGAATGGCGCAAACCGCAAGTCTCTAACTCTTCTGGAAGTGGGTAAACATTAATGTCAGTCAGTGAGTCAGTTAGCCATGCGGCTTTATAGTATAAGACATACTAATTTACCACGATTTAAAGTGCGCAGAAAGTTGAAATGAGGCAGGTGTTATCTGCCGGCTACTTTCGACAAACCATAAAAATTTCATACAAATCAGATGATTACTTTTAAAGATATGGCAGTAAATAAATGTATGTTTGTGAGCATGTGGAAGATAAACAAATAAGAGCAGAAGGTTGAAACTTATATGGGACCAACAATGAGCTAATTATGACCTACCACCCAAATTTCATTAAAATTGGACGTGTAGTTTTTAAGATATGGTGGTTCGCAAAAATTGAACGACAGACCGACAGACCGACAGACCGACAGACAGACCGACAGACAGACCGACAGACAGACACGGGACCAAAAATGTTCCCTGATGTTTGAAACGGATTTCTGTCTTGGAATTTTTGAAATCGGAGACATAAAATATTTTCGTTCTTCAGAACGATCACATAGCTTCCGTTACCTTCGGTAAGCTCGGAAGCAAAAATAGTAGAGTCACTACATCCATATTATTTTTATTATTGAAGTCATTCTAAATTAGACTAGCTACTTTTCTTGATTTATCCTAGTTACTTCTTCTCTTTTAATTTAAGCAATAGAATATATCTTTAATACTTTTAGTAATATAATTTAAATAAATATTTTATATTGCGTGAATTATTCATTCAGAAGTTATGTGTGTTATAAACGTGTGTTTTGTTGTTATAGATTGAGTTTGCTTTTCACTTATTGTTATTATTCCTAAGTTTCTTATTTGAACATTATTTTAGTTAATATATACGTTATTATGTTTATTAATATGACACATAGTTATTAACTATGTTATATTAATAAAGATAACATTTTAGCAGCTTCATTTTTCTGCCGCAAGTAGATAAAATATTGTATGCAACAAGTCAGCAAAGGAAACATTATTGCCTCGTTTATTCATTGCCTTACCTATTGTCAAATATTGATATAAGGTTGATATAAAAGAAGTCAAAATTTACAAATTTTAGGGAGCTTTAACTCGGGAGGCCCAAAATTTTTGTGATTTGAAAATTCGAAGTTGGGTACCATTTTAAAGTATTGAAATTTGGTGCCCAACAATATATCGTGTTTCCAAAATAGCGGCAATTTTATCCCTAAAAGAACCAAATAAGTGCATACCGAAGATAGTAAAGGATAATATATGCCCACCTTGTTTCTTAAAAGTGTATCTTTTTATACATATTTTTTGTAAAAAAAGAAAAAAATAATAATAATGTACTTATAAATTCTTATGACCGAAGGAACCCTTTTAGTAACTTGCTGGCAAGTACTTGACGGGATTTGTATAAATGCTGAAGATATCGTGTTAATTATTATTTAAAACCCTAAATATCCCTTTGATAGATATATCATTTTTCCCCTTCGGCATTTTCCCTCTTAGTTATTTTAATTATTACTATTAGAAATAATTCCGCGAAGAGAAGATCGTCTAAATAGAGTAAATATTTAAAGAGTAGGTACTTAGTTAGTTAAATAAGTAAACAGATAATTAAATAATTTTATAGGAATTGTATACACATACTTATACTTAGACTAAAGAAATATAAATATATGTATACTTCTTATTCTAGTAAGCTATCTGTTTGATAACTTGAGACGCGATTACCTGCCGCACTGTGCTTAGCACTTATATGGAAACCATAGATTTAGGGACGCTCCAGAATATATATATATATATATATATATATATATATATTTTTTTTTTTTTTTTTTTTTTTTCGGATTATAAAAGCACCTTTATAAAGCAAACCACTTTACCGTAAGAAAAAATAATTCAAAGAAATCGAGTTAGTCAATTCAAATATACTCCGAAATCTGATTTACGTGACTTACTTCTAGGTGGAATCGAAAAGAAGGCAAGGAAATTAATAAAGGGCTTTTGAAAACTCGTATGAGGGATTTCAGGTCATAATATAGGAGAGAGGATATTTCCAAAGAAAAGAGGAAACGCTTGAAAGATATTTCCTCGGCGACTATTCTCAAAGAGGTTTTCAAAATCCGATTTTAAAAGAGAGAAGGATTCGCCCGCAAAACGTCCGGAGGATGAGAATACGAAGAAGTGGAAAAGGAGATAAAGAAATAGAGTAGAAGTTCTACTGGGTCCTTCTTCTTCCGATGGTGGGAGGAGGAGAAGCTTAAACAACTCGGCACAAGTATTTAATACTATGCAAGGAAAACCCCGCGAGGTTCGGGGTAGAGTTGAAAGCGAGTAGAAGTAAAAAGGCGGTTCTGGCTCACCCCTGAACAAAGTTGAAAATCCAGAGAGGGGATTTCTCTCGACGAGACGATTATCCTTCAGGAGCTTCCTCCGACCTACAACTTCCCAAACTGAAAATTTGACGGTTTCACTTCGAAGAGAGGGGAGAGAGTTCTTAACTCGTCTTTCCTCGTGAAAATCGACCACACGCGGGATACTTTGAAAACTCCACAAGAAGAACGAGACCGAACACTCCGTCACACTTGGCATACTAATCTCACATAACATTTCCTAACGCGCTCACTTTTCCTTTTTGGAAAACTCCGGAAACCACTAAACTAAGAGGGACTTGTTCCTCAGACAAACTTTCAACTAAATAAAAGATCACTCTGGGGGGCATTTCAATCCTCCACCTGGGACTCCTCTCCTCAGGTCCTTTTTATATTCTCTTTATTACTACTTGTTCAACATTTTAAGACAACTGAGATCGAGGGAAATCATCATTAATCTAGAACTATTGGTAAACAAACGTAAACAACTGTTGATAGATCTTCCAAACAATAATTAAGTAGAATGACGAATAAAACCGAGATAATTATAGACTAATTATCATAACTTTAGTATTTTCGATAGTTATTGACTAATTACAATGTTCTGCAAAATTTAACGAACTTTTGGGCTGCAAGAAAATTTTACCTGAACTTTATGTTTTAGAGGTTGCTGAATCCGAACCTGAAGTCAAAATTTCTCCTATACGTACAATTTTCCCGGAAAATGCGCCTAAAGTACCCTCCCCACTCGGTCACATAAATTTTAATATAGAATAATGTCAGTAAAAATAAATACAAATAAAAAAAATAAATAAATAAAAAATTTAAAAAAAAAAAAAAAAAAAAAAAAAATATATATATATATATGTATATATATATATATATATATAGATCAGTCTGTAGCGAAACGTAACCCTAACCTAAAAGTGCGAGTTTATTCTAGGTTACATTTCGCTACAGATTTGTAAAAAATCCAAACAGTCCCAACGAATAAATTTGTAGCGAAAAAGAACCATTCCGTACATTTTTGTAGCGAAACGGAGACCAAAATATACACGCCATATAGGCCCACAAAACAAGTATAAAATCATTAAAAAAAACATAGTACAGAGTTCGGGAAAAGTAAAAAATGTGGCAATAGCGAATTAAAACAATCACATTATATTTTAATTAAATAAAATGCAATGGTTACATTTCGCTACAGATATGTATTTTCTCATTACATTTTTGTAGCGACATGGCGACAAAGAGTTCTTTTTTCTCTAAAAAATCTTATGGCCCGAAAAATAAATATAAAAATCATTTTCCACTCAGTAGAGAGTACCAATGAAGTGAATTATAGGATAATACCGAATAAAAAAAACGTTCAATTTTTTAGTTAAATAAAATGCAATGGTTACGTTTCGCTACAGATATGTATTTTCTCATTACATTTTTGTAGCGAAACGGCGACACGAGAGTTTTTTTTCTCTAACAATCTTACGGTCCGAAAATAAATATTCAAATCATTTTCCCTCTTAGTAGAGAGTACAAATGAAGTGAATTAGAGGATAATTCAGAATAAAATGAAACGTGTGATTTTTTAATTAAATAAATAAAATGGTTATGTTTCGCTACAGATATGTATTTTCTCATTACATTTTTGTAGCGAAACGCCGACACGAGAGTTTTTTTTTCTCTAACAATCTTACGGTCCGAAAATAAATATTCAAATCATTTTCCCTCTTAGTAGAGAGTACCAATGACGTGAATTAGAGGATAATTCAGAATAAAATGAAACGTGTGATTTTTTAATTAAATAAATAAAATGGTTACATTTCGCTACAGATATGTATTTTCTCATTACATTTTTGTAGCGAAACGGCGACACGAGAGTTTTTTTTTCTCTAACAATCTTACGGTCCGAAAATAAATATTCAAATCATTTTCCCTCTTAGTAGAGAGTACCAATGACGTTAATTAGAGGATAATTCAGAATAAAATGAAACGTGTGATTTTTTAATTAAATAAATAAAATGATTACGTTTCGCTAGAGATATGTATTTTCTCATTACATTTTTGTAGCGAAACGGCGACACGAGAGTTTTTTTTCTCTAACAATCTTACGGTCCGAAAATAAATATTCAAATCATTTTCCCTCTTAGTAGAGAGTACCAATGACGTGAATTAGAGGATAATTCAGAATAAAATGAAACGTGTGATTTTTTAATTAAATAAATAAAATGGTTACATTTCGCTACAGATATGTATTTTCTCATTACATTTTTGTAGCGAAACGGCGACACGAGAGTTTTTTTTTCTCTAACAATCTTACGGTCCGAAAATAAATATTCAAATCATTTTCCCTCTTAGTAGAGAGTACCAATGAAGTGAATTAGAGGATAATTCAGAATAAAATGAAACGTGTGATTTTTTAATTAAATAAATAAAATGATTACGTTTCGCTAGAGATATGTATTTTCTCATTACATTTTTGTAGCGAAACGGCGACACGAGAGTTTTTTTTTCTCTAACAATCTTACGGTCCGAAAATAAATATTCAAATCATTTTCCCTCTTAGTAGAGAGTACCAATGAAGTGAATTAGAGGATAATTCAGAATAAAATGAAACGTGTGATTTTTTAATTAAATAAATAAAATGATTACGTTTCGCTAGAGATATGTATTTTCTCATTACATTTTTGTAGCGAAACGGCGACACGAGAGTTTTTTTTCTCTAACAATCTTACGGTCCGAAAATAAATATTAAAATCATTTTCCCACTTAGTAGAGAGTACCAATGAAGTGAATTAGAGGATAATTCAAAATAAAATGAAACGTGTGATTTTTTAATTAAATAAATAAAATGGTCACATTTCGCTACAAATATGATTATTTCATTACATTTTTATAGCGAAACTGCGACACTAATGTTTATTTTCTCTAAAAATTCTTGTTGCTTAAAAATAAATATAAAAATCATTTGCACACTTAGTGGAGAGTTCAAATGAAGTGAATTATAGGGTAATACCGAAAAAAAAAATTGCTTGCATACGAGTGTACCAATACAGTGAGAGATTTTCATGTAACGCTTTATTGTGTTGTTTTTGGGTAAAGCTTTTCGAGTTTATGTGCCTAAGTAAAAACATGAAAATGTCAACAAAATTTGAGCGTTCAGATTTTTGCGTTTGTATATTTGGAATTAAATTGAACATATGTTGTACACGAAGAAAGAAAGTACTTTTTTTCTTCTCTAGTTTATTAAGAAGTAACATTTTAGCTTATTAACTCATATATTTTTATAATAAATGCAAAAATTATAGTACTACAAAAAAATAGACTGCCAATTAGTGTGGCACATAGCTTGCTCGCATCCTATCATGTACTTTATTGTTATATTAATATTAACGTTATATTACTTTCTTGTTTATTGTGTGAAAAGTATTAAAAGTTTTGAGCGATCTTTAACACTTCATAGCGGTGTCGCTGTTGGTTTTACTAAAAAATTGTATTTGAAAAAAGTGTTTCTCTCATTGAATAGATGAATAGATGAAGTTTGATTTTTTTCCCGACCTAAAATTCCAATTTTAAATTTGAAGTTCACGTTTAAGCGAGCGTTGCGCGTGAACCTTGAACGAATAACGTTGTCCAACGAACTCGTCCTGGGTATTGGTAAAATGAGTATGTCTACCAAATTTCATCAAAATCGGTCGACATTTACTCAAGTTATCGTCGCACGTTTCATGATTAGCAGACACACAGACCGACAGACACGGAACCAAAAATGTTTCCTGATGTCTGAAACGGATTTCTTGTCTTGGAATTTTTGAAATGGGAGAAATAAACAATTTTCGTCCTTCAGAATCAGAATGATCTTATAGCTTCTGACATTCCGTTACTTTCGGTAAGCTCAGGAGCAAATGTGACAGCTAATTAAGTAAATCAGACAATAATTCCTGTAAAGCATAATATCAATAATGTATGTTGTAGGATGCGAGGAAGCTACGGGCCTCTCTAATTGGGAGACTATTTTAATTCGGAGACATATACAATTCTTTCGTTTTTCAGAATGATCTCAATTCCGTTTCCTGGAGCCGACGCGTGGAGCTTAAACTACTAGGCCTAGGCCGATTTTATACATGTTCAGAAAATCATACGCAGGCGAAGTCGAGAATTGAATTTTAGCTCCAAATTTCTCGAAATGGTCCCGACGATTTTGATTAAAAAATTCTAATGGTCTACCATTTAAATACAAATCTAAAGATATAAGGCATTTCCCCAGGAAAAATCTAGTTCCTGAGAAAATAGTTTTAAACGCGGACGGAGAGAGGCCCATCTAGATTCCATACTTCTGCGCACATTTAATATTAAATGATAATAAGTGTAACCCCTCTGGGTATTGAAGCAACAACTTTGTTTTACTAACATCATTATAGTTTTTACCAGAATAAAATACGCTTAAATTGATACGATTTATAATAAAAAGAGGGAAAAAATTAAATTAATAAGACAATAATGATTTCTTAAAGTATCATTTAAGTACGTTGTAGGACACGAGGAAGCTATGTGCCACAATAATGGGCAGACTATGTTTAAAAGTACTGATCCGATTTTAAAGAAACTTGGATGGTTTGTCGAAAGTTGCCCACAGATGGGCCCATATTCATATTAATTTTTACTGTTGCGCAAATATAATACTACATACTAAAAAAATAAGTCTAACCCCACTAGGAATCGAAAGAGATCGAAATCTCATTATACCATTCGTTCAATAAAATAGAAAGCGAGGAAGCTATGTGCCTCACTAATCGACAGACTATTTTTTTTTATTATATTATTATTGAATACGGCCAACATTATGTGTTTTACATTACTCAGAGTAATTTGTTTTTATAAAACTAAAATTAATATATATATTTTTATTAATATATATATTGTTTTTATATAATTAATGTATATATATTCTTTATTTCCTGCAAAATGTTTAAAAATAGTTCGAAGTTTGGATATCAGGTGTTATTTTATTGTTTCGTTTTATCGGTTTCTCCTCGGATCCCTGGTATCAAACCCTGTGAAGTAAAGCGGTCTGTGACTCACATCTCTTCACTCTCCTAATTTCTTACTTATGTGAAAAGTAATTCTGTAATTCTACTGAATTTATAAAAACTATGTAAAACAGGTTATAATATACATATTTCCTTTCACCCTGTCATCCATATATTTTTCTTTCCTTCTCCTCTCTCTTTGTGTGTGCGATGTTTATATTTCGAGAAAGTGTTGGGATAAAATAAAAATTAACAAAAGTGCTACAAAGTGTTAGGTACAACAAAAGTTTTGTGTTCAGACGCATGGATTCTATTTGTTGAACCTAGTTGCCTAATGCTCCAAATTCCTAAACCGAGAAAGATTGAGAAATTAATTTTAGGGTCTGATTTTCAGCGCGTTGAAATAAAAACTGATAAAAAGTCAAAATGACTTCTTAAAAACGATTTTTAGTGAAAAAATTAAATTTCCAAATAAATTTTACTCAGATAGAATATTTGTCCTCTCAAACATAATTATTACCCCTCTTTAAAACACTATGTTTCTTGAGGGTAGTTTATTAACCCATCAAATTAAATATAAATACATTCGCTATATAACACTCCTTAGTGAAGCACGGGAATCCAGCTAGTTATGTATAAATAAAAGTTTACTATGTGAAGTATCGGGCACTTTTGTATTATTCCCTTTTTTGGTATATGCTTTTATTATATGCTTAGCAATAAAATGCAATTCCTAATGTTCATTTCCAGGACAGTACTTTAAAATACTTATGCAATGAATGAAATTTCCGGATTCATTTTTAAGCTACAAACAATTACTATATAAATACATAATGACGACATTGAAAATCTAATTTTCATACAGTAACAGTAATGTAGCATAAATAATTTTAATAAATAATTTTTATACAAATAAAAAAAATTCAAGATAAAAATCCGTTTAGGGATCAGGGATTTATTTTTTGGTTTCGAGTCAGTCTGTCTGTTTGTCTGTCGCCCAATTTTTGCGAACCAACATATCTTAAAAACCACTCGTTCCATTTTAATAAAATTTGGATGAAAGGTCATAATCAGCCTATTGTTGGTCCCATATAAGTTTTAATCTTCTGCTTCCATTTGATTCTCTTCAACATGCTCACAAACATACATTTATTTACACCTATATCTTCAAAAGTACTCAGCCGTTTGCACTCTTTAACTTTTGCTTAATTAATGCTTTAACTAGGTTTAAGAAACCTAATAAATATAATTAATTTGATAACATCAAACGTAAAAGCATAACATCCTGTAAGTATACAAAATAGGACGTGAGGAAGCAATGTGACACTCTATAATTAGCAGACTATTTTTGGTATAACGTTTTGTCGTATCTATATCGTTAAATTTATACATTGTATTAAGGGGAAAAAAGGAGAGAAAACTACGAACCAGAAGAAATATGTATTTTTTAGAGTTTGTCAATACTTTTAAAACTATTGTGTTTAATTTTCCTATTGATAAACAGTTGTTAAACTTACAACACCTTCTTTAAATTTGTAATTGATGGATTTTTTAGGTGTGATTAAAAGTAATCAAATTTAAATAATTTTAATAACTTTAATTGTGAGACGTTTCGACCCTTTTTGTAAGGTCATCTTCTTATCACATTTTTTCTTTAATTCAGTGATTCAGTGTAGCATATAATAAAGACTTACAAATGGTTTATATTTTTCTTAAAATAATTGAATTACCTCCATCAGAGTTCGTAATTTTCATCATATCATATTTTTTTACAAATAAATTTAAACTTAAAAATTATTAAAAATCATTTAAAACTTAAAAAGAATTACAAAAAGCAACATTTAAAAACACATAAAGCCTGACATTAAATCAATCTACAAATTTCAACTACAAATAATATGATAGCAATTATGACTACCTATTTATTTATTGTAAAAATACAAAATGTTGACTGAATTTTAATTGTATAACGATATGATGAAAATGACGAACTCGCATTGAGGTGGTGCAATTATTTTAAGAAAAATATAAACCATTTATAAGTCTTTATTATGCTACACTGAATCACTGAATTATAAAAAAAATGTGATAAGAAGATGACCTTACTAAAAGGGTCGAAACGTCTCACACTTAAAGTTATAAAAATTATTAAAATTTGATTACTTTCAATCACACCTAAAAAATCCATCAATAACAAATTAATTTATACAAATTGTGTTTAAGTCAACCTTCGAATTTAAACATTTTATTTTTTTAGAGTAAAATCATCGATATCCTAGACAATGTAATACAGACACGAGCCCAAAAATGTTCCCTGATGCTTGAATCGGATTTCTGTCTGGGAATTTTTAAAATCGGAGTCAAAAATGTTTTCATCCTCAAAAGTGAATACAATGCTTCCGTTAAGCTCGGAAGCAATAATATAATATGATTGCTTTTAATGTGTAAAATCCCATTCTTCCCTTTATTTAAAGTGTTTAAATATTTTAATTGCTTCTTTTCAAGTCTTATAAGCCATATATATTTTTGACTCCGATTTGCTAAAAATATGTAAAATTAACATATAAATCTGTAACAAAATGAAACCATTGCATTCTATTTAATAAATTTAAAAAAATACGATTTTGCTTCCGAGTTTATCGAAGGTAACGGTATTGTGTTCACTTTTGAGAACGAAAACTTTTATGTCTCCGATTTTAAAAATTCCAAGACAGAAATCCGTTTCATACATCAGGGAACATTTTTGGTCTCGTGTCTGTCGGTCTGTGTCTCTGCGAATTATGAAACGAGTGACGATAACTTGAGTAAATGTCGACCGATTTAGATTAAATTTGGTAGACATGTTTTATTTTACCAATGCTCAGGACGAGTTCGTTGGACAACGTTATCCGTCCAAGCGTTCACGCGGAACGCTCGCGTAAACTTGAACTTCAAATTTAAATTTGGAATTTTAGGCCGGGAAAAAATCAAACTTCATCTATTCAATGAGAGAAACACTTTTTTCAAATACAATTTTTTAGTAAAACCAACACCGACACCGCTATGAAGTGTTAAAGATCGCTAAAACTATTCATAATTGCTACAAAATAAACAATATAACAACAAAGTAATATAACAATAAAGAACTTGATAGGATGCGAGGAAGCTATGTGCCACACTAATTGGCAGTCTATTTTTCGGTAATATCACATTACTTACTTTATGTAAGTAAATTCACCAAGATTTTTTAGAAAAAAAACTCTTGTGTTTCTACAAAAATATGATGAGAAAAAAATATCTCTAGCGAAATGTAACCATTGCACTTTATTTAATTAAAAAAAATAAACGATTTTTAAAAAAATAATAATATCCTATAATTAGCTTCATTTTTGTACTCTCTACTAAGTGTGCAAATGATTTATGTATGTATTTTTGGGCTATAAGATTTTTTAGAGAAAAAAAACTCTTGTGTCGCCGTTTCGCTACAAAAATGTAATGAGAAAATACATATCTTCAGCGAAACGTAACCATTGCATTTTATTTAACTAAAAAATCACACGTTTCATTTTATTCATTATTATTCTCTAATTCACTTCATTTGAACTCTCTACTAAGTGTGCAAATGATTTTTGTATTTATTTTCGGGCTTTAAGATTATTTAGAGAAAAAAGAACTCTTGTGTCGCCGTTTCGCTACAAAAATGTAATGAGAAAATACATTTCTGTAGCGAAATGTAACCATTGCATTTTATTTAACAAAAAAATTATGTTGTTTTTTTATTCTGTATTATCCTCTAATTCACTTCATTTGAACTCTCTACTAAGTGAGCAAATGATTATGGAATTTATTTGCGGGCTATAAGATTTTTTAGAGAAAAAAAACTCTTTTGTCACCGTTTCGCTACAAAAATGTAATGAGAAAAAACATATCTGTAGCGAAATGTGACCATTTTATTTTATTTAATTAAAAAATTATTATTTTTTTATTCTTTATTATCCTCTAATTCTCTTAATTTGAACTCTCTACTAAGTGGGCAAAAGATTTTTGAATTTATTTGCGGGCTATAAGATGTTTAAAAGAAAAAAAAAACTCTTGTGTCGCCGTTTCGCTACAAAAATATAATGAGAAAATACATATCTGTAGCGAAATGTGACCATTGCAATCCATTTAATTAGAGTAATTGATTGGTTCGTATTGTTAATATCATATTGTTCACTTTATTTAAACTGTCTACTAATTTATTTTAATTTTTTTGGGTGGTCAAGGGAGTTGTAATTGAGAAAAAAATATCGTATTGCTTATTAATTGGATACTTTTGGAAAGAGAGGTGCTTACAATTTGTCTCTAATATGTTGCAGTTCATAATTATTGTATCTAACAGCTATTAAAAAAATAAAAATAATTGAGGGTTACGTTTCGCTCATGAGGGTTACGTTTCGCACCTGAGGGTTACATTTCGCACATGGTCGAAACGTAACCATTTTCGAAAATGGTTACGTTTCGCTACATAAATATACTACTATGGTTACGTTTAGCACATGAGGGTTACGTTTCGCACCTGAGGGTTACATTTCGCACATGGTCGAAACGTAACCATTTTCGAAAATGGTTACGTTTCGCTACATAAATATACTACTATGGTTACGTTTAGCACATGAGGGTTACATTTCGCACATGGGTTACGTTTCGCTACAAAAATGTACTACAATGTCGCCGTTTCGCTACAAAAATATCCATATATATATATATATATATATATATATATATATATATATATATATATATATATATATATATATATATATATATATATATATATATATATATATATATATATATATATATATATATATATATATATATTTATACAAAGACTCAATGTAAGGAAAAATCTTTTTTTTTTGTTTCTTATTCCTATTCAATTTTTTTTAAAAAAAGTAAGATCAGTAGATTTTTTTCGGCTTCAGATTCGTGTTCTTCATGGTTTGAAGTTATTCAAACGCCCAATATATATTTTTTGGGGGCGAAAAATTGGGCCAACCCCCCCCCCCCCCCCCAAAAAAAAAACACTATTTTTCCGAACTTTAAGCGCATTTTCCGGGGAAACTGTACGTATAGGAGAAATTACGACTTCAGATTCAGATTCAGCACACAAAAATACTTCAGCAAAAGGACATTTTCATTCTCAAGCTTGTTATCAGAACTCTGATATTTTCAAATATATTGGATCGTGCTTGAATTCAAATGAAATAAATTAAATTATCTTTAAACAATATAACAATACATATATGAGGGTTTAAATGGCATATTTACAAGGGATGAGCGAAAGGATGGCGAGACACGCGCTTTGAGACTTTGAACATTTGAAATGGCTATAACTCAATCAGTTTTTGGGATACACTAATGGCGAATAAAGACTTAAATGAAAAGTCTTTTCAAATGCTACAAGAATTGTTTGTTGTTGTTGTTGTTTTGTTTTTTTTGTTTTTTTTTTGTATCTATACCATTGTTTTTAAGTAATATAATGTTGCATTTATTCCCTTTTTACATATTAATATAAACAATTATGAAATCAGAAAACTTTATAACATTTTTAATTTAAAAGTCAAAGGGAAGAGAATAATAGTTAAAAAAAATTGGTCTTGACTAACCGGGTTTGCAGATTAACCCCTTTATCATCTCTTGCGCAGACTGGACTTAAAAGTCATTAAATATGCAACCTTATTTTTAATGAAGAAACAATCTACTGGAACCTAGAGTATAACATACGAGTCTTCATTACTTGATTGTTTAATAATGATTAAACAGAGACAAAAATAAAAATAGAATAGAATCTATATTGCTTGAATAAATTTAACATTCTTATACAATGACAAAACAGAGATAAATATAACTCATGTATTATAATTTTTATTTTAAAATAAAATGTTTTATTATATTCTGTCCTGCAACCTTATGAAGATGTTATTACATAAATGTTAATATTAAACAGCAAATTCATTGTTGTATACAATATTTCACCTTATCTGAAAGAATTTTGTAGTTAAAAGTAGGAACATTACAATACCTACTTTTAAATACTCATATTAAAAATTATAATTTTAATAATAACTGTAACAGTAACGCTTATTTTCACACAACAACCAACGTTCTTCTACATTAGCGTCAGTGGCATTGTAAGTTGCGTATTCTTACACAACATTTCACATAGACAGACATCATATAAAATCTATTCTAATTTTATTATTACATTTCAAGCAACCAGTCACAAAAATATTTTTTTTGAAAATATTAAGGGTTTTATATTGAGTATAAAGAGTTCTATATTACTCTTTGATCATATAAATGCTTTTCTAGCTGGCAACATATTTAAATTAAATTATGAAGAGAATAAAAACATTTTTTGGCATATTTGTTTGATAAAATTTAAAAAATGTATTATGCTTTTAGTATATAAGCAAGAATACAGGATGAACATTACATGATTAAAAAATATTTTGATCAGAACATTGTGGTTATAATGATTAAAATATACATATATCTTAATCTCAATGTTAATTAAGTAATTACATTGGCCATTCATAATTTCGTTAATAAAAAGAAAACTAATTTGTATATTGTTAATTATTGCTTTTTATCCTTCACGGTTCGGTTAGCTCTAATAAATTAAGATGGAGATTATTTTTATAAATTAATCTATTTAAATCCACTCTAATAATGTTTTATTTTTACCACGAAATATAAAACTATTGGTCGAATGTCTTGTTAATTCAAAGTGAAATATAATTTATAAGAAGGACAACCATAAAAATGAAAGATGATATCAGGTTAGACTGTATGCAAGGTAGGATTATACTATAATATATATATATATATATATATATATATATATATATATATATATATATATATATATATATATATATATATATATATATATATATATATATATATATATATTGTAAGTTGTTTATATTCGATAAGAAAAAGTAATCTTCTCAAGTGAGGGACTCGGTCGGAAAACCATCAGATCATACGATATTTTTTCTCCAAGAGTTTTTCATAGAACTCTGCCGCACTTATATTTTTGGGTCGGAGGCCTGCGCCCTTAGTTATGGAACGGTTGAAAACTTTTAATGATATAGGTGTATCGCCTCGAGGGAGTTCAAGTCGAAAACTTTAACCCGGAGGAGAGAGAATATTCGTACGTCGAGGATACCAGTCCAAGGTTTGGATTTTCCAAGGCTAACCGTGGAAGGTTTTCGGAGCTAACCGCACCGTTATATCTTCTCTTCCATATCGCAAAAGCGTTAGTTTTCTGTTGGGAACTCGAGGTAGAAAAGGACTTTCACGAGTTTATTTTCTCTCTTGTTACCATAATATTTTCCACCTCTCTCCCACTCGGGAAAGAGAGGTGCCAGTAGAGTAAAACGGTATACGAAACATAACTTTCTAAGACGTAATATTTTCTCGGTTCTCTCGCCCCTCCCAAACCGTTTTCGGAAGGTAAGTCTTCTCCATCCTGCTACCGACCGAGAAAACACTTAGAATCAAACATTAACACCCTCCCCCGGTATCGTAGCTTCCTCGGCACTACCCTCGAGAGAATGAAACACGACTTTGGAAGCCAAAAACTAACACGGACAAACTGAGCAACAATATCTAAGGTGTTGGAACCTGCAGTTATACTATCCATGCTCCTTATAAACATATCCATAATTCTTTACTTCGCCTCTACGACTTGCGCACGCCCTAAACCGAAAACCTACCATACTCACACACACACACAACCTTCCCCTACACATTATAAAATCTAACATGGCCTTTAATGTCCCTATGTGTCGTCATAAATCGTATCTTTAATGTATATATACTAGGTTGTGATCTTGTTCCATATCAATTTCTTAAACTGCTCGTTGTGGGCCTCCGTCGACCTTTAAACTACCTCAACCACATAGCTACTTCGCAAGCATTATTATCATTTTTTTAAAAAAAGGAAATATAACTTTTTAAATTTCTCTCTACCAAGAAATAACTATAATTTATTACTTAGTTAACCCCCTTTTAAACTCCAAAAAAAATACAATTTTATCTCTTCTTTCAACTTAAAAAAAAATTTGAAAAGTAGAGGGCAGAGAATATTTTCGTCGGTATAAATGCAGAGAGAAATATTTTCATTTCTTGATGTAGAAAAAAATGTACTTAAGAAATAAACGCTACATTATTTTAAAACACAAAATATAAAATTTAATTTACACTATAAAGAAAAATTAAATATATTTTAAAACCTTTAAAACAAGTTTAGTACTTAAAAGAAATTTGTATCTCAATTATTATTAAGTAAACAATTTCATCCCCTGATAAGAAAATTGTCATCCCTGTATTAATGTATAATTTTCGGGTAACTGTAAGACCAATAACACGATTAAAAAAACAGATTCTAGTTAAAATATAAAAACCGTTTTAGTTATAACTTTATTATAGTAACCAAAACCACTCAAGTTACCGATGACGATAACTTGAGTAAAAGTTGACTGATTAAGTAGAAATTTAAGTACTCATGTTCATTTTACTGATGCCCAGGACGAGTTCGTTGGACATCCTTATCCGCCTAAGCGTTCGTGCGCAACTTGAAATTTTAAAATTGAAATTTTTGGACGGGAAAAAATTCTTACTTCATCTATTTAATAAGACAAACTACTTTTTTAAGTAATTTTTTTTTTTTAAACATCGTCTAAAGTACAATTCAAACAGGCATGTAAAATTTTAACCTGTTACAAGCAGATATTTTTTCGTGTTACGGGGAATAAAGTCTAGAATATTCTAGGAAAGCAGTGTAGACCTTAAGCTAGCAAAGGCTCGAATTTCTGTCTAGGGATGAAAAATGAAATAGTACTTCCCATTGAAGATTAAGGAAGGAGTTAATGGAGGTAATTAGGAGATAATTATTTGTGTTAGTTATGTTGTAGTTAGTTATGTGTGTTATTTATATAAGAAGGGTACACCTCCAGAGCTAAGATCGGACTCCCCGAGTATCTCTATTCTAGGGCTTAGTCTGATAGATTCCTGGTGGGGGAAAGCACCACTTGTTGAAATACTTGTTTACTTGTTTTTATAACCCTTAAAAAGGTCCAGCCCCTTTACACCACATTATATAGACTGTACAATGAACCATCGAAGTGATTTCGGTGAGGTCTATTGTGAGCTATGTATCAGAGCGTCAAGACTTGGGGGTCATATCCATGACCCTGTACCGTTTTTGATTTACAAATAGCAGGGCTGCAAACTGGTTGTAAGATCAAATTTACTGACTAATTATGAGTATTGACTTTACTGACTAATTATGAGAAAATACTTACTAACATTACGTACAATCTCATTAAAAAAAAAACAAATCAAATAATTAATGAATTATTTTTAAAATTGGTCATCCTTCTCCCCACTGAGCAGATGTAAAAATTGAAATTTGATGTTTAAATTACAAATAAACGCGATAAATAGGTAATGGTGTGCAATCAAGTATCAGAAAATTTAATGGGCAGAGCTAAGGGTGCCCATCGAAGCCCAGAGAAAATCACAGCTGCTCAGGCGAATTCCCTTACATCCTTTTTAATAAATAATATAAAAACAAAGATACTTCCGCTTTCATCGTGTAAATTTTTAACAGAGTAACGATGTTCTTATATTTTGTATATTTCATTAGGTCAGTTTTATACTTTGGGATAATTGTGAGAACATTATTTACAAATGCAGGCCATTGCTCTAAAAGTCGTTTGCCTGCTTGCTCCAAGGATAATCATCTTGACGACACATGCTTAATAAATTTATGACTGGGCAAATTTAGGCCTTTTTGAACTTCAGTGAAATCTTCCCAAATTGGCGGCCAAACATTAAAATAATTGTGAATTTGGAAAAATAGATTTGATGCATAATCTCCGAGTACTTCCATGCCCTGTTTAAATGCATTATGTAAAACATGAATGTTACAGGTTGTAACAGGTGTTACAGTGCCAACCATAGATTTTCTTTTTAATAAAATTACATATTTGTTCATGAGTTTTGTTTACATTTGGTCCATCATTACTAAGCATAATCAATTTAGCCTTATTTAATGCCTCACATAACTGGGCAAATAAATCTTGAGCAGTTGCTGAGCCAATAAAAAATGTTTTCCTATGTCGTGTTACAATCCTTTCAGTTGATTCCAACTCCAACCACCACCTAACAGTTTTTCGCAACTGTTAATTTATATACAGGATGCAGCATTGGTAGTTTCGTTGTAACAAAGTGTAAAATAACAATTATCCATTTTACTAAACATCAAGGTCGTAAAGTACAATTTCCGATATTTCATAAAACCCTTCATACACTTCTCATTAAGTTAAGAAAAGACTTCAAAAATCAATAATTAATGCCACCTGCAATAAAAGACAAATTTAAATTAAAGAAGAGAGGCGCTGTTAGGTAGTAGCTGCTCACGAAAGCTATGAAAACTGTGAACAAGCAATGTGCCACATCCATACCCAGGCAGCACCGAAACTTCAGTTTCCCCGGGCTTCCGCAAGGTGTAAAAAACTGACTTTACTGACCAATTTCATGAAATACTGACCTAATACAGACTTTGTTCAAAATACAGACTTTTTACTGACTTTACTAACTAGTTTGCTGCCCTGAAATACACATCAGATGGCCACGGCAGAGAAGGTGCTTCCCTCGCTCTATTTCACCCTCGATTCCTACATGTAAATCAGAGCACGATGGCACGGGATCGAATCCACGACCTAGTGTGTTTCATTTCCTCGATTCATAGATATTTTTGACAACCATTGCAGTCTTGAAAGCATTTAGTTAGTAGCACTTGGCAGTTATTATAGTGGAACTACCACTATAACAATTAACCATAACTTTTGGTGGTTTGACCACCACAATCTTGGTAAAATGGTTTGAGTTTTGACGAAATGGTTTGAGTACTGACACTAATATTGGTTGTTTTAACTTCACACTCCGCGTATACCTGTTAGTTATAATGGTACTAACTACTAACCATAATCACTTGGCAATATTGTTAATATAGTGGTATTGAAAGGCCCCCATACACACGATCAAACATTTTGCGCAAATGTGATGTTTGCGCAAACTTGATATCGGGCAAATTCAGGCCATGTTTCTTCATTGTCATGTTAGCGCAAACATTAAACAGCCCCATACATGGTCAAAATGTTTGCGCAAACATTTTGACCGTGTATGGGCCCTTTAGATTTCGATTACACACGATTATAAATTACAATAGTACTTTCATTTTCATGTAGTGTACAGAACATGCAAATAATTATTTTTAAATTGATTCACATTCAGAAAAAAGTTTAAACATAATATTAAAGCTTATACTTTTAAATATATATAAATAAATTTAGAACATGGATTAAGATAATGATAAACACTGTATTATTTATATTATATAGCAAGATTCCGATAAAAAAAGGAGTGTAATTAAAGGAACTTAAATCTTGAGTTGCGAATCCTGCTAGTAACAAAGGTTAGTACGTGTTGTAAGTAACCAAGGATTTGATTAAATATTATATGTACACTTGAATAAATATATTTGTATTCATATATAAATATCTATACATATATGTATAGAGACAAGTGTTTGCATGTGAAAATGGGCGTGTGCGTGCATATTGTAGGATTTAATATGTATAATATATGTATATGTATAATATTTGAGATCATGTAGAGTTTAGGAGGTATGGGGGGGGGGGGGGGAGCTGAAACAAGGCGGAGATCCGGTTTCAAAACTTCTAACACTTCTCCGCATTGCAGTGTGGCCACAACAACCCTACATATTATATTATTTACCTTTATACGTTGCCATCTTTACTTTGGGAAAAATCGAAAAATAAAAAGAAGATGAAACAAAAAAGAAATAAGGGATGTAAAGGAATCAGACGTATAAAGAATACAGAAACATAGTAATGTATGATTCAGAATATAGGTACGTTTTATTTTATTTTATGGTTTTACTTTCATCTAAGAATATTAGTTAAGGCTACACGCGTTTGCATAGAACACAGTTAGATTTTCTTTTAATGTAGTCTTTGCAACTAAAAGGACTTAAAAACGTTCGTGGAAATCTCAAATTCAATTATTTTGCTTCAACATTTCACTTCCTCTTTATCTGGCGACACGGCTGTGCCTCGGCCAAACGAGCACACCCGTAACATCCTTTAATGAAACCAACTTAAGGCATTTTAGACCTCACTCTATTATCTCATAAAAGATACTTAAATTATATTTAAATTAGAGATCATTACAGTCTAAACCAGAAATAAAAATTTCACACCTCAACCCATATCAATTCAAATGATAGAAGAGCCTAAAGTTTTGTTATTTTGAT
Organism: Gerris lacustris; assembly: GCA_951217055.1. Classification (NCBI taxonomy): domain Eukaryota; kingdom Metazoa; phylum Arthropoda; class Insecta; order Hemiptera; family Gerridae; genus Gerris; species Gerris lacustris. The sequence goes on along the minus strand of OX578283.1, from coordinate 30,124,145 downwards.
ACTGATCTATTGACTCGTCATAATTCTAAGGCACTTCTAGCAATCCTGGAAACTTGAAATTTTGTATATTGGTAGAGTTTAGTGTACAAATAAAGGAAAAATTAACAAATCTGCATAAATAGCCTTTTGAGGGGCAAATAAATGGAAGCCAGTAAGCTCGGAAGCAAAAATCTTAATATAAACCACAGGGAAAATATAAATTAAATAATAACAAACTGTTTACCTATTTGAGCTGTGTAATTCCTAATTTAGAAAATATTGCTTCCGAGCTTAACGAAGGTAACGGAAGCTACTTCATCGTTCTGAAGAATGAAAATATTTTATGTCTACGATTTCAAAAATTCTAAGACAGAAATCCGTTTCATCAGGGAACATTTTTAGTTTTGTCTCTCATTTTTGAGAACCAACATATCTTAAAAACTACACGTCTGATTTTAATTAAATTTGTATGGTAGGTCATAATTAACCCATTGTTGGTCCCATATAAAAACCTTCTGCGCCTATTTGTTTCTCGTCAACATGCGCACAAACATACATTTAGACAATAATGGCTTATAAAAGCAAAAAATCAATAAAGTAAGTGATAGGATGCGAAGAAGCTATGTGCCACACCAATTGGCAGTCTATTTTTAAATTTAAACGTGTAGAGTGATTTGGGAAAGAAAATTTTGAGTTTGAGAGGGAATAGAGAGGCGGACAGACAAACATTATTACTCACTTATACTGGATACATTAGACCTAGTAGAACTTACTTGGGCTGAACCGGGGGAGAATTGCCAAAACCAATGATCTCACAACATTTTACGCGAGATGGCATTTTAAAGAAATGTTTTTGTTAGGGGAATACTTATATGAGAAAGTAAAATGGCTAGGTAAGGTGCGCATTCTGCATACAATTTTTCTCTCGTCTATCCTTCTTTTAATATAAGCCAGGCCAAATTCCAGTTAGCAGGCAGTATCTTTCCTTGAACTAATTAAACCAGTTTTTCTCACCCTCATATCTCTGCTTTCTCTTAAGATGGGATGTTGAAATTGGAAACATAGATATTTAATTAACTTAGGACACTGGTAAGAAATTGAAAATAATAAGCCTTTTTAAAAGGGGAAAGTTGCAAAGTTTGTATCTTAAACTGAATGACTCATAAACAAAATGAAGACTTCCAGATTAGCTGGAAACTTAATATTTGGCCCACTTATAGCTATAGTCGTGTATGTGACGAAAAAATACCAAAATGTTGAAATGTATCATTTTTGAATTCCCTAGCCGTTTCTTATATTTAATTTCAAATATAGTTTATATAAAAAAAATACAATTTTTTAAGTTTTTGGTAGTTTTCATACTACGGAAAGTTAAATTTTAATTTAAATCAAATTATAATTATTATTAACTACGGGAAACAGACAGTGAAAAATACACTCCCGGCACAGGAGTGTATTTTTCACTGTCTGTTTCCCGTAGTTAATAATAATTATAATTTGATTTAAAATAAAAAAAATATACAATTGGTATCTATATTTAACAAAAAATATTCCATTCACTGATTTGTTTAAAAATAAATAAAATGCAGAATAGGATAAAAATAAATAACAAACTCTTCTATAAAAATAAATTTTCAAATAGAGATAAATATTAAACAAGCTACATTGAAGAACTAAATCATTTATTGGTTTTAAAACTCATCAATTTCAAATGTAATCGTCAAAAATGAATAAAAACAATGGCAGATGAAATTTGTAGCAACTCAATAATCATTAATCAATTGCCTTATAGTATTTTTCAAGTTTTTTTTTCAATGATACAAAATCAAAAGATGTAGAATGGATATTGTATTCCAAAGCCATTTATATTTAAGCCATAAAAAAATGAAACTTCGATTTTATGTTTAATCTTTTTTTGAAAACAATATTACAATTAAGTAAAAATATTTTACATATTTCTTCACGTACGCATAAACATATGTACATACAAACACACATACACACACACACACACACACACAGACTATTCATTCCTATATTTATATAGATTATCCTAATCCTTTATATAGGAGATTGCGTGGCCACAATCAATTGACGACGTGGATGGTTATTCGGAATCGAACTCCAAACGACCCCACTTTAAATTCCTATTTGACCATTCGTTTTAATAGGACGCACACGCACATAGCTCCCATTAACACATTTATTGGGGGAATATTTTTATTTTTATTGATAAAATGTGAAAAAACAACTAAACAAATCCCTACATTGAATAAAATAAATCAACAGAGCGTAGAACGCCAGAAAGAGATAATATCAGGGATATTCTTTTTGAATTAAGAACAATACAGGAGTTTGGTAGCATACTTGAGGAAAAAATTGAGAGAGTAATAAATTAAGGATAAACTAAGGAAATTGACTGATTTATTTAAAACTATACCATATTCGATTCCATTATCTTTCATTTAGACATATTGGTATTCTTATCCTTGTCACTAGAATTATAATTTTAAATGCAACTTATTAATTAATATACTTAAGTGGCAAACAGTTGACATAATTTATTATAATTATACAGTGCCTAAACATCACATATTAGTGAGAAGTATAACAATGTAAAGGGTCCATTTCAGTATAGAGATATATATGATATATGTGAAGGAATTATTAAAATACCCTTTAATACAAACATTATTGAATATAAAATATATCCATTTGTCGTCTGCTTTATCAAATTCCGACCTTTTCAAGCCTTAGCTCGTTGCTTCTTTCATCAGATGTATCCCCTTTATATATATTTTTTACTAACTCGTTTAGACATAGACACAGTCTCACCGATTGCACTGTATATATAAGAGAACGCGTGTGTTTGGTAGTTGTGTATGAAGTAAGGGGGTATTTTGCCGTCCCAATATTTCTCCATCTCCTGGTTGTTTCTTAGCGTCGGTTTTCAAGCACCTGATTTATGATACTCGAGTTCTCTCCCCCATGCTTTCCTTCTTTCTCGACCTACGGTTTTCTTCTTTTTTTCGTTTTTCCTCCAGTTTCTTCATAGAAACCATTTATTTAAAATAAGAAAATTGGCGCTACGAAGCGAGAAGGAAGGTAAAGGCTTAAAGCATGAGAAGTATACCTCCCAAGACATCGCCCTTTCGAACGTTCCACATTTTTTTTGTTTTTTTTCCTTTTCTTGTTCGCCACCTCTTCTAAAAATATAAACTCTTAAGATGAACTCCTTCCCTCTTCTTTGCTTAAAATCCTTCCCCTTCCAAGATACTAAGAGCAAACTCTAACTCCTTCTCTTGCTAAAAGTAAAGGTGCCAGGGAGCCCGAGGAACCTGAGTTATTAATTTCCAAACGCGGGACAGGTGCCGGTGACACGGAATCTTCAAAAATTATAAAGATGAATTTATCCTTAAAAGGAAAGTTTTTTCAGACTTAAGTGAAAAAAACACCCTTTCTTTCTTCCTAAACTTAAATTTGTTCCCTCTTCCAGAGTTTGTAGGCTTAAAAAAGTACCATAACATTTTTAGTTAAGCGGGTGTGATAATCTATCTAGCTAGGAGTAAATTCTTTCAGATTATCGGAAAAAGTTAACTTTCTGTTTATAACAGTACTTAACTTTAAATAGATTACGTAGAACAAAAGAAAAATGAATAATCTTCATCTTATATATATATATATATATATATATATATATATATATATATATATATATATATATGTACAGAAAACAAACAAAACTCAGGTTTCGGTCACAAAAATCGTCCTTATGTTACAATCCCGAAATACATACATACATATATATATATATATATATATATATATATATATATATATATATATATATATATATATATATATATATATATATATATTATATATATATATATATATACATATATATATATTACACACTTGATGCAAAGCGGACTTTATAACCATAGTAACGCGAATTTCATAGATAAACCAATATATTTATTTCGAGACACCCGCGAAAGCCGACTGACCACGTAATAAAGCATGTGTAATGAAAAAAAAAGTGTATCTTTTATTACAGATTGCCTGGCAAATGAACCTTCTTGAACAGATAAAACTATATATAGAAAACAAACTAAGTGCATTCAGGTTTTTAATTCTCCTTCATTAAGGATAGCTTAAGAAGATGAATGTAGGCAGTTGACAAGGGTACTGGCCAACAGAGCCCTACCTTGTAGCTCCATTTAATGAAAATAACTAACAGAGTAGTTAATCTACTGCTAAGACTAAGAGGTGCCTAGTAGCTCATTAATGTCGCGTTCGCCTGTCTCGCAGGAGGCTTCGGGTTCGATTCCCGACTCAAGCAAGGGCCCCCATCCTTGATATTCACCCTACAATAGCATTTAAGTAGATAGCTACTTATGTGAAGTGACTTGTAAGGTTAATCCTTTTGACCACGGCAGGACGCACCATATGCGTCACATAATTGTCTCTTTAGAGGAACTGCATGACGCTCACGGTGCGTCTTGGACAGTAAAAAAGCCTTTCTCCAAAAAATAGTGGGGGAACCTCTGTAAATATATATATATTTCTTCATACATATATCAATAATTATGAAGCATTAGTAAGGTCCAGGTTTTTACATGTTTCAATTACACAACAAATTTTACAAACTTGTTATTTTTTACATAATAATAAAATAAGCCAAAATAGAATAATAATATTTATAATATTGCAGTAAACCGCCATACGCACACGGTGCGTCATCCGTTTGAGTGATAAATTGTCATTTCTGTAGCTGAATGACGCACACTTTGCCTCATAATGTTATTTTTATGTTTATAAACAATAAACATTAGAGAAACGATTCTGGTGCAATTTCATACATATCTGAGTCCAGACTAACATAAATATGAAAAAGAAAATCCGATCCTAGGAAATACTTTTTTCTCTCTTCTATGCCGCAGTCAAAGGGTTCATGCGATGGAGTGACATACTAAACCCTTGTCATCAGTTACATACATAATTGTAAAAGCCCTTTGGCAGGTTTACGTCAACATTTTCTGCCGGATGTTTGCACCTAAACAACAGAAATTTGCATTAAACTTGCAACAAAAAACAGATCATTTTTAATGTGAAGACTATTCATAAATTTATAAATGCAGAACATTAAAGAATTGCACTTTAAATAATTAAGAGATTAATAAAAATAAGTAGCTAACTATGCAATGAAATTTGTTGTATAATAATTCTACTATATGAAACTGAATTATACGATTTTTCTAATTCGTATTTATTTCATTATAGCAACAAGAAAATAATTGGTCATTTAAGTTACACTACGGAAAGAAGACTATTAAAAATAAAGGGTTTTTTATATTATAATGCTTTTCTTTTTACATTTTAATGGTTATGCAAATTTGTAATTTTATTTCATCATAGTAGAATCTTGCTATTATTTTTTTAATTGCTTTTCTTAGAGGTTATCTAATCAATTTTCTTTTATATTTCTCCTTTTAACCTGATACAATTTCTTGTATAGCATTCTCTTCTTTGAAACATTGTCAATTGATGTTTGATATTAAAAAAGAAAGAAACTTTTACTTTTCATTATTATTATTTTTATTTTTTTATTCTTTTCGAAAAAAAAAAAAAAATTTTTAAATTATTTAATAGCAAAAAAAGAAAAAAGGAGGGAACAAGCTGTCAAATGTAAAACAGAAGGAAGACGGCAGATAGAATTGGTGGGGGAGGGGGAAATGGCCGAATAAAAAGGTGTAACAAAGATGAATTTTTCATTAAGTAATGGTATCACTTTTTGATGTAGAGTGGGCCCTCCCCTCACCTCGCCTACTTTTATAAATAAAAACCCGGATTAAAAAACAAGAGAAAGAAAAATCGCTCCAGTCATACTAAATATTAGAATTTCGCACCTTTTTTATTCTTTTCAATCCCTTTTTTTATTCTTTAGTAATACCCTATGTAGTGTACAACACAAAGTTTTATTCCTTTAAGTGTCTAAAAAGATATTCTTTTCCTTTTTTTTTCTTTTCGGATTCTTGAGAGAAGACACAAAATCTTATCCTCGAAGAAGGTGAGAAAAAGATTTAAGTTTAGACCTGTAAAAAGTGGATTTAAATTTGATCAGCGTACTTTTAAAAAGAAATCGACATTTTTATATTTTTATCCCACAATACCATTGTGTTGTAGACAGTATGACAAGTAACGACATTATACCTAAAAAGTATTAGTCCTATGCAAATATGATGCAGTATTACCATTATAAGATAATAATAATACATATTAATATTACTAAGCAATATGCAACTAAATAAGATTTTAATAAGTTATAAATTAAATTAAATTTTCTTGGACATTGAAGTAAACGTCAAGAATCAGGACTTTACTTCATTCGAGGTGTAATTAACATTTTAAAATCCTTAAAAATTCAAAGGCGCCGGCTCCTTCTACGAATTGTTAATATGTCTTCATACTAGGTAGGCCGAGAGGGCTGAGAGTTGATGGCAACCTCCTGTACTTTCCTCCCTGTCACAAGTATAAATCTTTTCGTCTTTCTTCGGCCCTATGACGTGCGGCAGAGGGAGGCCCAACAGCTGGAGACAGACTATGCACACCTCGTATACCTTTCTAACTCCTTGATACACCGGGTAACGTTTTTTAGTAACGCTTTTCGAGTTATGTAGCACAGCCTAAACATCAAAATGTCAAAAAATTAAATAACCTCGTCACCTACACTTGCCATCAATCTTGATCTCGACGGAGTGAAATTTAAAGTGGAAAAATGGGTTGACCCCCATAACCCAGATATATACTTTTTTCACCAAAAAGTACTTTTTTCATGAACTTCTTTAGTGGAAGCAATCAAATAACTTAGTGGTCCAAATGGGTATTAAACCTATAACATTACTGTAATAACTCGATTACAAACTAATGCAATTTGTGGATTCTGTACAAATATTCTTTTCTATTCAATTACATCCAGCAATAATTATTTCGCGTAAAGAGTTGTGAAATCATAGGTTTAGCCAAATCTCCTCCTGTAAGAGAAAAGTTCTACTAGGATTAATTGAACCAGAACTAGTAAATGAAGTTGTTAGTATGTCTTTGTTCTCTTGTCCCTCACAAATTTAAACATTTCTATTCCCAAATCACTACACATTTAAATTAAAAAAAAAAATCTGGCAATTACGCAGCACAAAGAGGTTAAACCGTTATATATATTATATATATATATATATATATATATATATATATATATATATATATATATATATATATATATATATATATATATATATATATTCCCTATGGTTTATATTTTTTTTTTTTTTTAAATACAATTTTATGCTGTGTCGTATACAATTTTTATCCTGGTAATGCGTAATTTGTAAAATGTTAGTGTTATTATTTTATTAATGAGTGTAATATATATTAATTTTATTAATTAAGTTTTTATGTTCTTTATACTAGGTAGCGCTAGTAATAATTTTTTTAAGAAATATATTGAACAGGTGATTTTTAAATTTTTCCTTTTCTTTTTGTACATTAAAATCTACCAATATACAAAATACTAGAAATGGCTTAGGGCTTCGAATTTTGATAATTCAGTCAATAATTAAGTGTCAAAATGAACTAATATGAGTAAGGAGTGACATTTTTATCTGGTTCAGTTTTTATATATTTAAGTATCTTCAATAGGACAATGTAAGTGCCTTGAGTTGGTTCCAGTAAAGGAAACCTTAGCAAAAACCTAACCGTGCAAAAAGGGCCAACATTCAGACCCTCACCCAAAAAAGTCAGCCTAACAAAGTACGTGATACCGATACCTACATTGTGGCCAAGTCTGTTCTTTCTTTAGTCCATAACCTTACTCCACTCCTACTTTCATGAGTAAGTCTACTCACTTATATTTATTGCTCAACACTTGACCCTTTTCTGAATGATGATAGCAAGACTATTTTAGCAGGGGGTCTGGAGCTTCTAATCTTTTCTTCTGAGACCTCTCCTTCATATTAACCAACGAGACTCCTACTCGTGATACTGATGTTTTATGCCTCATTCAGAAAATGGCCAAGTGTTAAGAAATAAAAATAAAAGAGTAGTCTTGCTCATGAAAGTATAGAAATAAAGTGAGGCGATGGACTAAAGAAAGAGTACACTTGGCCACAATTTAGAAATCACTAATTTGATGGCCTGACTTTTTTGGGTGGAAATCTGGAACTTGGCTGTTTTTAGGTTTTTGCTGAGGATATCATTCTTTTGGTTGGCTTCAGATTTGCTGGTGCCAACTTGATTTTTTATGAAGGACCAAGACCACTGTATTTCCCCAAAGTATACATTGAACTGACAAAGAATAACCTAAGTATTGAGTATTTTCCACGTGTTCTGCAAAATTTAACCAACTTTCGAGCACTAAGAAATTTTAGTCTGAACTTCATGTTTTCGAGGTTGCTTTCCTCGAATATGAAGACTAAATTTCTCCTATACGTAATTTTTTCCCGGAAAATGTGCCTAAATACTACATAAAATTGTGATCTTGCCCATTTTTTTATATTTTTTGCTCACTCCCCTAATTATTCGTATTTTCATTCTGGTGTTATTTTTTATGTTGTTATTATTATTCTAGAAATCGGTTTAAAAGTGCATTTACCAAATTTAAAAAAAAATAAACTAATGAAACACCCTTAAAGTACGAATTGAGGCCTTTCAAATGATATGAAACACAATAACAAACTTTCAAAGAAGCAGTCACGTGACACGGCACTCTCATGTTCTCAGCAAATAAGAAGAATTTATCAAATAAAATAAAAAAACGATTTAAAGAGCACTAGTGGGAGATTTGAGCCTTTCAATCATAAATAAAATTGAACAACAACTGCGGACGCTATGAGACCTTAAAGCGAAAAGTTAAAAAAATATTAATAAGATCTGGCTCTAAATAAGGTACAACCGATGGAGGTACGAAAAAAGTCATAGAATCAAACTTGTAGATCTTTCAAAATCAGTAGCTGTTTGTACAATAAGTTTTTCGATTCGACTTACCGTTAATTCATAAAAACATCCTTAACGTTGCGCCCACCATTTTTAATTTTTGCTGTCAGTTTCACGGCAATAGACGCAAGCGTGCCAAATTTAAAGTATCTAGCTATTCTGGAAGTTACTTATAATTTTAATGATAAGTGAGTGAGTGAGTTAGTAACAAAATAGTCAAACTTTGAAACTCTCCCCTGTTAAAAAGGCTTAATATTAAGGGCTAATAATTTTTTACTGTTTCCTAAGCTACTTAAGCTTAATCTATGTTTTAAATTTTAAAATTCCTATCATAAGAGGAAGCAGAGGCATGAGGGTGGGAAAAATCGGGCGAATTGGTTCAAGTAAAGGTACACTATACATGCTTACTGGAACTTGGCCCTGCGCTCACATTTTCATCAAGGTATTATCACTAAAAACATTATTCCTATGAACATAATAGAAACTACAAATCATGTAGTAACGAAATTCGGTATTATTATTTCACCATATAAGAAGATTAATGGATTTATAGCAACCTGATTTAGCTATCAGTTAAAATGTTATTTTTGAATACGATAATTCGGTTATTTCTAAAATAATATAAGCTGATTATATTTCCAATGTACGATTAGCATTCATACCACTCAGATTCAAATTTTGTCTGAATATTTCTCATTTCTTAACAATATGTTGTGTTTTCGGATTAACGATATTCAAGTAATAATAATTGATGTCAGTCCACATTGGCTGTCATTATTACCGTTACCAAACGGCCCCTGTATTCCAATTCTATGTTTTAATTTCGGGTAATTAAAATGTTTTCTGGTTAATCCTGGGGTTTACAGAATTTAAAACAAATTTAATTGCTATCTTAGTTGCAAATATATTTTTTTGATACTGACATATCCCCCATAAAGACAAAATTCTAATTCTGTTCTATCATTTGTAAGGTTGTTAAACTTGGAAAGTGAAAGAATTTAAAAACTGTAGAATCAATGAATATAATATATAGTGTGTCTGAACGGACGCATGAATAGTGAATAGGTGAAAAAGGCTAAACCAATTTTAATTGAAATTTAATCTTCTGGGGTTCAGCCCTGCTTGGGCTGACATAACAAAATTATGTCATCATTTTAGTTTCAAAAAATCAAGTAGTAGTGTCTTGGAAATTTACAAAAAAAAAATTCTCACTAGTAAAGTGCTTTTTCTCTAGGAGGTACGATAAAACGTTACACAAAAAGATGTTCAGAAAGAAAAACTATGTGAGAATACAAAATTTTAAAACAAACCACCTACTTTGAAATTTTAATTTTTTTTCATTCCATATTTTGCCTATACTGTGCTGTTGAAAATAGTTAAAGTTAAAACTAACAAATTTTAGTAGTGTTTTTTGTGCTATAAAATTTTGTGGGATTTCAAATTTCGAAAATACCACGGTAAATTTTGTTGTGTTAGTATGAAATTAAATTTAATCGTGCATTTCTTGTGTATTGATATTTTAATTATTCTAATTTCTTATAATAACTATCTAAGTGTCTTAACAGACGAATGAAAGTTAACTAAAACTTTTTTGCAGTTACATAATTTATCAATTTTGTAAGAACTTTGCCTTAAGATTTTTTCAATATCTTCAACAATTAAAAAAAAAAAAATAAATAATGCAATACATCAAACTAGGTGGGGGATTTTAAAAATTTGCATTCTTAATCATTTTTTTTCTCTGAACAACTTTTATAATAACATTTTTCATATCTCCTAGAGATAAAGCACTTTGCTAGTCAAAAGAATAACATTTTTTTTTAAATTTCTAAGACATACTTGATTTTCGAAACAAACATTATGACATAAATTAGTTTCCATTCGAGCATATATGTGTGTGTATGTGTATCCCATATATATATATATATATATATATATATATATATATATATATATTTCATGGGGTGCACACACACATATATATTTATAAATGTATACTTTTATACATACCTAGCCGTTATGAGGTATTTGTAAGACCAAGAATATTATCAAACTAGTAAACAACATAACCTACAGTAATTATGAGCAATTACACAAATCAGAAGTTATATACCACCATACATAATTTTTGTCTTTATATGGTCTCTCTTTTTACATATTTGCTAGTTAATTTTCGAGAACGTCATTTCAAAGTAATTAGTTGCCTGAAGTCAGGATTCTGCTAATGATAAGGGAGCGAGTCAAACATCTATGTTCTAAATGATTATTCACTGTATTTAATTATAATTAGTACTATTAATCACATGTGCATTGTGATGCTTGGAATACACCGTTTGATATTCCACAACTTCGCACTGAAGGCATTCCTTGTTAAAATTAATTAATTACGTTTTTAATTAAATAAATAGTAAGATCAGGATTTTCGTGCAAATAGAATAGCGAGCATACAGTTATTTAACTAAAGTCAAGTTTAATGTTAAGAATTGAGATATCAAGGGTGTTAAAACATTCAGTACAGGTTTTACCATAGAGGCAATACTTGTGAGGTTTAAAGCAACGTCTTCGCAATCCGGTTAGTTTTGACACGAAATAGGATATTACGGTTCTTGGAGAGAACTGAGGATATGTTTTCTTTCTTTTTTTGGTTCTTTTCACCTCCGCAAACCGAGTCTTGGTCTGTCAAGTGTGAACGTAAACGTAAAGGTGTTTGGGTATTCCCTGTCGGGAGTTAAAGGAGGTCTTGCCTTTGCTCGTAGCCTGGGTGTGGAAAGGTTAGACTGCGTTACCTTGGTAGTGGAAGGTTCTCGTAGGATTTTCTCTTTTCAACCCCTTAAGACAATATTTGATGTTACGAGGGCGCTTCGCTTCTCCTCTCAAGGGAGCAGGAGTAAAGTGAGGCGTGCACGACCCCTTCCCTTTATACACGCTGGAGAACTATGTGTTTTTCGGTGGAAATAATATCGCCCTCGTAGTTACCCAAGGTTTAAGATTTGCTAAGCACTTACCTCTCTCTCTAGCGTGGTAAAACAAGACGGATGATTTGCCACCGGTACAAAACCTTTCTTCCACCTTTAATACTCTGCCTACATAACCTTCTTAACATTGAAATCTATATAACCTATAGCGTAAACATGCATTGTTTGAATCGACTGTAAACCTTTATCCAATATATAGCGTGGTATCATTGTCAAGTACCGTCTTCAAACAAGCTTATACTTCAACCAACCATCCTTGAACTGAGAGTGTATTCCTCTTCCTCAAATAATATTTACCACACTAAGCAAAAGCAGTATATGATAACTAAATCTAATTTATCTTTGAAATTCATCCCAACATCAATCCCTCATATGCCAAAGGCTTTAAAATTATCTCGGCTAAAAGCCAAATAAAATTTTATTAACTTCAACGTCAATTTTGTTTTAAGTCTTGTTTCTTCTCTCGTCTCGTATTATCATTTTACCTTAATTTATAAGTCTACCTTAATGATTACATTTCATAATGATAATTTAATTGTAAAATAAACAAAGTAGGAAATGAAAAAGTAAATGAAGAAATATTTTTTTAGATATCTCTCCTAGTGCTGTTTGCACGAGTCTGCTCCCATGTGCTGTTTGCACATCCGATTTATAGTAAATAGCTTGCCGTACTAACATTTGAATTACGGTGCCTAGTTAAAAACACTTATTAGATATTTACCTATCTCAGATCAGAATTATTTCGTAACAACAACAGGTTTTATGCTGCCACAGAGGGGTTGGCGATGGGTGGTGCTCCGCTTTCTGCATTGGGAGCTAAAGCGTTTCAACATTATTGTTACAAGGAGTTTGTGGATAGTCCACATAACACATTTCATCAATATATTTATAAATGGGTCAGATATGTCGACGAAGTCTTTTGAATTTGGACAGGATCGACAGTGCAGCTTCATAGTTTCCTCGCTTATTTAAAGAAGTGTTTCCATACGATAGAGTTTACTATTGAGGTTGAAGTTAATGGTCATCTGAACTACCTTAAACTCGCAGTTATTAGAACAGCTAAAACGTGAAGATAAGACGTTTATCGTAAGCCTACCACAACCAACGCCATTATTCATGCGGATTAAAACCACCCTTGGGTGGACAAATTTGCAGCCTTTAATAGTATGATACATCGTCTCCTAACCCTGCCATTGGACGCCTCAGCTTTTGGGAAAGAGGTCAGTACCATCAAAATAATAGCCAGCAATAACGGCTACAGCGTCAAATTATTAGATAGGTGGATTGCTAGAAAAGAGCGGAAATTATTATTGGAAAAGATGGGCAGATCGAACAGCAGATCGTCAACCGAGGGAAGGAGTATGGTACAATCCCTTATCTCGGCTCTATCTCGGAACAGCTTGCTCACATCTTAGGCAAATACAATTTCAGAGTAGGATTCAGCACAAGTAAGACTTTGAAGGCTCAACTGAGTTACATAAAAGATCTAGATTGTAATGAGAATAGGAGTGGAGTATTTAGGAACGCGGCAGCGTTCCGCCCCGCCAAGTCAAAAAGTCAAAATTTCACAAAAGCTGCCAGTGTATATATACTGTAGGTGACAAACTAGGGTTTTTGAGGGTCTGCAGCGTGGAATACATACAAGCTACCGAAATAATTTTTAAATATCTTTGAAGGCCGTGTCCTGTAGATCAAAATAAAATAAAAAAATGTCGAAATCGGTCAAGTAGAAGTAGAGAAAAATAGGTTTGAAAATGGTAGTTTTGATGACTTCTTATTCTTATTCTTATTCTTATTCTTATTCTTATTCTTCCTTCATTTTACGTTGACGCACCTACAGCCTAAACTACTGAACCGATTTTAATGAATGAGGACTTTTTGAATTCGTCTAGGGCCCTAGTGCATTCCTAGATCAAAATAATTTAGATAACTCATCCCTACGCTGAACGCGGAGCGAGAAACCAAGCTAGCGAACACTCACTTTAACGTTGACGCATCTACAGCCTAAACTACAGAACCGATATTAATAAATGAGGGCTTTTTGGATTCGTCTAGAGCCCTAGTACACCCCCCCCCCTTCAATCAATCAACTTATTCCTACGCTGAATGTGGAGCGAGAAACCAAGCTAGCAAACAGTCTAAAATGGGTAGAAACCAAGTAAGTAATGCGAAGTAGTGAGCCTATATTATATTATTACATATAAAAAATAATATAATATATTTATCATTACATATATATATATATATATATATATATATATATATATATATATATATATATGTAGTTATATATATACTTTATAATTAGGGTAGGTATAATTAAGACAATATTAAGGGGTCTCTTCGTTACTTATATAAGGTCAGGATCCAGCTGGATATGCCCAAATGATAGCAACGTTAGTGTATCTTGATGGCCAAATGCTGCTAAAAATCTTTATATGCTGCTTCTATCAGAATGTTAAGTTCTTTCAATGTCATAGGTCCCGTAGTTCTCCTATCTCCATAGACCTTGTCCAGCTCTTAACTTCACTTTTATTTGACTCTAATGTGTGGGAATAAACAGTTTAGAGAATCCTTCCTCAGGGACCGTACAAAAAGGCATGAGATCTGACCAAAAACCACTTGTGTGGTAAAAAAACACCCCGCCAAGTCTGTGTTCCAAAAAAGTTGTGAAATCAACTTTCTGTCCCGCCAAGTGATGTTGGCACTTTCTCCTGGCCCAACATTGTCAACTTAGATATTTATCAGCTTCTTCTCCTTGGCGGTGTGAAGAAAGCCTTTTAACAGTGTTGTTGAAGGCTCTTCTCGATCCCACAATGATAATTGCTGTAAATCATTCCCATTATCAAAAAGCAAATAAAATAGAAATAAGTAATATACAAATTAAGCTTTCAAGGAATTACCCCATGCAACTACTACTTTCTTTGCAGAGGATGCGTGGAATACAACCAGTTAACTTTGGGTAGTACTGCAGGCACACAGCTAAGGGGAAGAAGCTGATAAGTATCTAAGTTGACAGTGTTGGGTCAGGTGAAAGTACCAACATCACTTGGCGGGACAGAAAGTTGATTTCACAACTTTTTTGGAACACAGACTTGGCGGGGTGTTTTTTTACCACACAAGTGGTTTTTGGTCAGATACGTTATAGCATGCGGTGACTGCGACGCTGAATATACGTATGTATTGTACACACGGGCCGTAACTTTAAAACTAGAGCGAAGGAACATTTACAACGTACTAACAGTAGGTTTAATCAGCACCATCATGAATATGGCCACGTGAATGCTTAGCATAAGATAGGTTTCCTCCACTTTGCGCAGGTCGCAACTAGATTCGCTGGAGAATTTAGAAATATTAAGGAGTATACGTAGAGTGGGGGAAAAAAATATTAATGAGAGGGGAGATGGATCCTCGCTGAAGGGGCAGTAGCTGCAATGCCAG
>OX578283.1:30031280-30108559 GCA_951217055.1 Gerris lacustris | reverse complement strand
TACGTTATAGCATGCGGTGACTGCGACGCTGAATATACGTATGTATTGTACACACGGGCCGTAACTTTAAAACTAGAGCGAAGGAACATTTACAACGTACTAACAGTAGGTTTAATCAGCACCTTCATGAATATGGCCACGTGAACGCTCAGCATAAGATGGGTTTCCTCCACTTTGCGCAGGTCGCAACTAGATTCGCTGGAGAATTTAGAAATATTAAGGAGTATACGTAGAGTGGGGGAGAAAAATATTAATGAGAGGGGAGATGGATCCTCGCTGAAGGGGCAGTAGCTGCAATGTCAGTCCGTATTAGTCTTACCTTAATCTCCGACATGAAGTAGTCTGGACCCACTCATTAACTTTTCTTTCATATAATGTAACACTACTTCTTCCACGTTCCGGTATGCTATTTTATACAACCTGTTTTCACTTATTTGTTTGATTATTTATTTGTTTATTTATTTATTTTTTCGTGGATTTTGCGTCTATTTTAGTTTAATTGATTGATTTGTATTTTTAGTTGTAATATAAATTTCAGATTGGGAGCCTGGGTGGTTCGGAGGCTAGAGCGCTAGCCTTGCGATAAGGCAAGTTAAGCAGCTTCGAGCCGGGTCAGAAGGAGGTGACCGCAGCTCTGGGTTCGATTCCCGGACCAGGCCCCCCGCTCAATGTCCACCCAGCATTGTTTAAACAAATGGGAAGCTCCTCGAAAGAGTGGCGCCACCAGGTTTCGGCCTGAAAACCATGATGATGACACTCCTGGTTGTAACACGAGTGTGTGAAGATGTCGGTCCCTAACCCAGATTTGTTCTATGGGCCCACCTAAGTGGTCTGCGTCTTCGGGTGTAAAAGCCCCCCGGAAAAAAAAATCGGATTATTGCCTTATTATTTTTATTTAACTTTATTTTGCTGCATTATTTATTTATTTATTTAATTCATTTAGTTACTTATTTAGTAATATACTTTTTTTTCGTTTATTTTGAATTTGTATTAACTTCTAATGGTTTTAAATTTATTCGTTTATTCATATTTTAATTTTTTGTCTGACAAATGATATTTGCCTAATCTTATTTGTTGACATTGACAGTTTTCACAAGCTTTTATTTGTGTTTTTTAATGCTATTCTATGTTTCGCTTTAATTATTGTATAGATTTCAGTACTTCGTATAACTTTTGATTGTTCTTAGGCACTATGATGGCCATATGAAGGCCGAAAGCTGCTTTGCTCTATAAAACAAACTGGTTACGTGGAGAGACTATTTATATTGTTCATAAAAATTAAATTACTTAATTTAATAAGATTTTGCTTCCGAGCTTACCGAAGGTAACGGAAGCTATGTGATCGTTCTGAAGGACGAAAAAATGTTAGGTCTCCGATTTCAAAAATTCCAAGACAGAAATCCGTTTCAGATATCAGGGAACATTTTTGGTTCCGTGTCTGTCTCTCGGTCTGTCGGTCTGTCGGTCTGTCGGTCTGTCGGTCTGTCGTTCAATTTTTGCGAACCACCATATCTTAAAAACTACACGTCCAATTTTAATGAAATTTGGATGGTAGGTCATAATTAGCCCATTGTTGGTCCCATATAAGTTTCAACCTTCTGCGCTTATTTGTTTGTCATCCACATGCTCACAAACATACATTTATTTACAGCCATATCTTTAAGAGTAATCATCTGATTTGTATGAAATTTTTATGGTTTGTTAAAAGTAGCCTGCAGATAACACCTGCCTAATTTCAACCTTCTGCACACTTTAAATCGTGCTAAATTAATATGTCTTCTATTATAAAGCCGCATGGCTAACTGACTCACTGACTGACATTAATGTTTACCCACTTCCAGAAGAGCTAGAGACTTGAGGTTTGCGCCATTCGACGCGCAATGTCCGTATTGTGAACCAAAATAAGTATAAAAAGTTTACTTTTCCCACTCCTTCCCCCCCTAAAAAAATAAAAATGGCCGACTTGATTTTTTAGCTGTTTTGGGGCTTATTGCAGCTAAACGGTAAGTCTTATTAGAAAATGGATAGAACAAGTGGAGACTGATTTTAAAAGATCTACAACTTTAGTCCTATGAGTTTTTGTCGTATCATCATCGGTTGTACCCTAGAGGGTGATAATTTTGTTATTTTTTGGTTTTATTTTTTTCCATTTTTGTCTTTGAATGGCCATAGTTTCTATAATAGTTGGCCGATTTTATTTCTGATTGCGGCGATTGAACCTCACACTAATGCTCTTTAAATTGAGTATATTTTATTTCATTAGTTCATCTTACTTGCTGAGAACATGAGAGTAAACTTTTTCCTGTGCGCCGTGTCACGTGACCACTTTTTTTTTGTTTTTAATATTGTGTCGTATATCATTTTAAAGGCCTTGATATGTACATTAAAGCTATTTTATTTGTTGATTTTTTAAAATTTTTGTACATATACTTTTGTACCGATTTATAATTTTGCTGTAGGTTAAAGGGTATAAATACTTTTTTGATATTAGGTTTTTTATTTATATGTATTTATTAGTTAAATGAATGCCCTTTTGTATTGTTTGTTTTTTAAAAATATAACTTTGGTACCTCAGAGTACTGGGGTACAAATGTTAAAGTTAATCTTTTATAATATGATGGATATCGTTGAAAAGCTCTTGCATAGTAGATTATTTTTTTATATTCTATTTTGTGTTATTTTTAGTTTTGAGGGGGGTAAAATAAAAAACTGTTTATTTAGCGGTTTCTACGATTTGGTTGCTGTTTTATATTTGTTTATTAAATTAATGATATGTAGCTAACTTTTGGTGCTTGTTGGAGGCTTTGTTTCTCCAACAAATGTTTAAATTTCTTCAACTTTATTAAATATTTACTGGAACAGTGCTGCGCCGTTCCAACTTTTTGATTATGTTTCTCGAGGTATTTTTCTAAATTTGGTCTTTTCTTTGCGAGGAAGCTATGTGCCACATTAATTGGCAGAGTATTTTTTTATAAAACTATGAAAATCACTTTTAAGGGTTTCAATATTTATTAAAATAGTGTCCGTCAGTTAGCAATTTTTTAATGCAGATAGGCGAAGTTCCGATTTTTCACTAT
The DNA here is from genome assembly GCA_951217055.1 of Gerris lacustris. Taxonomy (NCBI): domain Eukaryota; kingdom Metazoa; phylum Arthropoda; class Insecta; order Hemiptera; family Gerridae; genus Gerris; species Gerris lacustris. Next base: position 30,105,482 of record OX578283.1, on the reverse strand, counting down.
ACATATAGCCATTTATTAAATGTTAAACTGTTTATGTGATAGTAAAAAAGGAAATACGAAAGGAAAGGGAAAGTTTTGGAGTGATAATTTATGTTGAGAAGTTTATTTGAGTTTATTCTCATTACTACCTCCACTGCTTTCACGTTTAAATTTATAATGTAAAGATACTTAATTTAAGGCTGCAAAACCGAAAAAATAACAAAAATCAGTTTACATAATCATTTAATGCTGTAATTAATATACTTTAACCTCTTAAGTTAAGAATAGGTAAGATGGGTGTATAATAAAATAAAATAACAAATACTGAGTATTACTGCTTCCGGTCTTGTTGCGGAGATGTCTGACTTTCTAGATTAATATAGTAAAGAGCAACTTCATAAAAATCAGATATCTACTAGAGAGAAGATATAGGTGTAAATAAATGTATGTTTGTGCGCATGTTAAAGAGAAACAAAGGAGCGCAGAAGGTAAATCCTTTACGGGGCCAACAATGGTCTAATTATGCTCTACTATTTAAATTTCATTAAAATCGGACGAGTAGTTTTCAAGATATGTTGATCGCAAAAATTGAGCGACAGACAGACACAAAAAGTTCCATGATGTCTGAAACGGATTTCTGTCTTGGAATTTTTGAAATGGAAGACATAGAACATTTTCAGAACAATCACACACCTTCCGTTATCTTATAGGTAAACTCACAAGCAGAATAAAAGAAAACGTACTCCTACTCCTGATGTTATATCTTTAAGCCCCACGAGTGCCAACGTGGTATGGAGTTTTTGAAAATTTTAGAAAACTAAACCGATTTTATAATAGCGATGTAGCTCATGAACAGACCAGAAAACAAACTTTTAAAGTCTCAAATCTCTGAAATTAAGAACTCAATACTCTCGTTCAAACAGAAGTGTTTCAGAAAGTTTAACTGAGCTGCTTTGAGACAACAATTATTTCCTGGTGTTAAGGCCTCATAGGAGCTGTAGTAGGGCTCTGATATGAGAATACTAATAAAAACGAAATTAGTAGCTTAACTGATAAGTATTGAAGTTGGACCGTAAATAGTAAATAAAAGAGGTAAGTAGAATGTAAGGTGTAGTTTGATAATGATAATGAGTATCCTGCATATATGGGGGTACTACAATAAGAATTAGGATTAGTGCAAAGGATAATTACTACATAATAATAAGTGGAAAAGGGTAGTTACTACATAATAATAAAATAGAGGTAAATGAAGGGAAGTATAGAGTGGTGAAGTGTGAATGGTGACGGTGTGTGGTGTAATCAGGTGATTGATTGGTGGTGTATGATCTAAGTAGGATATTTGGCATCCAGAACTATTTTCATATAATATTACTCGCCATTAGTAGACCCTGCCATTATCAGGCTTGCACACCCTGCCTCTGACAGATGAAAGCTATGGTGTGCACAGTAATGAAGGGGGGGGGGGAGGCTTAACTGAAGTTAATTTACATTAAAACATGAAATGATAATAATAGTTAACGGTAAATAATAATGATAATAATTATAAGTGTGTTAAAATATGTGTGTGTAAGTGTCTAAACATGCCGCCTACCATAAATTTACATTGAAAAATGTCACAAGCAGAACTGCAGCTAACATCTTCTCCTTCTTCATCTAAGGATGGGGTATCCTTACTGATGTAGACGAGAGGTAGGTACTATTTTGTTAGCCTGACGTTTAAGAAGAGAGGGCCGAGTGCGAACTCTAACATCCCCAACGCCCTCTCGCATTCTAAAGCCCTAACACTTGGTGTGCACAGTAATGAAGGGGGAGGCCTTAACTGAAGTTAATTTACATTAAAACATAAAATGATAATAATAGTTAAATAATAATGATGATAATAATAAGTGTGTTGAAATATGTGAGTGAAAGTGTCTAAACTCCTGGCCCATTTTCTTCTTTGCAGCATTAACTTAATTAAGGCTAATTTAGAAAATTCTACTGATACCGGGCAAGCTGTGAAAACATGAAGCCTCCACCACAACCACAAAAATTTTAAAAATAGTTTGAATGTAAAATTGATAATAATCCATACTATACATGCCATGCTGCCTGAGCCCAAAGTTAATATCAAAGATTTTTTACTTTCTAAACTTGCGGTTTACAAATAAGAAGAAATATTATTAGTAAGAAGCATGTGTCTGCTATTTGTAGTCTACATTTAATTAAACATAGATTTAAAGCTCAAAGCCAACGAGAAATAGATTTAATTACTACAAATGATTGATAACGAAATTGTTAGAAACTAGCCACTAGAGAACGATGTTGTAAAAATCATTATTGAAATTAGGGATTTGAGTTCTCTAAAGACCTCAACCAAATGCCATTATGTATGATGTCACTAATTCAGATTATTACACGTGTATTGAATGCGAGCAAGCATTGATTAAATCTAACAACTAATTTTACAGTAAAGCCAAGTAATAATCTGTCATAATATAAATCCAACTTCAATTTACGACCATAAATTACTGCAAGTAAGAAATTAAAATTCCTTACATCCGATTTCGTATTCACACATAAATCAAATCTAATTCAAAAATTTACATTCCATCAAGTTCTGTATTTACATAGCTAATTCCACAGCGTAAGGTTTTTAAAAATATCCTTTTGAATCCACGTTTGATTTCTTCTCTACCAAAAACGAGGAAAAGGTGAGCTAATACCTAAAGAATCAGCGAGAATTAAGTTAAATATATTTTAAAGACTAATTGTTCCATTCTTACTTCTGCTGATGACAGTTTATTTGACTTCTTCTTATTTCATTTTGTATATAAAAGTGTAGATCATGATCATTTAAATTGACTGTTAAAGTGGCGGAACTTAAAATGAAAAATGTTCAAGCCCGAAGTGTAGATTTTTGGACGGGAAAGGTTTCAATTTGTTCGTTTAGTTAAAAAAATATATTAGGCACTTGTATTGTAGAAGCGCATTTTGGGTGCATAGAATTTATTATGCAGAAGAAATGTTTTAAAAAAATCTCCAATACATTACTGTCCGGATACAATTTTGAATTTTTTGGTGAAATCTTTTTAACGAAAAAATCTACAATTTTACAAATAAGAAGGTGACGTGGTTTAAAAAGTGTGATATTAAATGAGAATTCATTTATATACGATTATTAACTAAGGATGTTATAGAAAACATGTCATTCATCCCTGTCCAATCTGTTTTGACCAATACGTTACGTCCAAAATGTTGCCGGGGTTTTGACAAAGTGGAAGGAGTAACAGAATAATAATGGGAGCCCAGTCACCTGCCCATGATGCACTTATTTAAAAATTAAAAATAGGAGAGTTCCTCCAAAGGTTATGAATATTTCTTCGAATTCTTTTAAAATGAATGAGCTTTATATTCTTTGGAAACAATTTATAATCGAAATGTTTAACTTTAATGATAATTTATATTTAACTTGTAGTGCGTGACTTATACTAATCATATCAGACCGGCACTTCTATTTTATAGATATACTCCAACTGTCTCTACATAAAATAGCAGAAACATTAAAAATAAGATAATGGTTGAGAGCAAGTTATTGGAATTGTTATTTAAATGGACTAATCGTCGCCTAGGGTAGAGTTTTAGCTGGTATTAATTGCGTTTAGCCTCGTTTAGAATTTCATTGAAAAGGCTTCAATTTCCTGTGGCTGAGCTGTGAAACAGTTTTGTTAACTGGTTTTCTATTTTACAGCCGAAGACCGAGTTAGTTTCAAATTTCACTTCGCATTTAAACTTTTCCTAGCCACAGAGTCTACCGCTTTGGAGCCGTATTCAAAATGATTTTCACTTTAGTTTCGTCGGGTCAGATTTACTGAGATCATATTCTCACCTCGTTTATTCTCCGCATTTTATTGCCAGTCTAATTTTAGTACATATTTTCATCGTTAAAAAGATGTATACGTTCCTTCAATCTTCTTTTTTATATAATCCATTATACGTATACATTCTAAGAATAAATAAACTGGCAACATTAACGCCAGCAGGATATAAGTGAACAAAAATGTAAATACATATTAGATTGCTCTTAGTACAGCATAACAATACAACTAATGTAATTTTGTATTAAGTTATTATTTATGACTTATATGTTCTGTTTCCTTTATTATAATTTAGGTTAAGCATCTGATGTATTTTGTATCAAGCTATTATCAATCTTGGTTATAATAAGAGTATTTTTTTTTTCGGTTGCTTTTAGTTATCTTCTTTTCCTTTCTCTTCAAAATTAAGGACAAGGACTAGGCAATTGCCTTGTTCTTCGAAAGTAAGGACTATTCAATATCATTTCTCTTCCAAAGTAAGGAGTAGTAAATTTCTTTTACTAGCAATTATTGTTTTTTCTATTTAATTTTTAATACACATTTGCAGGCCCAAAGATAAGAAATGATTGGAATAAAAAAAAAGAAAAGAAATTTCAAAAATAGGACGTAAGTTGCACTCATACAAATTATACTTAAAATGGAGTCTTTATCAAGACGTTGTAATGTAAAAAGGAAATGTCATTCTGTCGTTCAACGTTAAAGAATCACTTAAAGAGATTAAAACATGTAAGAAGAAAGTGTAAGCAGACACTTTCTTATACATCAATGATTTTATAAGTCTACAAAGATCCTTTTCGGTATCTCTGTGTCATTTTAATTTCTCTTTTACATCTGTTTTATATTTCAAGATAAAAGATTAAGTTGAAAAACCGGATGAAAATTGACTAAGATAGAACGAGAGGATTCCATTTAATGATTGCATGTGATAACTAAAGAAAATCCTCGTTTAGAGCTAAGAAGGGAAATTATTAATTGGATTATGTCACTTTTCCCTTTAATGTCATAAAATTAGAGAACAGGGAGAAGGTAGAACAACAGGAGTCGAGTGTTTGTTCATGGTTTTAATGTTCTCCCTGGCTGTTTCTAACCCCTCTGGTCTCCTTTGTCTCGAAGGTTGGCACTTGTATACATATAGATGTGCAGGTATAAAACTAGGTGGTTTCTCGCAACCTGCAGGAGTGAAGATCCAGCCGATTTCTCCGAGTTAAGCATCAACCGTTTCCTCAAATGCTGTCGGCTTGAGAAAGAGCAAGTATAAAACAATTTCTTCCTCTTCCTTCTTTAGGGCTTTTCAGCATTTCACCGATTAATCAAAGGGACCTTTTCGTAGTCGACACCGTGGCAGGGAAGTGCGCCTTGGTTGTTTTTGCAGCTCGCGCGAGGGGAATCGCCGGGAATAGGTGTTTCCTTCTAAATATGCCTTCCAAGTTGCCTTTAAAGGCAAAAGCATGCCGACGTTATTATTCATCCACCTTTTGTTCTCTTGTTATTCCCAGGGATTCCCTGGTTTAGCTTTGTTACATGGGGGTGATATCGCGGTGGAGTTTCATCCTCTCCTCTCTTCTTTTAAAATATTAACTACAGAAGCAAATGTTAACTGCTCTCAGTACGAAATACAAAATACTTAACCACTTCTAAAGAACGTGTAGGATCCCACCAAAAATTAGAACTACGGCGGAGATATTTAAATATTACTATTTTTTGTATACTTAGTTTGTCACTCAATGTTAGTTTACGGCTCTGACCTAAATCTACGTAGATAAAGTTTTCCTCTTTCAATTAAAGTTTCCTCCTTTCAATTAAACGTTCCCGATTTCTTCCCCTTATAAGGTTTGCAGTTTAAGTTACCATATTTTAATTGAAATGCATTCCGTGAAAAATGGTCCACCCTCGAATACAGCAACCTAGATTTTTCGATGGAAGAAGAATTTTTAAGAAGTTTAGGCAAAGTACAACAAATATCCGCGCTAGGACTCTTCATTATCAGTGTCATCTTCACTTTTATATAATATATCACATATAAAGTTATAATTGAACTATTCTTCTAAGTGATTGACAAGAGTTTTCCTATTAATTGCTTCCGAGCTTACCGAAGGTTGCGGAAACTATGTGATAGTGCTGAAGAACGAAAACATTTTTTTGTCTCCAATTTCAAAAATTGCAAGACTGAAATCCGTTTCAGACATCAAGGAGTACTTTTGGTTCCGTGTCTGTTTGTCGGTCTGTCGTTCAATTTTTGCGAGCTAACATATCTTAAAAACTACACGTCCTATTTTAATGAATTTGTATGGTAGGTCATAATTAGCCCATTGTTGGTCCCATATAAGGTAAGGGGGGGGGGTAAAGGGGGGAGGTTTCAACCTTCTGCGCTCATTAATTTCACTTCCACATGTGCACAAACATACAAATATTTACACATATAGCTTCAAAAGTACTTATCTGATTTGTATGAAACATTTATAGTTTATGGGAAGTAACTCGCAGATAGCCCCAGATCAATTTGAACCGACTGTGCTCTTTAACTTTTGCTAAATTATTACTTTAATTCATGTAAAAAATTAAAACAATTTTGACTGATTATAAAATTGGGGAAACAATTAAACGAATTAGACAATAATGGCTTGTAAAAGAATAAAATAAATTATGTAATTATAAGTGATGGGATGAGAGGAATTTATGTGCCATACCGATTGGCAGTCTATTTTTTACATATTCGTAATTCAGTAACAGTATTTATTATCAGATAAGAACATATATAATATATATATATATATATATATATATATATATATATATATATATATATATATATATATATATATATAACCTTTATTGATTGATCCCCTGTTTACCGAAGTAAAAGAGGATATCATATTAGGCAAAGTCAAAAAGGGAGCATTATTAAATATTAGCTATGGAGAAAAAGAAGGAAATTTTCCATTTTTCGCTCTTTATTTCATAAAGGTAGACTAAAGGTAGATAGAAAACGAGGAGAAAAAAAGGAGCAGTGAAAATTGGTAATATCCCTTTCGGGAAAGAGAGAGGGGGACCTTTGAACCAGTTCGCACTGAGAGGCTTACTAGATGAAGCACTCATTTTTATATAACAGAAAACCTTGGAGGGGGAGGAGGGGCTAGTGGGGGACATAAATGGAAAAATATATTTCATGGGTGAAAACTGAGAAGGACCCTTTCCGAAAAAAGTACGGGAGATGGAGATGGGAGAAACAGAGTACAGCCTGAGAAATAAAGGAGGTAGTTGAGAAAAATGCGAGCTAATCCCAACTCTCAGGGAAAGAATGGATTATGAAAGAAATAATAAACTACTTTAGAAAAAGGAACCGAGAGACCAACCCCTCAGGCCTCTAGGGATTCAGGACTCAAACATCCACAGCAACAACAACAAAAAAAAAAAAACACCCTCAACGTTATATAACATAAAAATTGAAGGAAATAATATAAGGGGAAATAAGGAAAAAATATAATGAAAAGCAATATTACTCCAGATTATTAATTATAAAAAAGTGTTTGATCAACAATAAAAGAAAAAGGAGAGGTCAGCTAGAGGAAATTCGACGACAGAAAAAAAGTGTGAGGAAATTGAATAAGATGAAAATATATTACAAAAGTTTTTTCTTCAAAAAAGCAGCCTAATAAATATAAATATTATATTAAATTGAAAAATAACTTATTTTTCATATTTTTTACTTCTCCTCACCTATGGTAATAAAAGTAATGTTTTAGCCCAAATTTTTTTTTCGAGATTTCAACTGAATTATCCGTTTTGGGTGTTTTTATTAAGACCTCCTGAGTGGATTTCAGCATGACGTCTGTATGTGTGTTATCATCGTAGAGCCCAGGGTATTTAACCTAGAGAGCTGAAATTTGGCAGAAAAATCAGTCCATAAGTCTAGTTGTGCCACCCGGAAAAAACATTTTCCGCCATCTTGAACCCAGTTTGCTGAGTCCTGAGTCAGCAAACATTTCTGAAAAATCTAAAAGCGGTCCGATCGAGTTGAAATTTGGCACGAATATACCTCTCTGAATGGCAAACAAATCCACTAAATTTAATCTTGATATCGGCCACCACTTTTGTTATCGATTTTTGAATTTTGAAACTTTGGCGGTTAACAATACCGAAAGTATAAATACGTTTTTGATATATTATAGCATATCGTTTGAACCGGAAAAAAAATAAGGAACAAATATGAAAAATCCCGATGAAATTACATTTATTAGTTTAAAAGTTAAGAGCAACATAATTATTAATTAGTGTGATATTTATGTTAAACGTCAAATTTTGTTTAGATTTGTCGAAATACCGCCAAAATTCAAATAAATAAATAAATGAAATAATAATCAGTTGGTTCAAAACAGTCATCCATCCAAGTACGGACCACCCTCAATGCTGCTTCCTCCTGCTGCTCCGCAGCAGGAGAGGCCACTTTAGTGGCCGAAGTGAGGAAAAGTTCCGAGGTTCCCTGTACCTCTATTTCTCTTATATGTGTATAATGCAAATAATAATAGCCGCATACTTTATAAATATTGTTATATGAGCACGACCCATCAGATTATTATAAACTAGTAACGTTTATGGGATACATGAATTCTTAATTATTAAACAAAAAATATTAACAGCTAACTAGTTGATCTTATGGAGGAGTCCTCTTTAAAGATCTGCGCATTCCGACATTTCCCACTCATTTTAGGGATTATTCTTAATGGAGTTGCTCATGATAATTGTGATTGTCAACTCTCTTTAAGCCTCGTCTTCAAGTAACGTTATGTCGTCACTCTTGCATGATATGGCATGGTCAAATAAAACGTTACGCGTGGACAGAAGTTTTCCAGTCTTGCATGAAATTAATGAAGTTTGACAAACTCGCAAAAGACTGATGAGCTGGAGCTTTCTGTACATGCCAGACAGCCGACAAGTTTGTGCATGCAGACTGCAGACGCGCGTCATTCTTATCGCTCAAACTGTGGTCCGCTGCCAGTCTACTCTCGGTGACGCTAGAGGTTCAATCTGTTATTGTAGTGTATCAAGTGAGAAAAGAACATAGAAGGCTTACGAAACTGGACTCACCAATTTTATCACGGAGTTAAATGGATGTACTAACATTTTCCTTGTCTCTGGCAAGTGAAATCTAAGAATTACAGCAACCAAGACAAATGAAAACAGGCATACACCGCTTTGGTAAATAAGTACAAGGACATTTAGTCTATGTTTTCTTCTTCAATGTAAGAGCACATAGTGCAACCGTCGTCACTTACAGTTCTTCCTCCATAATGATTTCGGAAATACTGAGCGTAAGTTAGAATAGTGTAAGCCGCGCGATTTGTATCAGTTTTGCTTGACATACAAGAGTGACGACAAGGAGTTTTTGTAGAGTAGAGAGATTTATATTATTAAACTCATGCCACGGAAGCCAACGCTATAGAAAGTGGCAGCTATTAGAGAGTGTCTATATATGCTCTATGCTTGAATTTCTATAGTCTTCTAGACCTTAAATGAATTTTACAAGAGTGCTTTCAGCGCTCCATTTGTAGATTTTGACTCCCAGCTCTACTTGGATCAAATCAGGGGGGAAATCTTCAGTGTACTCATAGCTCAAAAGTCACAGGAAATACTCAAGCCTTAAGATAATAATATTATTATAGCATAATAACTTTACTAGTTTCTTATTGTGTATTACCATTTGAAATTTATTATACCATATATATAAATAGAACTTCCAGAAATAGGTCATGTTAGATTTAATATAAACAACAACATATTATTAAATGAAATAACAGTATTTTCTGTTTTCATATGAAAAAAAAATTAAAAAATTATTCCTGCATAAACAAATTTTGCAACCCACATAATATTATTATAAGATAGTTTATTTTTATTCGAAGTGGACGAAGTTATTTAGTTTTAATATGTTAAACATTTCATACATATATTTTTAATCACATTTGTGATATTTATATTGTTTTCTTTATAATAATATCGTTTCATTATCCTAACTCATATAAAGTAAATAAGTTCGTATTATAAGCATTGTTCTTGTTGAAATGACATTTAATTATAGTTTATAACGAAAATGTAAACCTAAAAAAAAAAAAATAATAATAATTAAAGAGGAAACAAATAACAATTCTTTGGAATGTAATAGAAAAGGAATTTTTAAGTCCGCATGCTAGTTTTTACAATTTTTCGTTTAATAATTTCTTTTTTTTTTACTTGAGAGAAAATATACGTAGATATTTTTTTTTTTTAAATTTAGAGTAAGGTAAAAAGAGGAGGAAATAACGTTAGAATCGGAATATCATTACAATAAGCAGCCAGGTAGAAAATTGAATCTTACGCATAGGGTTGGAAGCAAGGATATACTATAACGACTAACAATATCAAAATAACTTGAATGTCTTAAAATTAAAAAAAAAAGTTTTTTTTTATCACGGTGAGGAGAAATTTTCATCTTGTAATTTTTTTCGAAACATTTTCTTGCCTGATATTATAAAAAAAGAAATAAAGTTGAGCCAGGTACGAAGAAATAGCGTGATAAAAAATTGGAAATAAATAACTTGTTTATGATGGTTTGTGTGACAACATTATATCGTAATATGTTTATTATTATTTAAAGTGTAGGTTAATAACTTACATCTTTTCTTTGTCATTAATATAACCATCATAAAGTCTATTCTTGTTCATCAAAAAATTATCGTTTGACCTGAGTAAAAAATAATTCCGCTTGGTTTTAACTGCACTCAATATGAACAACATTATAAATAAAACCATTAAGCAGTCTTTCCTTGAGGGAAATAGTTAAAGTATCAATTACAGAATGAACTCAATACTGAAAATAAATAGATTACTAAAAGACAAAATCTTAAAAAATAAAATTCTTCTGAGCTTATCGATCATTCTGAAAATCGAAAATATTTTGTCTCTGATTTCAAAAATTCCAAGAGAGAACTCCGTTTCAGACATCTAAAAACCTTTTTTGTTCCGTGTCTGTCTGTCGCTCAACCAACATATCTTAATAGCTACTTGTTCGATTTTAATGAAATTAGGATGGTAAGTCGTAATTAGCCCATTGTTGGTCCCATAATATGGGATTAACCATATTATGGGGGTTAGCCCATTAATATAGGTTAATAAGTTTTAACCTTCTGCGCTCATTTTCCACATGCCCACAAACATACATTTATTTACACCTATATCTTTAAAAATACACTTCGAATACACGTCGAAAGTAGCCAGCAGATAGCCCCATATTCATTTCAGCAGTCTACAGTCTTTAAATTTTGTTTTTGTTTGTGGGCACACAAGTGTATGCAAAATGTCAATTCAATCGGTTGAGGATAACTGCTTCAAAATTCAGTTGCAAGATTTGACCCGAACATACATACATACATCGCAAGTTAAATAAAAGCTTCTAAAATGAAAACAACTCTTAATAAAAATGTATGCCAAACATGCTTAACTTTTCTTTTTTTTAATCTATTCATAATTTTATAAAACGAAGTTTCCTACATGAAGGGTCAGCTTTGTTTTTCATATAAGGGTCAAAATCAAAATAGCTCCAAGCCCTCTCGAGCCTGGTACAGCTAATGTTAACAGGTTCTCTTGCAGCATATGTTGTGACATTGTCCAGTAACCTCTTGTTTTAATTAATTTAAATATTACATTATTCATTTATTAAATTAAAATATTCAATTTTACTATCATGAAATATTATTAATTATTTATAAAATATTGAAGATTTATGCGATAAGAGGATACTGGAACGGTACGGAAAGGTAAATCTTAGGAAGTAATCATAAAGTGAAAATAAATGTAGGTAATAAATTCTACCACACCTCAGTAGACATAATAACTTTTTCCCACATAAATAGTTATTCATATTTATCACAGATATTATTATTTATTTATCACAGATACTAAAATGAATGCTTTGAACTTCTAACCTCTTAGCTACAGTTCATCAAGACAATATTTTCTATAAAGTTCGTATTTCTTAATATAGTGGAACCTTGACATAGCGAAAGTCTATAGCGAAAATCCTTGTTAAACTAAGAAAAGTAATGGTCCCTTAATAAAATCTTGTCCTGACGAATTATTAAAATTTAATAAAAATTCTGACAAATTATTTTTGGCTCCACTTTAACCCCTGAAAAATTAAATCAGTTGAATTAAGCCTCTTAATAACGAATTATGCTCTAAGAGAGTCTACACCTTAATTTCTTGAAAAATGTTTGTGGGATTTACAGACACCTGACACCGTCAGTCGTAATTTAAATCATATATTTGATCCGTAAATTTGCTTTTTGTCTAAGTATTTAAATCAGTTTGTTCCTCATAAATGTACCTAGTTTTTTCTTTATTTTTTCTTCCGATATCAAAAATTCCAAGACAGAAATCCGCTTCAGACATCAGGGAAAATGTTGGGTTCCGTGACTGTCTGTAGCTTAATTTTTGCAAAACATCATATCATAAAAACTACACGTCCAATTTTAATAAAATTTGTATGGTGGGTCATGAGCCCATTGTTGGTCCCACATAAATTTCAACCTTCTACACCCATTCGTTTCTCTTCCACATTCCACATGCGCACAAACATAAATTTATTTACACCTAATAGTACTCATCTGATTTTTATGAAATTTGGATGGTTTGTCGAAAGTAGAGCGCAGATAGCACCAGATTAATTTTAACCTTCTGCCCTCTTTAATTTTTGGTTAATTAATTCTTTAACTCATGTTAAGTAGACAGTCACTTGGTGTGGCACATAGCTTTCTCATATTCTGTCACGTACTTTATTGGTTTTATGCTGTTACAAGCTATTATTGTCAAATTTGTTTAATCGTTTCCCGTGTTTTTATTCTATAAAAATGTTTTTCATTTTTCACATTTAATTCATGCATCAATTTAGTAAAAGTTAAAGAGCGTCGATGGTTTAAATTAATCTGGAGCTATTTGCGTGTTACTTTGATAAACTATAAAAGTTCCATACAAATCAGATAAGTACTTTTAAAGCTATAGGTGAAAATAACATATAAATGTATGTTTGTACGCAGTTGGAAGAAAAACAAATGAGCGCAGAAGGTTGAAACTTATATAGGACTAACAATGAGCTAATTTTGACCTTCCATACAAATTTCATTAATATCTGACATGCAGTTTTTATGATATGTTGGTTCGCAAAAATTGAGCGGCAGACCGACAGACAATTCTCCAGAAAAAATCAAATACATTTATAATATACTAATTGTATTATACTAAATTTCTATGGACACATTTTCATCAACCAAAGTATTACTTAGTTTTTTTTCCTTTTGTTGTCCCTTTTATATTAACTATAGGTGTAGAAGTGGGCCGTGAAGGGTAATAAAAAGATTTGGTTTAAATTATACGAAATGGCTATATTTCGCCCCACTCCGGGGCATAGACGTGCCTGAAACATCATTTTAACTTCATATAAATACAGTTTTGACTAGGGGAAAAAATTATAAATAAACTATACACTATACACAAGAAAACCTATTTTAAAAAAGAGATCAAATAAAATAAATAATGTTAACAGAACCTACCGGTATACGAAGGTTTGGTTACATGTTTAATATATATTAGTCAATTCATCTAAATAATTAGATTCGTCTTTAAAAATCTCGACTCTCCTACTAAACTCTAAACTAACTGGTTTAAAGAAACATAACATATTTGAAACAGTAACAATTAACAATTAAAACAATTAAAAACAATTAAAAACGATTAAAAACAAAAATATCACAAAGAAGCTTGAGGTAACCTGAGTTTAACCTACTAATATGTATTTATAGATGTAAACATCTAACACTGGAAAACATCTAAAAATTATTTATTTTTATTTTTTAAATACTATGAGCTATTACTATTTTATCCGTCATCTATTATGAGTGTATTATTTTACGTTTTATTATAATTTAATTTAAACAGAGAAATGTATATTAGGTTTGAAGCGGGAATTATGATTTGATTAGACATTATGTGTTATTTTTTTATGTTTAGGATAGCTGAGTAGAATTTATTAATGTCTTTTGAATCTGCTTTATAGTTTATAGTGTTATTTGTTAAGGCTATGTACGCGGCTTCAAGATATTTTCTTTTAAATTCATTTATTTCTGTGTCCAATATTTTTATGTTATCCTGGTCTATTTTATGATTATTATTTTTTATATGGACGGCCAGCGCAGTTTTGTCATTTTGGGCTCTTATGTCATATATATGTTGTTTTAATCTGCTCTCTAGTTTTTGCATGGTTTCCCCGATATATACATGGTCGCAGTCTTTACATTTAATTTGATAAATTACATTTGATCTTTTTAATTTTTCAGTTTTATCTTTTAATTTGTGGTGGAATGAGTTTTTTATTTTATTAACTGGTTTTAAACCAAATTTAAGTCTATTGCAGTCAAAATCATTGAAGGTTTTTTGTATATTTTCTGAAAGGCCTTTTATGTATGTGAGGGATTTGTAGTATTTAATATTGTCTATTGGGTCCTTAGGGGTTGTATGAGCAGTAGCAGTATACCAAAATTTATTAATCAATTTGATCGGGTAACTATTTTTTTCTAATTTTTTATAGATTAAGTTTTTTAGCGCGGGTATGTATTTAGGGTCAGTAAGAGCTTTAGATTTTTTTATCAAGTTGAGTACAGAATTACGTTTATGACTGAAAGGGTGACTAGAAAAGTAGTTGAGGAATAATCCTTTTTTAATGTCTTTTTCATACCATATAGTAGATATTTTTCCATCTTTTTCTTTGATTAAGGTTATGTCCAGATAATTAATTTTGTTATTTATTTCTTTTTCCATGGTAAAAACGATATTTTTATGTTGGTTGTTAAATATTTTGAGGGTTTCGTCTATATAAGAATTTTTCGTGATTATGATGAGATCATCTACGTACTTAGCTATGAATTTTGGTTTTTCCTGTAGTTTAGTTAAGGCTTGTGTTATAAGATCGTTAATAAAGATTCCGCTTATGTTGGTTGAAATACAACTACCCATTGGGGTGCCGTTAAGTTGTCTATAAAGTTGCTGGTTGTAAAGGACCCAATAGACAATATTAAATACTACAAATCCCTCACATACATAAAAGGCCTTTCAGAAAATATACAAAAAACCTTCAATGATTTTGACTGCAATAGACTTAAATTTGGTTTAAAACCAGTTAATAAAATAAAAAACTCATTCCACCACAAATTAAAAGATAAAACTGAAAAATTAAATAGATCAAATGTAATTTATCAAATTAAATGTAAAGACTGCGACCATGTATATATCGGGGAAACCATGCAAAAACTAGAGAGCAGATTAAAACAACATATATATGACATAAGAGCCCAAAATGACAAAACTGCGCTGGCCGTCCATATAAAAAATAATAATCATAAAATAGACCAGGATAACATAAAAATATTGGACACAGAAATAAATGAATTTAAAAGAAAATATCTTGAAGCCGCGTACATAGCCTTAACAAATAACACTATAAACTATAAAGCAGATTCAAAAGACATTAATAAATTCTACTCAGCTATCCTAAACATAAAAAAATAACACATAATGTCTAATCAAATCATAATTCCCGCTTCAAACCTAATATACATTTCTCTGTTTAAATTAAATTATAATAAAACGTAAAATAATACACTCATAATAGATGACGGATAAAATAGTAATAGCTCATAGTATTTAAAAAATAAAAATAAATAATTTTTAGATGTTTTCCAGTGTTAGATGTTTACATCTATAAATACATATTAGTAGGTTAAACTCAGGTTACCTCAAGCTTCTTTGTGATATTTTTGTTTTTAATCGTTTTTAATTGTTTTTAATTGTTTTAATTGTTAATTGTTACTGTTTCAAATATGTTATGTTTCTTTAAACCAGTTAGTTTAGAGTTTAGTAGGAGAGTCGAGATTTTTAAAGACGAATTGACTAATATATATTAAACATGTAACCAAACCTTCGTATACCGGTAGGTTCTGTTAACATTATTTATTTTATTTGATCTCTTTTTTAAAATAGGTTTTCTTGTGTATAGTGTATAGTTTATTTATAATTTTTTCCCCTAGTCAAAACTGTATTTATATGAAGTTAAAATGATGTTTCAGGCACGTCTATGCCCCGGAGTGGGGCGAAATATAGCCATTTCGTATAATTTAAACCAAATCTTTTTATTACCCTTCACGGCCCACTTCTACACCTATACAAAGTATTACTAATTTAATATTAATATTTTACATAAGTGTACTTGATATTAATTATCCATTATGTTGGTTTATCATTCACAAAAAAGGAGTTATCTTTGAAAAACCAAGGACCACCCCTAACCTACTCAACCATTTTCTTCTTCATTTTTAAGCTGATAAGCAAGAAAATTTACAAAAAACTAAGAGACAGGAGCGCTACCTGTTCGGGAGGTCATGAATCATTCTTTAGCCAAGATAATTTATCGTAAAAGGGGTTTAAGACTAATCTATCGGGCCGAGACTAAACCGAGCTAAGCTATCGGTCTCTCCCTCCCCTGCTAATTATTTCGATATAACATCTGTAAAGAAACCATTAATCAACTTAATTAATTAAACTTCATCTACTTAATACTTTTTTTTAGAGTCCCTTATTTGATTTCTTTTTTATCCCCCCAAAAAAAAAAATTATTAGATTTAACCAATTTTTTTGTCACAGGATTTCGTGTATTTTTAAAACGGTTTCTTTTAATTTAAGAGAAGAAGAAAAGTGTTTTTTTCATGTTTATAACAGATTAGACGAATTATTAATTATATTAATCGATAATTAATAACACGGTAATTATCACATTTATATATTTCTTAAATTGTGGATTCAACCATAGCTAAAGACTTAAACTTCAAGAAAATATATATACACTATTAGACAGAAACAAAAAGAACAGTATGTAATAATAAAATATAATGTTTGTTATTAGATTAGGAGTTTCTTTTTTAGGTTCCGTAGTTCTAGATAAGGACCCTTGTAATCTCTTTCTTCACTACGTCTTCACGTCTATTACACCCTATGTAATTCCCTTGCAAGATGCTACAATTGAAAATGTCGTTGGCTAATATGAGATAATATCAGTATATTGATCATAAGAGAGAAAATTTAAGAGGTTATTTTAGTCCCCTTTATGAAACCAGTGAAATATCTATTATTATCTTTATTATTTATTTTACTCGTGTAATCTACTTGCCCTAGATTTCTTTTTTTGTTAGACTAGGCGCACACTGGGGGCAAAACAGTCTGCAGACTGTTTTGCCCCCAGTGTGCGCCAAGCCATATACATAAAATACGTCAAAAAAAGTAATAACTTAAAATTCAAATTTTAAGGTTATGAAAAAACATTTCATTTTAAACCGGTATGAGAAATACACTATTTTTAGAAACATATGTTTGGAGGTGCTAAGCATTAAAATCCATAATGGTAGAATTTAAACAACGACTCTCCAAAACAAAAAATCTCTATTAATCGGCTTTCAACCAAAAATAACATGCGAAGTGCATAAGCAAATAAATATATATAAAATGAAAATATTTGAACTAAACATATAAATAACGAAATATTCAAGATACAAAATTGGTATGACGCAAATAAAATAAATTTTCTCAAATTAACATTTTTATTGTGGTTCTCTATTTTTTCTACCGAAGTCTAGAAAACTAGATTTCTTCCAGGGAGAATGTCCAATTTGGATTCATTGTCATTGAAATAGCCTACTTTTTTAAATAAAAACTCAGTCAGATAAACTCAAACGAAACTTTCTCGTATACATAGTGATACTGAATTTAAATCTGAATTATAAAAGGGTACATTATTATTTAAAGATGAAATTGTATAAGAAGTGCATTTTTCATGATGAAAATAACATTTAATTTCTATAGTCAAATAAATTTGAGTTATTAATATTTGATCTACCCAAGCATATGAGGTGTGTTCAAAAATTATCCGACTATCATTTTTTGTCTAAGACAAATGAAGCTCATGTGCACCAAGGCATGGCTTGGTGCACGTGGATAGGCCTAGTTTGCGCATACTTGGATTATTTACGACCTAACTCACCGGCACACTACCGATAAGGTAGAAGTAGTAGGCGCAATCGAATATTCGTTGTTTGAAAGAAAAAAAAAACTGAAAAACTTCAAGAACGAGATTGCATTCAATTTTGTTTAAAGCTGGACGATTTCCAAGTAGAATAAGCGATTCGTACGATTCGACAGTATTCGGGGATGAAGCAATAGGCACCACAAAGATGAAAAAGTGGTACAACCACTTCAAAGATGGCCTTACATCAGTGGAGAATGAAGCAGGCTCTTAATGTCCAGAAATGAGATCATCATTGATTAAGTGAAGCAGGATCGTCAAATCACGATTAGAGAACTAGCAGACGAGGCTTGCCTCCATTTATTCCATATTTCATGAGAATTTGTGCTTCAGGGGAATCTCAGAGGAGTCCCGAAGTTGCTGATGATAGTGCAAAATTAACCCGCCCATTCTTCATATTTGATGCATAGTTTCCTGACCCAACACAACATGTGTTTTGCCGGTCCTCCCCTTATGGCACCGTGTGACTTGATTTTTCCCAGGCTGAAAATGCCTTTGAAAAGAACCAGATTACAGCTCAGAAATGAAATCATGCAGAATGCGACGGAACGTTGCGCGCCATCCCAAAAGAAGCGTTCTAAAAATGCTTCCGGCACAGGAAGAACATTTGAGAGAAGTGTGTGGCTGCCTGCCCAAGGGGAATAATTTGAAGGAAAAATAATAAGATTATTGAATCTGAATACCAGTATTCTTTTTTAAGAAAGGTCAGATACTTTTTGAACACTACTCGAGAACGGTAATTTAGAGAAAACAAAACAATATTAACCTTACCAATAATCCATTAAGTTGTAATTATTCCAATAATTAAGTTCACTTACCTGAAACAAAACAAGAATAAATAAAATAGATTAATTTTCATAATAATATAGTATATATTATGCTTAACACGTATCCAAAGGAAATCAGGAAGTCTATGTTTTGAATATTATACGAGTACAAGACGCATGTCGAAAATCAGCACAATAAACTTGTGAATTTAAATCCAATAATATCTAATTTAATCATTTCATTAATAAACACATTTAACCAGTGTCGACCATTACATAGCGTAGAAGACAAGTGCAGTCAGGTGTGTGTTAGGTGTAGTTATTTACTTCTTGGCGCCCTTAAATTTGGAGCTAACATTTATTTCTTAATTTCTGCTGGGGATATGATTTTTCTGAACATGTATTCCAAATTTTAACAAAACGGGCCAAGTAGCTCCATTCGTACGAAGACAATCTGTAGACGAAACACTACAGACGACTCACAGACATTTTTTAAAAACCACTTTTTTCGACTCAAGGGACCTTAAAACGTATAAATCCACTAAAATCTAATTATTGCGTAATCACAATATTTGTCTACATATTATATTATACATATTAACTACACATATGAAAAATTAAACAGGCTTATGTTCTGCTTGAAATAATTACTTATAATAGAATCGGACATCTCCTACATTCCTACTTGTAAGTAATCAGTGATCCTCCTAGTAAGCAATTAGTAGCTTGCTTTAAGCTTCTCTCTGGTCACAATTCCCTAAATTTTTTGTCGGAAATTAGAGTAAAATCCTGATCAGCGTGTATTTAAAATCGGGTGGTGTGGGGGCATTTTTATCAATCGTTCTTTTTTGCTTTTAAATAATAATTAAGGAAAAGTTGGAATTCATATAGGAATAATTAAAGACATAAAAAATAAATATTCTGAGGTGTTCTCACATTGCACTAAAGTGTTCCACACTACATTAAACTGTAAGTCAAAATCTAATACATCTATTTATGGAAGCATCAGAACTATCTAATATGACGTGTGACATGACACGTGACATCTGATACTTGCTATCAGGCTGTCACGGTTTGGCTAAACCAAGGAATAACTTAATGGATATAACGCTATCACATACAACTTAGACTAATGCTAATCGTACATTGAATCCAATCCTTCAGTGTAGTAACTTTAGTTGAGAAAATTTAAGGTAAATTTTCTGTAACGATGACTAAATAAATTCTAAAATAATTGTGGGCATTAATCATTGATTGTAAAACTTTTTTAAAAACAAAATTCTGAATTTTGCTTTTTCGAGTCTTATGCACCATGAATAATTTTAACAAAATCTCACTTGCACACATCCCACAAGTATCCTCACATTGAATTAATATGATGGGTAATATACGGCCTTGATTCTAAGCATCGGCTACCTTTTCGGAATCTTTGAATACATGGTGTATAATATATACATTCTAGGTTTTCACTTTTAACTAAAATTAAACATATTTAACACACCGAAAATAACAAATTCTTTACCAAATAAGACCATGACGACCTAAAAGGATTTATTTTGTTTTATTTATTGTTAGCCTTATAAAAAAAAAGTAAGGAAATTCCCTAACAGTACATAAGATAGGTCGAAAGATATAAAAAGTAGGAGAAAAGCAGTAGAGAAGGAAGACAGAGGCAAATTGTAAGGTATAACAACGGGATGTGTGTGTTAGTGAAGGCTGCTGGCCCCAAATCCCTTGAACTGAATTTTACCTTTAAAGAAAATCCCCTCACTGCTATTCCTTACCTACAGCTATTTACTTTCAAATGGCCTCTATACTTCTATATTTCAGGCTCTAAATTGTTTCAACAAAAAAAGAATACCACACAATTTCTTGTACTCTTTTACATTGCTTACCCACACACACACACACACACACACACATATATATATATATATATATATATATATATATATATATATATATATATATATATATATATATACATATATATATACGAGTAAAAATAAATATGTATGTGTCTATTTGTACTTCCAAGCGCACAAATGAGTATGTAGAAGAAAAAGTTTCAACCGCATAGCTTTTCTTTTCTCGCACGATATTGTAGGTCATTTAAAAACTTGAAATTTTAGATAAATTAATTTATTACTTGTATGCAAATGTATTGTATCTGCGTGAAGCCGACTACATCCCTTAAGCGATAGCTTTAAATTGTTTTAAACATTTATTTAATTTATAAGATTTTAATAATAAATAGAATTATTAAGAAAAAGTTATATATATATACTTTTCAATAATGATTGCAATGTGTCTTGTTTATATACATACGAGTACATAACTCGTACTTAAATGAACATACCACAACAAACCACATTGTTGTGGTAGAAAGCCCATTTTTGGTCCCATAATAGTTTCAACCTTTTGCATAAATATTAGCATAAGCAGACATACCTATATCTTCAAAAGTACACATCTGATTATAATG
This sequence comes from Gerris lacustris, assembly GCA_951217055.1. NCBI lineage: Eukaryota > Metazoa > Arthropoda > Insecta > Hemiptera > Gerridae > Gerris > Gerris lacustris. The sequence continues at coordinate 30,084,239 of OX578283.1, read as the reverse complement.
AAATTTGGGTGGTTTGTTGAAAGTAGCCCGAAGATAGCCTCAGATTGATTACATCCGTTTGCGCACGTAAATTGTAGCTTTTATTCATGAAAAAAACAGAACATTTTGATAGATTTAATGATAAAGGAGGGGGAAAAATTAGACAAAATGGGTCGTAAAAGGAAAACACATGTAAAGTTCGCTATAGGACCATACCATATATTTTTGTAAATTTTGAAAATAAATGGCCGGAATTTTGAAAATAAATGGCCGGCATATTGAATAAAAGTGGTCGATGAAAAATCCTTTTAAAAAAAGTTGTTTTTATGTCAGAAAGAAAGCTCCAATTGGTTCGTGAAACATCCTCATGTAAAATTCCGCATGTAAATGGCCGCCATATTAAATCAAGATGGTGGAACGTAAAATGATTTTTTATCAAGCACTTAGGGGATAAGATACTGTGATGGATGAGTAAGTAAGTGGTATTTGGCTTTTATACATAGACATAATATATAGGTATAATAACACACACACAGTACCCACGTCGACAGAAGTTAAAAATTTGAATAATGAAATCTCAGTGTTAAAAAACAAGAGGGGTTCTCTGAAGAAAAGGGAACCTCACGAATATCCTAAAATACAGTGAAGAAGATGAATTTCAAATGAAAATGTGACTGGTTTATTAAAAAAAAAAAAAAAAAAAAACATCGAAAATTAAAAATATAACGCAGTCCCAAAGAAAACTGTTATTAAAAAAATAACCCGTGGTAGGTGTGATTTATGGGCGGGATCTTTTAACTCACAGGGGGTTTTGCTTTTCAAGTAACTCAGCTTGGGGCAGCCACTCGGGAAATTAACACTCAAAACATTTTCTTCATTCAAATATGGATCACTTTTTACACCACACAGGTAAAAAAGAAACTGGGAGCGTAAAATAAACCCGAGAAAAACGTAATGTTTTTTCAAAATTATATTTCAAGTAAATTTTTTCTTACAAGTTGAGGGAAAAAAGTGATGTTAGGCGTAAAAAATACATAAATTATGAAAGTAAAATATAAGTAAATAATATGGTTTGGTGAGTTGTTTTTAGAGCCAAGTAAACAGAAACGTAGCACTTAATCGTTAGTTAACATTGTCATCTCTAGAACATGTTAATCGCTTGTTGTATTTTTTATTTAAATTACAGTATTTTATCAATACAACATAATATAAGTTTATTACATATTTGTTTTAGATGTTTATTTATATCAATATAAAAGATAATATATTACAAGTGCAAATCATTAATAAATTCTTGTACACTTCACATTAATAATAAAATTGTTAAGTAAGTTACTATCAAGCGACTATCAATAAAAATCTTAACTACTAAACAAAAGTATCAATTAAGCAAAAGTTAAAGGGCTCAGACGGTTGAAATTAATCTGGTGCTGTCTGCGGTCTACTATCGACAAACTATCCAAATTTCATAAAATTCAGATAAGTACTTTTGAAGATATAGGTGTAAATAAAAGTACGTTTGTGCGCATGTTGAAGAGAAACAAATGCAGAAGGTTGGAAACATGAGAAGAACAATAGGCTAATTATGACCTAACCTACAAATTTCATAAAAATCGGACAATTAGTTTTTAGGATATAGGGTCAAAAAGTGAGCGACAACACACTTTTTAAATGTCTCAAACGGATTACTGCCTTGGAATTTTTGATATCCGAGGCATAAAATATTTTCTTTCTTCAGAATGATCACATAGCTTCCATTCATTACCTTCGGTAATCTTGGAAGCAAAAACATACTTTCTCTCAATAAATACTATGTGAATGAAAAAGTAAAAACTGAATAATAACAAATAATGGTGAAATGGATGTTAAGTAACTTTTTTATTGCATCTGAGAAAACTATGCTACGGAAGATTAATTTTTTTCATTTTGTCCCTGAAAAATTCATTTTCTAAGACAATAGTATATGAAAGAATAAAGTTCCAGAAATTGGGGTCAAATTAAATGAGATAGGATAGAGAACTGTATTCTTTTAAATTTAAATTCTATTAATAGTATTTAGGTTTTACTATAGCAATGAAATAATATTGATTTTTAAGCCTTAACCGAGCTCTGAAATACAACTTACAAATCTTAATTTTTCACTTGAGATGTATGACTTCATTGTGGTGTTGGTGTTTAATAAGTTTTTAAGCTCTTATCTCAATAATCCAACTCAAACTCAAAGCTAAGGACCAACCTCCTGCTCGATATTATCACCCTACTTGAACTTTACCCTCAGCTTGATCAATGTAATTTTAATCGAGAGTTAAGTCTCTACTTGAGCTTCAAAACACTTCTTGAAATATAAGATCCCATTGGAAAGCCGAGCTTTGTATAAGACTTAAAGCCTACTTGAATAGGAGAGTCTTATTGATCTCCAATCCCCAACACTCAAGATCCTGTGATATAACTCTACTAAAACTCTACTAGATCTCTAATATATAGTTAATTCAGGAGAATTACACTCCTTAGTCTTTAATTGAGTATAGAATAGAATCACTGTAATATAATTCAAGTAAAATTAGAATCACTAATACGCACTTAAATTGCTTAAGAGTTTACCGAAGGAAACGGAAGCTATCTGATCATTTTTTTTTGTGTCTCCGACATCAAAAATTCCAAGACAGAAATCGTTTCAGACATCAAAGATCTGTCTGTCGGTCTGTCGCTCACATTTTGTAAACATACATATCTTAAAACCTCCTCGTTCGATTCTAATGATATTAGGATGGTAGGTCATAAATAGCCCATTGTTGGTCATATTTAAGTTTTAACCTGTTGCGCCCATTTGTTTCCCTTCCACATGCGCACAAACATACATTTATTTCTACCAATACCTTCAAAAGAACCCATCTGATCATTATAAAATTTGGATTGTTTGTCGAAAGTAGCTCGAAGATAGCCCCAGATTAATTTCAACCATCTGCGCTCTTAAACGTTTGCTTAATTGATAGTTTAATTCATGAAAAAAAATAGACTGCCAATTGGTGTGGCACATAGCTTCCTCGCATCCTATTCACGTACTTTATTGATGTTATGCTTTTACAAACCATTATTGTCTAAAAAATAAAATTAAATAAATAAATATAAAAAAAAAAAGATTATTTTTTTTTCAATTTTACCCCCTTCAAAACTAGAAATAACACAAAATAGAACGTAATAAAAATTAATCTATTATTAAAGACCATTTCAACGATGTACATCTTATTATAAAAGATTAGCTATGACATTTGTACCCCTGTACTTTGAGGTACCAAAATTATATTTTTTAAAAACAAACAATACAAATGGGCTTTAATTAAACAAATAAATAAATATAAATAAAAAACCCAATAACAAATAATTATTTAAACCCCTTAACCTAAAACAAAATTAAAAATCGGTACAAATGTACGTGTATGACATTTTTTAAAAATAAACCAATATACTAGCTTTAATGTACATATCAAGGCCTTTCAAATGATATACGACACAATATTTAAAACAAAAAATTGATAGGATACACGGCACACGGGGAAAAGTTTACTCTCATGTTCTCAGCAAATAGGACGAACTAATGAAATAAAATATACTCAATTTAAAGTATAAAATATACACAAAAAATTTAAAATATACTCATTAGTGTGAGATTCCATCGCCTAAATCAGAAATGAAATCGGCCAACAATTATAGAAACTATGGCCATTCAAAGACAAAAATGTACGTGATAGGATGCGAGGAATCTATACATTTACATTCTTACAAGAATACATATAAAATACAAGAAATCGACAGGAATAGAAAAATTGCATTATTCGCATGAGCTCAAGAATTGCCAAAGTTGTATCTTTAATCTAGGAGTATCTTTATATTTTAATACAGACATTATTATATAACAACAACAATAATATCTTTGCACAGATTATTGGCTTATTCAATTAAATAAATTAATTGCAGGTATAATAAATTTAATGTAACCCACGTTGTTGCATATTAAGTATTATATATTTCATTTGGTTACGAAATGCACCTATATATTTAAAGCCTGTAAATAAACCAACAAAGTCACTAGTGGGCTGCTATTGCCAGAAAAGCTATAAGACACGCGGTAGATTCAATTACCTTGTTAACATTGTTTTCCACCATATAATAGGAATTAGTTGTTTATTGAAACTGTCTTACGAAGTGCTAGAGGCTAGGGGCCTTAATAAGGAAACATGGCCTTGTAAAGAAACTTATTTGTCCCTCTAACCTTCCATGGTCCAACGCGAAGGGGCGATTTTATATTTTTTACTTAAACTTTTTTATATATATTACTTAAACGCCTCTCCAGACTGGATTTATTAATATTGTGGTCAGTAGTTAAGTCTCTCTATTAAGAATGTGTTTTTTTCTGCAGGATTGAATGTATGTCACATAGTTTATCTACGATTGATACGAAATATAAACATGGTATCTCTGTTTAGATGCGTAGAAAGTGATTCTTTACGTAGTTGTATTCATTGCGCATGTGCGTTTAATGATTCCTCTTTTTTTCCTCCCTAGTGCGGTAAAAAAGAAGAATTCTTCACCTTAACGCACAATTAGTGAGTTTGTTTACATTTAACAAAACTAATTTGCTGTTTGTTTAGTTAAAGTAACTGTTTATATCGAGTTTTTAGTGAAAAACAATTATTGATTTATCTCATTATGACGAAAATGAGGAGAATAATACTCCTCCCGAAATAATTAATTCGGCACAAAATACAACTAATGAATTAATGTCATCTTTATCAAAAGAGAAATACGAACTTACATACAGGAAGTTTATGAAATATTTTTATTAACTGCTACCCTCGTGGTCGCTCGCATGCAAAATGCTTTCCGCCCTACTAATGTACGTAATGTACTATTTTATGAGAGTACATATAAAAAGCGTTCGTAAAGAGGGAAGAAAAATTATGATTTCAAAAGTAATGACTCTTATTTCAATACAAACAAAAATTGATTAAACATTAATTTCTAATTACATATTTTAATGAGTTGATCATGTGCTAAGATTAAAAATGTATCGTTCTTGAGGCTCAGTTGTTGTTTTAATGCAGAAGTAACATTTAACATAGACTGCCTTTTGGGGACACATAAGCTTCCTCGCATCCTATCACGGACTTTATTGATTTTATGTTTTTACAAGCTATTATTGCCTAATTTGTTTAATTTTTTCCTCCGTTTTTTTAATCTGTCAAAATTGTTTTGATTTTTTCCATGAATTAAAGTATTAATTTTGCAAAAGCGAAGAGCGCAGACGATTCAAATTATTCTGGGGCTATCTGTGGTTTACATTCAATAAACTATAAACGTTTCATATAAATAAGAGAAGTGCTTTTGAAGGTATTGGAGTTAATAAATGTATGTTTGCGCGCACATTGAAGAGAAACAAATGGGCGCAGAAGGTTGAAACTCATATAGGAACAAATAATAAGCTAATTATGACCTAAAATACAAATTTTATTAAAATCGGACGTGTAGTTTTTAAGATATATTAGTTAAAAAAAAATTGAGCGACAGACCGACAGACAGACATGGAACCAAAAATGTTCTTTGATGTCAGAAATGAATTTCTGTCTTGGAATTTTTGAATTCGGAGACATAAAATATTACATTCGGTAAGCTCGGAAGCAATTAATATGGCTAGAATTGTCTCCATCTTTGTGTCAGCATTTGAAAAGAGATACCACGTTCAAAAACAGAGAGAAAGTAGTCTTGAGCTAAGGTAGAAATACGAGAAATGATAAACTGTACCAATATATCTCTGACTTATGATATTTGCTGTTATGGAGGGTGTCGCCCAGCTAAACATCTGTTCCCGAGCCTGCTGTCTTCCTAGTGCACATTTATTTCTTAACTTTATGTCTTAAGACCCAACCGGCTGCCAAACTGCCGTCCCGGATATTGATAATAATTTTTTATAAGGTTCTGCTAAAGTACTAGGCGGGACAAAGTAAATGTTTCACATCATTTAAAGTAAAGCTAATTATTATATTAGTGGCTTTACAGTTCTCTTCCAACTAAAATGTATTTATTGTAATTTATACTTCGTGAAAATTTGTCAATCCTTAAGCAACAAAACTTCTACAGCGGGACCCCGTTAATATGGATAATCCTTCACGGATAATGGTAGACCGCAGCAATAAAAATGAAATCGCAAAACACTTCTATCGACCATTCTCGCTGACCCTGTGTACAATTAAAACTAGGAAAATGCATAGAAAAAAGAAAATTTAAAAGATGTTGTGTTCAGTCTAGCAAATTGTTGGAAACTGATAGGAATGTACACAATATGTTCATTCACATTCATATTATGTAATTAAATATTTATAATGTAATCCATACTGTACATTTAATTTATCCATACTTTTGTTACTATGAATACAGTACCTATACATACATTTTTTTTATGAAGTGTTAAACGTTACTTCTTTAAAAAAAAACTCCCTAATCTGGACGACCCTGTGCCAGAATTCGTCCTGATTAACGGGGTCCCACTGTATCTATTATATTTATTGAACCATTTTATTTATTTATATTTTTTGGTCATGTTATTTGCTTTTTTAATGTTAATTTTCTTTTTACTTCCTCATAATGCCTAGTGCCTAGTATATATGCCTAGTATATATATATATATATATATATATATGAATGAATGAAAGCCTTTTATTGCCAGGTTTCTCTTTCGGTTCGTTATTTTCTTATTAGTGTTGGGTTACTATGGCAATTCGGCATATATATACCGATTATATTTATATATATATATATATATATATATATATATATATATATATATATATATATATATATATATATATATATATATATATATATATATATATAAAGAGTAAGTATTGTGATGGTGCGAAAATTAGATTTTGAGATTTTGATGTTCTGAGGTCTCCGAGCCCATAATCGTGGTTTTTGAAAAATGCTTATTTGTAATCTGTCGTCTGTTATCTGTAGTCTGCCGCACGTGAAGACACATGTGGCCTAAGACACTGAACCGATTATAATGAAATTTTGCATATAGGTTCAGAATCATCTAACCCTAGAGCATAATCGAAAAATGAATTCTAGCTCCAAATCTGTAAGGCTGAAGGGGCTCTTGACGATTTTGATTTAAAAAAATGTTTAATGCGGTCCATTTAAATACAAATCTAATGATATAAGTCGTTTTCCCGGGAAAAATCTAGTTTCCAATGCATTGAGGAAATTAAATCTGATTTTGTTAAAAATTGAAAAAAAGTAAACAACCACCTGAACCCTTTATAATTGTGTTTAAAAATAAATTGATTAAATTAGATATTATTAGATTAAAATTAATTCATAGGTACTATGTATATGAGACAATTTTGTTAATTATATCTGACCAATTTTTCTTCTCTTTTAATTATTTTTAAATTTTACGGTTTTTCTTGATGGCATTGTGAAGGCTGAAAACTGGTTTTTAAATTAAACAAATTTTAATTTCGGAGCTCAGTTATAATCTTATATAAAATGTAGAAAGTGCACTTCTACAAGTACTTTAAGTACTTGAAGTAAGTACTACTTACTTCAATTAAGTGCACTTCTATCGGCGAAATATAGTACTACAATGAATACAAGAATACAAGTGAAAACCAATCTACCTCCTATTATATTCTAACTTCCGGGCACGATATTTAGGAGCATCACATTTTTCAGGTCGTTTGATTGATACAAATTGAATAATACAATTGAAACTTCAGTCCACCTGCCATCAATATATTGTACTATAAATGAAAACCTATCAAACTCCTGTTAAATCCTAATTTCCTGGCACGATAGGTAAAAGCGTCACATTATTCATGTTGTTTTTTGCGTGACGGAAATTTCTTCTGTTCTCAGAGCTAAAACATATCCATGTTAAAAATTCAGAAAAAAGTAAAAAAAAAAAAAAAAAAAGAATCAGACAAAAAAAGTCAGAAACGAATTTCTGTCTGGAAATGTTTGAATTCGGAAATTAAAAAAATGTCTTATTCTTTTGTGGTCTTTAGGGATGAAGGAATTTCGCCCATACCTGGGCATCTTCAGGCCTAAAATAAAATAACAAACAATATATGATAACACAAAAAATTTAAACTAACTAAACAAATATAGAACATAAGTAAAATTTGATATTTGATTTAAAAATATTTATATAATTTGTAAATGATAATCTTATAATTTATCTAGATTATATACGTTATCTTTCACTGACAAAAGTTAAATTACTTAAAAAAATACAGAGATAGCTAAAAGTCTATAAAGGTCAGTTATTAATTTATTTATTTTCTTGTTATTATAATAAGCAAAATCGACTTTTCAAATATAAATAATTTGTAGTCTTTTATATTTCAATTGTAAGATGAAATCGTCAATCATCATAAAAAAAAAAAAAAAAAAAAAAAAAAAAAAAAATCGTTCTTCAGAATTAACACAATGCTTCCGTTACCTTCGGTAAGCTCGGAACCAAAAATTAAACGTACTGAATAATTTAATTCTATACATGGAAATTTTTCTTTAAATAAAATTGTTTTATAATCTAGATCTAACTTCTCTTATCATCAACCAAATTTAATAGTTGTGTTCAGAAATATTTAAGTAGATGATTACTTAAAAACTTTCAGAATATAATTCTCAAGTTAATATATGATAAACAGATAAGGTACTTGCTTATGAATTAAAAATCTTGTTTTTATACCGTTTATCCAGGAGAAAATTAAAAATTAATTTTAATTTAATTAATACACTGAAAGGTAGAAAATATTATTGTATGTCTATGAGAATTCAACCCCCTTTATACCTGTCAACACGTACTTCACATTGTAGCCACGCAATATTAAAATAAAATCATTTTATTTCCCTTTAAAAAAATTCCCACTATTCTTCGAATTTATATACGTTAGCTTTTTTTGGTAAGAAAAAAGTTTTTAGATAATATCTTGACTCTATTGCATTGTTTTATAGTAAAGCCTTCTGTTTATATTTGGATAAGAGAAAAGGGAATCCATTTTCACTCCTCTGAATATGGCGAGTAAATATTATGAGTTAAAATTATATAGGTTGTACAAACAATTATCCTGCTACACAATATTCTAGATTTAACCGTGTCAATATTCAAGAGAGGACTTTAAATTAGACCTTTACACCTTATCATAACATTAATAACTGGAAGCGGAATGATAACGTTTCAAACAGACAGAACAAAATAAATAGCACAAGCTATATAAACAAGCTCAAATGGAATGTTAATGTAGTTCAGAAGTGATGACGTAATTCCGACATTTTGCATCATTTTCCATGTAAAACATAAATTACAACTAATTACACACAAGCTTAGATTAACGAAATTAAAATAGTATGAAATTAAGTTTCAAGAATTTACTTCACGTAAGTTAAAAATAATAATCTAACACATTATTATGCAAACAGCATTATTACACTTTAAAGACAGATGAACTTACACGCACCGCGAATAAATTTCTTTGTGACAACTCAAGATAAATGACAAGGGTCAGACGAAAATAAAGCATTACGAGATGTTAAAGAACTACAAGATAACCTGCTGAACCTTTAAACGTCATATTGCATATTATATTAAGCACTATAGCAAAAAGCAAATTATTTTCGAAAAATAAGGAGAACAATAATTGTGGTATTTGGTTTTCCTGTGGATGCCGCGTCACGAAGGGGTTGAAGTCCGACGTTTCGCTTTCACTACAGGAAGCATCGTGATGTTGACTCGAAGCAAACACAAGATATATGCCGATATACTTTGCTTCGAGAATATCGCGATGCACCACAAGCCTGAAGATGCTTCCAGTAGTGGAGCGAAACGTCGGACTTAAACCCCTTCGTGACGCGGGGGTCAATTAATCAAGTAATTGATTATGTTTTGGTGTGGGTCGTTAAGGTTTAGTAATTAAACTAAACTATTTCGACTCCACCGAGGCATTGACTACTCTGCATTATACCGGTATGTTAAAAAATGTTCTTATGCACTCACGTCTGATAATTTTGATTCCACAGTCGCTAATTAACAACATACGAATTTATATACATGTAAATATGATATATGATGTTTTAGGCACGTATATGACTCGGTGGAGGCAAAATATACCGCATTTTTCGTCTTTGAAGATGAAATACTTTAGTATAATTACTCACCCTTATCGACCCACACCAAAACAGTTAAGAACTCACGCAAGTAATTGATTAAATGTCAACCCACGGAAGCCTAGTATTAGTACTATTACGGAATAGTAGTATTAGTCGGTCTTCAGCTTATTACTAAGCTGTCAATTATGGTATTAATAGGCTGAGTACAAGGCTGAAGTACCATGGTTTGGTCTTAGGGCAACTAAAATTATATCATTTTTTTTAAAGAAAATTTAAGAATACGACTTCAAAAAAGTCCTGTGAGCTATACTAGCCCTAGAAATAATATAAATTGATCTGAAATAAGAAATGTGTGTATGAGCAAACTCTGGCTCAACATGCCTAGCTCTTCACTATTAAAAAATATCGGACTTAAAGACGCTACACTCACCAAACGACCTACTTTAAACTTCAACAAAAAATTGTTTTTCAAATCAATTTCTCTATTATTTATTAGCTTATCTTCAGTGGTTGAAATTGTAACGTCGTGGTAACTGTGTGACAGTTTATGTTATAGTAAATTTGAAAAAAAAAAAAAAAAAATTGGTAGTAAAGATAATGCAATAATAAATAAAATAATCAATACACAAACAAGGAAACCAGTAAGATGGTGAAAAAATTAAATAAATATATAACACAAAGCTTCCCCATGATAATAATAAAATACACGAATAAACGAAATAAAGCCAAGTATTATAAAGAACTGAAATAGAACCCTGAATAACACATCAATAGAAGAAAGATATTTCCAATTTCAACCAAGAAAAAAAAAATACATAAGAGAAAAAATGTCTGCCATTTCGAAGTATACTAAGCATTTGAATGCTCCTGCAGTAGTCGGAATCTATGAGTAACTTGGGATTTTTTTGCCAAATTATTATTGATTCATTGAGGAGGGGAGGATTGAAAAAAAAAGGGGGGGGGGGTGTTGAGATATCTGTGGCATAAAGATGTTCTTACTTCGTAAAATTATTTAATTCTTTCTGATGGTAGTTTATTAACACATAAAATTAAAAAAAAAAAAATCTTAAAAATAAAACACTCCGTAGCGAAGCACGGGAATCCAGCTAGTATTATTATATTTTCATTTACATTTTATTCATACAATTTATCAAATAATATTTGATAAATGTATGAATAAATATTATACGTTTTATAATATATTAGATTACTCCCGTTGTGATTAATATACAAAAACACAAGGTGGTAAAAAATGACCAAATAACAACTGGGTTATATAATTCATTAAAAATAATTATATATATATATATATATATATATATATATATATGCAGGGGTGGTTGGATAGCATTGTCAGAACAAGAAGGGGTAGCAGCAGAAATTACCATTAACAATACACTGGAAAAAACAGACAATGGGAGTAAACCTCGCTCCCAAGTTCTCATTGAGACCCAAAAAAAGAAAATTTAATTAGGTCTAGAAATATTTGGTCCAAACGAAACAAAAGCGCGTATTAAAGGTACCATCACAACTCTGCCTCAACCCAGTTCTTTCTCTTAAACCGTATTTTTAAAACTCCTTTTTCTCAAAAATACAAGAATAGAAATAATTTTTCTGAAAAAGTTCTTGAATGCTTGTTCATTTCATTTTGCAGATGTTCTTCATTTTTTTAAAAAAATAAACTATGTTTTTAAGTATTTAATTATGGGAATTGTTTTTCTTAAAAAAAAGAAGTACAATTTAAATTAGTCAAGAATAGCAAAACCTACGGCATAATATGCTCTGCTCCATAAGAACTGTTTAATCTTTATTTTTACTTAACTACGATGTAAATTCAATGCGGTTTATGTGTAACTTATCCATGATGTGTAAAAGGCCCACATACACGATTAAACATGTTTTTCAAACTTGACTTTCAAGCCAGTTTGACAAGTAAGTTTGGCGGTGTATGGGATATGACTGAGTGGATGGCTTGATGTGGTGTACGCAGAAGGTCAAACTTACTTGAAAAACATTTTATTAAACTTGCTTGTCAAAACAAGTTTAATCGTGTATGTGGGATTTAAAGCACGAGTATGTTACAAACCTAATGTGTTAGTCCACTAAGTCCTTATTCGAATTCATTGATAAAGGAATAAAGTAAAGTGAAAAATATTATCAAACAATATATATATATATATATATATATATATATATATATATATATATATATATATATATATATATATATATATATATATATATATATATTATGTGTGTGTGTGTGTATAGTGCTAAAATGTACGCAGAGACAAGTCAAACTTCAAAACCTACATTGATCAAGGAGTCATCTTCGTACTTGAAATTTATCATCTGAACTATATTTACCCCAAATGCTTGAATTTGAGAAAAGACAAAGCAAGATTGTAAGAGTCCTCTTTTAACTTCCTCATCGGAATCATTCCTGTTTCGTTCAATGACTACAGACGACAGAAAATTATAAAAAACCACAAGTCCCCTTTCTGGACTCAGGGTACTTTAACATATACGAGTATAAGTTATGAAAAAAACAAAACATTTTTTGCTCACTTTATAAGTATATGCACTTCTGAAAAAGTAAATAGATGTTATTTTTAAAAAATAATCTATCTATAATATATCTAGATATCTCTCGTTCATTGCCCTGGTGTACGTATCTGTATGTATACACGCGCGCGCGCGCACACACTCACACACAAGTATTTTAGGAGAAAAATGATTGAAACTTAAACACAGAATAAAACCAAAATATAATAAATTATTAAAACTTTAATTTTTGTTCATTAGGCGTACACAAAAAGCTTATATTTTTTATATAATATTCTGTTGAAATTAAAAACTGAGAAAAGATATTTTTTGTTTTAATCATTTTTTAATGTTAATTGTTTAACATCTTTTTAAAAAGTTATTTTTTCTGTTTTAAATAACCTTGCTTAATATAAGTAAAATAACTTTATTAAAGTCTAATTAGTAATATAACTGATATTTTTTTTCCTTTGTTTCTTAATGGTATTTATGAAACCACTTAATATATATATACTATATATTATATATATATATATATATATATATATATATATATATATATATATATATATATATATATATATATAATATATATTATATATATATATACTATATATATTATATATATATATATATATATATATATATATATATATATATATATATATATATATATATATATATATATATATCTGTTTGTGTGAGTGTAAGAATAAATAAATAATTTTGTAAGTTTTTTTTATTTTTGTTCTTTTTACAACACTATCTTATCTCTAATTTAATTATTATGAAAGGATCTATAAATGACAGGTTATAAACATTATTTAAAGAGTGGGACTAATTTCCTAATATGTATTAACATTGTTTCCTTATATGGTTATATTCTAATGATATATATTAAAAGATTGTAAAAACCTTCTGTTATTCTTATTAATAATTATTGCTTCCGAGCTTACCGAAGGTAACGGAAGTATTGTGTTCACTTTTAAGAATAAAAAAGTTTTATGCCTCCGATTTTAAAAATTCCAAGACAGAAATCCGTTTCAGACATCAGGGAACATTTTTGGTTCCGTGTCTGTCTGTCTGTCTGTCTGTCTGTCTGTCTGTCTGTCTGTCTGTCTGTCTGTCGGTCTGTGTGTCCGCGAATTATGAAACGTGCGACGATAACTTGAGTAAATGTTGCCCGATTTTGATGAAATTTGGTAGACATGTTTATTTTACCAATGCTCAGGTCGAGTTCGTTGGACAACGTTATCCGTTCAAGCGTTCACGCGCAACGCTCGCGTAAACGTGAACTTCAAATTTAAAATTGGAATTTTCGGTCGGGAAAAAAATCATACCTAATCTATTCAATGAGACGAACATTTTTTTCAAATACAATTTTTTAGTAAAACCTACAGCGACACCCCTATAAAGTGTTAAAGATCGCTAAAAAAAATTTAATTGTTCTTAGACAATAAACAATATAACAATAAAGTAATAAAACTTTAATGTTAATATAACAATAAAGTACATGATAGGATGCGAGGAAGCTATGTGCCACACTAATTGGCAGTGTATTTTTAATTTAATTTGTTATTATTTATACATAACTAGCTTTCACCCCGCGCTCCGCGCGGGGCTCATGCTAGGTATTAGTGGCTGTTTCCTATAATCATGTAGGCCTAGCAATTAAATTAAATTCCTAAATAGTTTTGTTTCCAAAGCCTTCTAGGAATAAAATCAGGACTATATTACACATCATTAATTCCATTATTAAGAATGTAATACTCTCCAAATCGTAGTTTGGAATCTATCTATATATTTTAAAAATAGCCAGTAGAAACTAAGTAATATAGTAATAACTAACAATGCTAAAAAAAAGGTATAATGAATAAGAAAAAAAAACGTAGAAAAAACCAATTAGACTGGGAAGTCATTGAACAATCATCAACAATGATGGTGCATTGTTTAATTACCAGCCTCTCCATTCAATACGGCAGTTGCACCAGCAAATATTTAATATCTCTAGTTCTAGAAACAATTAATAAAATAATAAATACTCGATTTAAAGAGCATTAGTGTGAGGTTTAAGTACTCCAATCAGAAATTAAATCGGTTATTAATTGCAGACGCCATAAGCGCTCCAAGTGAAATTTCTTTTTAAAAAAATAAAATTTAGCTCTATTTAAGGTAGAACCGATGAAATTACGTTAATAAGTAATAGGTCCAAATTAGTAGATCTTTTAAAATTAGTTAGCGCTGGCGCAATCAGCTTGTCGATACAACTTATCGTTTAGCCACAATAAGCCTCTAAAAAAACATTAAAGTGCGTCCGCCATCTTTAATTTTTTAAGGGGGGAGGGTACAAATATATTTTTTTACTTTTCGAATTTTTCCAGTTTGATTGGGCCAGTTTCCGACCAAACGCAAAAAACCACATGTCTCTAGGTGGTCTAGAAGTATATTATATAATAATAGTAGTAAAGTAATAATATAATAGCGAGTCTGTGGGGTTTCTTTACGGCGGGTCAACCTATTTTTTTAGGTTATGATTTATATACTTTTTTTTTTTTTATAAAATTGTTAATAACTTTGGTTCGACTCAATACTTTTAGATGAAACCAAGCCTACAAATTGCGCAACATGTTTGCGCTCACCCCTGAAAAAAATTAATCGATTTCATTTAGCCAGTTTTGCGCCTATAAAGTCTGACTGGGGCGACAGACACTCATACATACCCACATACATACACGAAAAAAGTTAAGGCCGGATTCGGTTTTTGGAATGTCTAAAATGGAAAAGTATCCAAAAAATGTTCAATTCTGACCAATGTACAGACAAAACTTTAATTTTATATATATAGATAATTATTGCTTCCGAGCTTACCGAAGGTAACGGAAGCATTGTGTTCACTTTTGAGAACGAAAAACTTTTATGTCTCCGATTTTAAAAATTCCAAGGCAGATATCCGTTTTAGACATCAGGAAACATTTTTGGTCTCGTGTCTGTCTGTCTGTCTGTCCGTCTGTGTGTCCGAGAGTTATGAAACGTGCGACGATAACTTGAGTAAATGTCGACCGATTTTGATGAAATTTGGTAGACATGTTCATTTTACCGATGCCCAGGACGAGTTCGTTGGACAACGTTATCCGTCCAAGCGTTCACGAGCAACTCTCGCGTAAAAGTGAACTTCAAATTTAAAATTGGAATTTTAGATCGGGGAAAAAATCTAACTTCATCCATTCAATGAGACAAACATTTTTTTCAAATACAGTTTTTTAGTAAAACCAACTGCGACACCGCTATGAGGTGTTAAAAATCGCTAAAAATATATTAATAGTTTTTTCACAATAAACAATATAACAATAAACTAATATAACAATAATTTTAATGTTAATATAACAATAAACTAATATAACAATAATTTTAATGTTAATATAACAATAAAGTACATGATAGGATGCGTGGAAGCTATGTGCCACACTAATTGGCAGTCTATTTTTCTATTTGAAGGATGAATTGGTCTCCAGTTATTCCAACTGAAAAGTCAAGATTTCTACATCATGTTGTAATATATATTCCTAAATAGGAAAATTTTTGGATACTTTTTCATTTCATATAATACGTTAACTAAAACCTACTTTTTCCTGTATATGTATATCTGATGCCACGGAAATCGATCAGTTTTGACGCAGTAATATGCGCTAACATGTAGCGCATGTTGTAGGCTTTGTTTCATCGTAAAATATTGAGTAGAACAAGAGTTATTTACAATTTTATAAAACAAGTAAACACTAAATATAATTAACAAACTTCAGAAGAATTAGAGTCAGAGGAAAATTTACTCTAAAGACGTACAAGTAAAGTGAGAATTCAGTCAATGGCGAGTAAAGGCAAAATTATAACTAACTAAATAAGAAGAGTACTTATACAAAGTTAAGAGCACGCTGCAGAAACCTTTGAATCATTCAAAATACTCTTTGAAGTTAACAGTCAAGTACAATGGAACTAAACCAAAAGAAAGCCAGTATTTTAAGAATGAAATCTCGGGCATGAATGATAAATGCGAACCATTCATTTGAAGTGCGTAATAAATAGTTAGGAATAATCAAGAGCGTGTTAGCTCATCTAATGCTCTCCTTCTCATTCTTCTCATTCTCCTCACTCTCCGTGTTTATTAAATAATAAGTGAATCAGAAGAAAAGAAGCATTTTCCTCAATGGCTCTTTTTATTCCCGAGCGAAAATAGAATCGCCTTATCAAACACCGGAATGAAAAGGATAGCGAAGTAAATGTAGTTATAAAAAATGAAAAGATGTAGAAATCATATTTATCAAGGAAACAAATTCTAAAAAAAGTAAGATTACGGTTTCGTCGAGGGAAGAAGTTGATCGTCCTGAAAAAAAAGGGTCATCACTGGATAAAGTGGAATATAAGAGTTTTACACAAAAACGAACAGGGGGAAAAAAGTGACGGAAGGGTTTTACCACGGTTTTCTTTTCAATAACACCCCGGGAAAAAGAGCATGAGAAGCCTCGGGCTCTAAATCCCCACAGAACGGCTCCAGACCTAGGAGGATAGAGCGGGGGAGCCGTTGTTAGGCGAGGCTAAGGCAGGATACGGGGAAACGGATTTGTAAAAGGTATATAACCTCCGAGACGGTTTCCTTGAGACGTTCTTTCTTTTTTTTCTTGAAGGAGTTGAGGGGGAGGTCGAATTCCACCTTTAAGGGAAGGAAAGTCGGCTGGAATGGGGGGCAGTTTCTATAAGAGGCCGCCCCCATGGGGGCATCCTTAGCTCCTTTCAGGAAAATCCTTCGTATAACTGAGGCAGACCTCACCCAGCCTTGTTACGGACACCGACCGGATAACTAGGCTTAGATGTCTTCCATTTAGAATCTCCTATCACTCTTAAACCTCGCAATAGGCCACATTTATGTTATTTATATTATTATTTATACACCTTAAAAATTGTTTCAAACATTTTTATAATTGAGAAATAGTAAACTTTTTAAGTAATCTATCACCTAGATGTAGCATATAACCTACATATGTACGTAGCATGTAACCTACATATGTACGTAAATAGTTGCAAAAGCCCTTTGACAGGTCTAAACCCTTTTTGGGGTATTTGGGCAACGGATTAGTTATTTTTTTACAATTATTTCATGCTCAAACATATTATTACATAAACCATAAAATAAATAAATAAATAAAAAATCAGCATGATTTGGTTTTCACGTGAGATAGGTAATCAGTGTAAAGCATGATTCATCTTTCTGGAAATCGAACTTATATTATTTGAGGCTTAAACGAACTTAATATTATTTGAGGCTTTAAGAAAGCATATAATAAAGCCGTTGGATATATACATTGTCACACACGTAGCAACTATCTATACCAATTATACATGTAATGGTGATCATAGAAGCTGTAATAAAACATGTTAATTTGTTACGTTAATATTGCAACAAATAATTTCAAGATAAAAAGAACTTTTTATATACTACGTTTTTAAATTTTCTGTTGAATCGTAAGTAATATTGATAATATAATTGTTATTGTTATATAATATATAATGTTAGTGAAAAAACAATAGTTCCGAATTTATTTACTTCACATAAATGACAACCATCTAGAGAGCTGATCTTAAACCTATAAAAGGATAAATCTTTGTACAACGGATCTCCCCAACACCAAATCTAAAGCATGCCATCGATATATTTGAAATAATATAATCGATATTTCCTGTTTTGCTGTCATTCAATGTTTATCTATCACAAATTTGAGACCCATCAAAATAAAGATTGCGTAAATATTGGATATGGCAAAACAAATAAATTAACTTTCTTTTTTAACTAACTTTCCGCACAGCAACATTTGCTGAAAACTAATTAAATTCTGCTGAAAGATGGCTAAAAGTATTAAAATAATGCATTGTCATCGTGTTCTTAGCTATGCTAAAAGTTTCAAATGTCTAGCTATTCGGGAAGTTTGTTAGAAATCGATTGCCAGATTTGTACCGGACAAACAAACAAACAAACAAACAAGAATGCAAGCTAATAAAAACGTAGTAATAATTTAAAACCCAAACAAATGAGTTCTTTAGTATACACAAAAATAAATTTTCACCTCATAATCAATAACCTAAAGAAAAGAAAGTCACCTTCAAGCGACTTAAAGGAGGTTACTCAGGAAAGTTGCTGGAAAAAGTGGGGGGATCAAGTTAGAAACACTATTTACGTGTCTTTCGGACAGGATAAGGCATGCCTAACTGAGGTAGTTTGTCCACACTCAAAATATGGAAGAAGAGAGGCACTCTAAACAAGTGTTAGATGCCTGATGTCATAGGGAAATCGACCGGGGGAGGTCGAAGAAGGACGACTTGGTCCGACAACATCACCTCATGGTCAGGATTAAAAGTAAGTAAATTGGTATACACAGATCATATTTATTAATTTAAATATTTGCAAGAAAGGCAGAAAAGCTTCCCGATAAAAAGTGTACCTTGTGGGACTAAATCGAAACCTAACTCCGTGGAGGCTTCTAAGTTCCCATCCAACTCCTTAGAATTTAGAAGATACCTTTACAATTTGCAGCGAAACGTAGGGGCTAATTAAACGGATGATTATATATTGTTATTAGCTTATGTTGAATTTGTTGGGTCTGTGAGGGGTGAAAAAATAATAAAAGTGAAGAACTACTTCATGAAAATGTGGCTATATTTCGTTCCTTTAGGAACATCTTCAGGCCTGTGAACAAAGGTACTTGTTTTATATATAATATAATAATTTAAGAACAATTTGTCAGTTACAATTATTAAACTATCTTCCAATAATGTGAGTTGGGAGGAATACTAAATTCCCTCCCTAATGTATGAAATTTTTTTTTTAAACAATCTCTATGTTATCAAAAATAAAACGTAATTTAGCTGAAAATTTTTTTGTAGTTACCTTTTTAACATCAAGTGTAGTTAATACATAAAATAGGGTTTAAAGCATTTTTAAGAAAAAATTTGTCAACAGTTAATAAAATAAACAACTAAAAACTACTCTTCCACACAGAGGAAGTAAAATATTACTATAAAAGTTTCTATTTAACAATTAAAACACATAAAAAAAAAATATAGGAAATTAAAAATATAATTCATAGGATCTTATAACGTGAAAATCAATTAAAATAATTTATTTGTAATGATTTGAACTGTGCATGTGAAAGTGCGAAATCGGAAGGAAGAGGTAAAAAAAATCCAATTCAAGGTACTTTAAACTTAAACGCCTCCATCATCGTATTTAATTTTTGTATTAATCTCAAGTTTGGTTCTTTATTCATCCCTTATGAAAAAATTGAATTTTCAATTTTTTAACAGGGAAGAAAATATATCAGTCTGCGTGTCTACTAATTTGATAAACTCTACCCTCCCCTTTCAGAATTTTTCGCTTCAAAAAAATGAGAAGGTAAACTTTTTTAGAGGATTATGTGTGTTAGTTTTTTTCCATCTACTTTTTTTCAGGCCACCTTTCAAGCATAAAATATGAAAATATAAATAAATAAGAAATCAGCTCGTTGAATATAAAAGGAGAGTTTGGATAGGTTGGTACAGTGATAATATATATATATATATATATATATATATATATATATATATATATATATATATATATATATATATATATATATATATGTACACGTATCCTGGTCTGATACTCTCACACTAGAATATTTTCAGGAGGGTGATGTTTGGTAACTCGTTTTTAGGGGGTGCTCTTTGATCCCCGCGGGGTACTGACTTGTAGCGAGTAGAGAGAAGGTTTGAAATTAAATTCTCCGGGCACCCACTTTTACCCCTATACCCTCCCCCTTTCTCCTGTTCTCGGAGCAGTTTAACCTCAAAAGTCCCACCCCTACCTCAATTTCCCCTAAACCCTGGAAGGGTACTTTTATTCAAATGGCAGCCCTGATCGGGGCTTCGCCCCCCTGCTTCTCGGCTCGATTGTTTTACGCTCGTTGTTTCCCCTTGAAAAGAAGTGAAATACAGGGGGATGCAAAATACTTAAAACAGACCAACATGGTAAAACCTTTTTTTTTCTCTTTCCTATTTAACCGTACTAGCCGTAACAGACCCTGGCGGTACCCAAAACCCTTCCTCTTCAATTCAGTTTCCTCTGCATGACAAACCAGTTTTATTTTACTCAGACAGCAAAAGAGAAAGGCTTTAAAGAATCCATCATAAAAATATTATTAGTGTATGATCGTTGCTTTTTTTCAATTTCATGACTTTGAAAATTAAAACATTTTTTAAAAAAATCTTTGCATAAACAAAAGTTGTAAGACTTATTAAATTAAACGTTTCAGAGTCATTTCGAGTATATTTAAAGCTTCATAAAAAGTAATTTCTTCTTGAGATCCTTCTTTTACAACAGTACGACGAACCACTTCTTCTTTTAAGCCTTTTTTACTAGCCCCGTGGTGGTGAGTTCCAGCTACTTCACACATCATACATTTGTACATTGTACCGCCAAAGCGAGTATGGTGTGGTCATTAGTAAGCTTGAAGCAGACATCATAAAATGACAACGACAGGTTTGACAAAATAAAATAAAAACAAAAAAATAAAATAATAACAAAAAATAATATAAAGAATCATCCTTGTGAATAATATATTTTATCTCCAGTAGGGATAAAAAGTTATGATTTTGAATTAGTTTAGAGGGACTAAAACAGGTCTTTTCATCCCTGAACTCAAAAAGTAGGGAGAAAAAGTAAAAGTAGGGCGAAAAAGTAAAGTAGGGAAAAAAGTAAAGATTGCAACTTAATTATTTTATAAATAGTAGAAAATGAATGGTTAATGTAATGAAGTCGTTGAAATCAGGTTGGCGGCACTGCGCTTTTTTGACCATGTTTATGTTTGTTTATATTGTTTATAACCTGCTTCTAAATAACCTTCTATTTGAGTTAAATTCCAATTATTATTTGTTTTTCATATTAAATCTCTTATATCGGCTATTAAAGTGCTAATAATTATTGTTATTTATTAAAATAATAAATAAAAACTGTGCAATGGACGAAAATGTGTATTTTCTTCCTACTGGAGATAAAATATTGTATGTACCTCGTGAGTAAAGTGCCATTATTCCCCTCACGATAATTATCTCCCTCGGCTGCGCCTCGGGAGCTAATTAGAGTTATTAAAGAGTCAAATTCCCTCGGCTTCGCCTCGGGATTTAGGGACCATGGTTCCTTCGGCTTCGCCTCAAAAACCAACTTTTTCGCTCAGGGAATAATGGCTTACTTTACTCCCTAGGTGCATAAATAACTATTTCTTCTCGTTAAAAAAAAAAAAAAAAAAAAAATTGTAAAAACAGTTAACCGTTAGTGTAGTGAGTTGAAACTCCCTCATCGGTGACCCCGACGAAGAACATTGAAAAAAAAAAAAGAACTTTAGTGAAGGGAAATGATGGATAACAATCCTGCTCAAGAAAACGATGCCATCAGTAAAATCCAAGTCATTACACCCTACCGTTTTGGAAAGCCAACCCACGCCTATGGTTTTGCCAAATTGAAAGCCAATTTGCAAACGGAAACATAAGGAGTGATTCCACAAAATATCATACCGTAGTCGGAGCTATAGAAGGAGAAATTTTAACACAAGTATCAGAAATTATTTTTAACCCCCAAATGAAAGTATATACGAAACTCTAGAAATTAAAAATAATCGAACGATATTCAGATTCAGAAGAAAAAAGAATTCGTAAGCTATTATCTGACATCGAAATGGGTGACATAAAACCTAGCCAATTTCTTAGAGAGATAAAAGAATTGGCAGGCAATCAAGTTAACGACCAATTTTTAAAATATTTATGGCCCCAACGACTCCCATCCCATATACAAGCAGTACTGACAGTTAGTGATGACAACCTTTCAAAACTAGCTTAAATGGCAGACAAAATTATAGAAGTTTCAACCAATTCTCAAACAGACTTGAATGTGACATCAACATCAAAAATAGAAGCAATTCACCCTAATAGCGGCCAAAACGATAAAATGTCAAAAATTGAAAAACTGTTAGAAAATGTATACCATCAAATTGAAAATCTAAATTTTTCGAGAAGTAGAAGCAGATCAAGTGACCGTTTCAACGGAAATAGAAGTAGTTCCAGGTCTACCAACAAATCATACAACGAAGAATTTTGTTGGTATCACAATACTTTCGGTGATAAATCAACAAAATGCAAAGTCCCATGCAAATACAAGAAGGTAAACTATCAAGCCAGCTACTAGCGGCGAGTACTGGCACTACTAACAGCCGCCTATTCATTAGAGATAATGGTACAAAATTAAGTTTCTTAGTTGACACAGATGCAGACCTATCCAGTAGTACCAGCTCTAAAAAATCACAAGAACAATCTAGATCCCAACACAAAAATATTTGCGGTAAACGGAACAAAAATTAACACTTTCGGTGAAATGTCCCTCACACTTAATTTAGGCCTCCGAAGAAATTATAAGTGGAATTTCATAATAGCAGACGCAACTAAACCAATCATCAGTGCAGATTTTCTACACCACTATGGACTTATAGTGGATGTAGAACGGAAATCAGTAACGGATAGTCTGATAAATCTTTCAACACCAGGAAAAATTATTCCGACATCTTCTACAATCAAAGCTGTACAGAAAGAAAAAAAAGTTCACCTACAAATTAAGACAATTTCCCGACACGCTAAAAGATAATCCAAATTTTTTCGAAGAACCTAAAAATAGAACCATGCATCATCTACAAACTCACGGACCACCAATATTTGAAAGACCAAGACGACTTGTACCAGATGCACTAAAATGTGCCAAAGCAGAGTTCGAAGCGATGGTCGCTCAAGGCATCTGCAGACCCTCTAGGAGCTCATGGGCTAGTCCACTACACATAGCCATAAAGAATAATGGAGAATGGAGGCCATAAGGCGATTACAGGCGCCTAAATGCAGTAACCATACCTGATAGATATCCACTCCTACATATTCAAAACATCACCCGTCACCTAGCAGGCATGACAATTTTTACTACGATAGATCTGAGAAAAGAATACCACCAAATACCAATGGAACCAGACCATATCCACAAAACCGCTTTAACCACACCCTTTGGACTGTTCGAATTTCTGTGAATGCCCTTTGGTCTCCGGAACATCGGACAAACCTTTCAACGTTTTATCGATTAAGTATTACAAGGACTTAACTTTGCATGTGCTTACATTGACGATGTTCTGGTGGCGTCAGATTCAGAAGATCAACATCAAGAACATCTCAGAATATCATTTGAATGATTTAAGAAATATGGCATCCCACTAAACCCCTCCAAATGTGTGTTTGGAAAGAAAGATGTCATATTCCTAGGCCATGCGATATCAAAAGAAGGAGTCAAACCGCTACCAGAGAAAGTAGAAGCGATCACTACATTCAAAAGACCTGACAACATAAAAGAACTTCGACGATTTTTTGCTAAGTTAATTTTTTACCACCGATTTTTTACCTAATGCATCTAGCATTCAATCCCCTCTCGCTGAACTGACAAAAAGAGCTTAGAATAATGATAGACGCAAGATCACGTGGACTAAGGAGACAGAAGAAGCCTTTCAAAAATGTAAAGAAGGACTAGCCAATGAAGCTACTCTCTTATACCAAGCAACGAAGGCCAACTCACATTGATGACAGATGCATCTGACACTGCCTTTGGGGCGGCACTTAACCAAATATCGGAAGATGGAACAACACCTAGACCCATTTCATTATTTTTTAAAAAAAAATGATAAAAACAGAACAAAATTACAGTACCTACGACAGAGAACTTTTAGCAACCTACAAAGCAATAAAACGTTTCAGACATCTTTTAGAAGGAAGAGAATTTGTTATCTTTACAGATCACAAACCTCTTACCTTCGCATTCAACAAAAAGCCGATAAAGCTTTTCCTCGACAACTCCGACAACTTGATTTCATTTCCCAAATCTCTACAAATATTCTGCACTTGTCAGGAAAGAATAATATAGTAGCAGACACACTGTCAAGAGTAGATGCTATTGTTAAAACTCCGAGTGTAGACATCAGAAAAATTGTCGTGGCACAACAGCACGATGAAGAATCAAAAGCATTGCTACAAGCGGATTCAAGTCTAAAGCTCAAACAAGTAAAATTACCTGGTTCTGACCTCCCCCTTTACTGTTTCGTTCTGCAAGACAATATTCGACCTTACGAACCAAAATTGCAAAATTGTGGTATTTAATAGTCTCCAAGATTTAGCTTATCTTGGAATACGAGCTACAACCAAAATGGTGACAAAACGCTACGTATGGCCGAGAATACGAAGTGACTACAAAGAATAGGGTCGAAGCTGCACGGCGTGCCAACGCTGCAAAATCATCAGACACACAAGGTCTCCCATAGCAAACTATGAGAATACCTACGAACGGTTTGGTCATGTCCATGTCGACACAGTAGGACCTCTCCCACAGTGCCAAGGGTACAGATACCTCCTTACCCGCGTCGACCGTTTTACCCGATGGATGAAGCACTCCCTCTCAAACAAATAGACGCAGAAACGGTTGCTGATGCATTTTATAATGGCTGGGTCTCAAGGTTTGGAGCACCGGCTCAGATAACCACCGACCAAGAACGTCAGTTTGACTCAACACTCTTCACTGACATGCTACGTTACCGGGGAATCGCAAAAAGCTGTACCACAGCATTTGACCTGGCCTCGAACGGCATGGTCGAGAGATTACATAGACAGCTAAAAGCAGCCATCAAATGCCACAACACTCAACAATGGCTCGATGTGCTACCAACTGTGTTACTCGGTTTACGAGCCACCCTGAAGAAAGCAAGCCCTGCAGAATTGGTCTATGGCTCAGGCTTACGCTTACCAGGAGAGTTCTTTATGAACGCAAAAGAAACAATACAAACACCTAGTGAATTCGCCGTCCGGTTAGCTCGAACAATGAACCAACTTCGGCCTACACCAGCAACAAATCACAGCAAGAAATCCCCCAGTTTTGTCCATCCACACCTGAATTCAGCCACACACGTCTTCCTGCGAGACGATACGGTCCGCAAACCCCTTATACCAGACTCCATTTAGTACTGGACAGACGAAAAAAACATTCAAAATTAGAATTAACAGCAAAGACAAATGGGTAATCACTGACAGACTCAAACCAGCTTACGGCGACGGACAAAACTGACCGATAGTCTCGTACCTCGTCCGCTGGGAAGGGAATAGTGTAGCAGACATCTTAAAATGACACCGACAGGTTGGACAGAATATGATAAAAACAAAATATTAATATAATAAATCATTCTTGTGAATAATATATTTTTCGTTCTCGTTAAAAAAGATTTTTTTTGTAAAAACAGTTAACCGTTAGTGTAGTGAGTTAAGACTCCCTCAAGCTTTATAAGCGTGCGTCAAAGCGTGGGG
Organism: Gerris lacustris; assembly: GCA_951217055.1. Classification (NCBI taxonomy): domain Eukaryota; kingdom Metazoa; phylum Arthropoda; class Insecta; order Hemiptera; family Gerridae; genus Gerris; species Gerris lacustris. Next base: position 30,058,100 of record OX578283.1, on the reverse strand, counting down.
GAAGAGTGCGTAGGGGGTGTCCCTCACCCTATTCCTTCCTCGAACCATAGATTAAAATCACGTCATCATGACACGGATCGGACCCACATCAATCGGACCACATCAAAGCGTGGGGGAAGAGTGACCCATATGGGTCACTCTTCCTCAAAAAAAAAAACCTTCACCATTTTATTCTAATAACTATAGATCATCCTCGCCGATTGATCGTATCATCAACAACTCTCTTGAGAATGGTCTCTGAATGGGGTCGAAATATGAGAACTCACAAATTTTCAGTAAAAATCATCTCCGATATTAAATTTTATAGACTTATACTCTGGTTGCTTCAATAACTCTACATAACTTGATCATGTGAAAAACCTTATAAATCTCAACAATTAAGGGTGTGCAAGAAGAGTACAGCTGTTACCTAATAAATTAACAAAATCCATAGGCTACCTATTACCTGATCTTTTACAAGTATAGTTGAATACTTGCAGATTCTATTTCTAGGTCAAAATTAGGTTGTGTTAGAAAACATACACCGAATTTTGATCTTTTATGACATTAACACTATCAACCGAAAGTCGATTGCTAACTAAGGTTGACTAGAACTGCTACAAACTACTCAAAACCAGTAGCTCATTCAAAATTTAGTCATCAGATCGTTGTTAAATTTCAAGACTAGCTTTAGTTAAAGATTTAGTTGAGATAAGTAAACCAATAAAAGGTTCCAGTTCTTCAACTAAACCAAAGATTTCATGTGTATTTGACATTAAAATTACCATAAAAAAAAGGATGGCAGTATATTTTAACTAACATAAAGGGAAAGTGAAAGATTTACCAATAACTCACGTAATTAAAAATTATTATGTCACCTGTATCACCGGTTGTAAATCATTTGAACGATGGCATTTATCACAAAAGCGATTTAATTACATCTATTGAACTTTTTGAGAGAAAAACAGTCAGGGTGAACATGTTTAGAACGGTTTAACAAGGGTGACAAATCACAAGGTTTATGTCACATTTAATTTTCATTTGTTGGGGAAAACTTTCGTAAATGATTCTCGCCGGTAATTCGAGAGCAAAAATACTTATCAGAAACTCACAAAAAGATTAGGTTTTTTTTATTAAAACTTTATTAAATTGGTCGGATTTGAAGAGGCCGAATGTTTCGGAAACTCGTAACAAATGTTCGTGACATAGGACTAGTAGTTTTATTAAAATGAAAGTGATAAGGAGATAGATTGTAATGTTTCATTATTACGTTGTTGCGGGTCATAAGCTCAGAGTGTTATTGCAGTGTTGGATGAGGGCTTAGTGATAGAGCCGTGTTTATCACCGAGACATGCTCTGAAGGAGCCACTATGATATGAGTAATTAATTTAACACAAATTGGTTCTGTGAGTGATACATCTGTGACGTCAGGATATATGTAACACTCGAACCAGCTACCTCTAGTCTCAATACTACTCCGACGTATTACAAGCTTCCACTACGTACACTGCTTTAGACAGCCTGTATATATGTAGAGATACTTGTAACGCTTCAACGCCCCTACATAGGAACCTACTACACACAACCAGTATATTGCTTTAAATGACAAAACTATACGCCCAAAATCAGCCTCTAATTAACCAGAGCCTAACCTTAATAACTGTAATTAATTGCTTCGGAAATATCAGGTTCCACCTTCACACCAATGTTAATAAATACAGTAAACTTTACAAAATAATTACTCCACATGAACAATAGCAATAATCATAATAAAATTAAGAGTTATAATAGGATACACTGAACATTAAATAGCAGTATGCCCTATTGGAATTTATTAGGAAATTTTGTTTTAAAATTAAACACATTGCTTAATTTAAATTATTTTAATTAGTTATAAATTATGAGGGGCACTTAAGTCAGAAATTTGTGAAATATACATGTACAATATAATCTATAACAGCGATTCTCAACCTTTGGGTCGCGATCCAAAAATGGGTCGTGGTAAATTTTTTTTGGGTTGCGAAGGAATCAGTAAAATAAAAAAATAAAATGAAAATAACTTTAACATTAATTATTTTTCAATTATCTGTATTAGTATTAAAATAGAAAGAATAAAAGTTATCAAGAATTAGAGTGGAAGATATGGTTTCTTTAACTTAGATTGTGTTAATGTTAAATATCATAATCGAATTTGTTTTTAATTTTGGCATGCTAGAGTAGTCTATTCAATTAACATATTTTCATTACTGAGCGATTTAAATTTTTCAATGCAAAGATGTCAAACGAATCTATTTATTTGTTATAACAAAATAGAAGTTTTTTGCTGAAATGCTCGACCTCTGGTTAACCATAGTTTATAATACATAGTTGTTATGAAATGTTTCCATCATTTCCTCAAAAAGTAGAAGATAATAATGTTACTCATGATGAACTTTTTGGATATATTTATGCCAAGTCATAGAAAATCATTTATTAAAATTAAAAGAAAAGTTTATTTAATAATTTCCATCTACAGAAGATATCGTTTTGGAAAATATGTGGGTCATAAATCCATAGCAACAATACCACTTAACTAATTTAAATTTATCAGAAGAAGAAAAATTAATTGAATTATCAACCGATAAAAATTTTGAAATAAAATTTAAAAGAAAATCCTACTTAATATAATTAATTTGATGGATGATTAAGGTGTGTTAATGATATAAACAATTTAGTTTTTCATTATGAGACGTTTCGACCCTTATTTAAGGTCATTTTCAATCATGTTACTTTTATTAATCTAAAATAAAAATAAAATACAATAAATATAAGTTAATTAATAATAAATAACAATTCCAAGTTTTTTTAAAAAATTATCAAAATACAAATAAATAATTAACAACAATTATAATTTTGTTAAAAGCAATTTTTCTAAAAAGTTTTGTTAATTAACAATAGTTTAAATGTAATGAATATTAAAAATTTTATTATTTACTTACAGTATTGATGTCATTGAGGTAAAATTAAAAAGTTATTACTGTCTCTATAAGAGAGCGTCATGAATTAATTAAAAGAAACTATGAACAATCAAACATAATTAAATTTATCACAGAACATTACGATTAAATTATAATATATATGTAAAAAATAAGAAACTATCATAATTTCCTTAGATTAAGATGTGGAACAATTTAAATTTTTCAACGGTTTTAAGAAAATCCTAATGATCTGTCTAAGTTTTGGTTACGAGTTCAAAATAAACAAAATAAATATCCGATCCTAAGAGAAAAAGCAATTAAATTATTACTTTCATTATCAACAACATATTTGGCTGAAAATGGTTTTTCAACCATAATTGTTACAACAACTAAATTTAGAAATCGACTCGTCGTAAGTTCAACTATTGCCACTATGGGAGTATATCTTTAACTAATTCTATTAAAGTAAGAATTAATAACGTATTGGAAATAAGTAACAACAAAAAAGCCATTAACGGTCAAAGGACTTAATAAATATAAAAGGTTTGATAATTCATTTTAATAATCCAAATATTCATGTTTTCCCACTACTAACATTAGACCAAAATATATTTTTCTTAAAATTTCAGATATATTTTAAATAAAGTTATGATAATTTATATCTACACCTGGTATTGCATTTATTGCAGAACCTAGGTGAATGTGACTAAAAAAAACAAATAGAAAACTTAAGGTTATACTAAACCAACAACACATGCTTGAGTAAGTATTGGGCCACGGACTGTTTTCAAATAAATTTGTTGGGTACCGCAGGTAAAAAATGGTTGAAAAACGCTGATCTGTAAAACTATGCAATTAAAGAAACCGGTACGACAACAACGAACTAAACTTTCTCATTTATAGTAAGACTGAATTTAAATCCAATAAGATATAATTTGATAAAAATATTGAGGGAAAACGAAAATCACAATTTTTAAGACGAATTGATACAAAAACAACACTACATATATATTTGTACCCAGGATCTTCTTTTTCATTTAATACTCCACATTATGTATTTATACGTTATAAAATATTAAATTTCTTAAACTTCCACCACCTTTTGAGGGGTGATTTTTTGGGCACCTCTATAATATTCCTGTGTTTAGGCTATTACACATAATATAACTACAATGTTTCATATTTTTGTATTAGATACTTTCGGAGATACAGGTGCGTTAACCTGTAATGTTAATATGTTAATAAGGGTCGGTTTTACCCACACTCCACCAAATTATTGTTTAATTTTTTTTTGTTTTAATTTTCTTTCAAAAATAAATCAAATAAGAAAAGATATGTCGAATGAAAGTTAATTGATGAAAAGCAAGAACCAAACACTAACAATAAATGTTTTTTAAAAATAGCATTTGTTCTCTTACAGAAATTTAAAAACTAATCAACTAATATCGGGGTACAATAATATTAGAAATCAAGACAATTTTTTGACCAGTGGCTAATTTAGTGGGGCTTTAATTAGACGGTATACAAGATAAAATGTAATTGGACAGGTATAAAATGTAATATAAGCGTAGAACAACCGATATAGTTTAATTCCAAATGTATTGCTATTATAAATATTTCTTTTGAGTGGCGGCGTAGAAAAAATAAAAATATTTTTTCCGTGGTAGGCTGTGAAATAGTAACTTTAGAGCCTAAAAAACATAGCTAAAATCCATTTTTTCATTACGTGGACTTAAAAAATTGTTTCATTACTCCTAGCTGTAAAGAAAAAATCTTTTACGTCCTAGGAACTAAAAGATTTTTATTTTCCGGCGGGTAGTTGTCAAAACTTCCGTTAGTAGCGCTGCATTCTTTGTAGAAATGCTTAATACGATTTAATTCCGCTAGATGTCAATGCGTTTTATTTATCTTTTCTTATAATAGTGTAACCTCTTTCTAAGGTTTCTTTTTTTAAATCTTAAGTATGTACTAATATTTGTTATTATTATATTGATTATTTATTAATATCTAATGTTTTTTCATTGTTTGCTACCTCGGAAAAAATAGCATATGCTACACGACTGTGTAGTGTTTTTTCTTTACCTTGGCAATATTTACTGTCTCGCTTCGCTCGACAGTAAATGTAATTGCCGCGGTAAAGAAAAAACTCACTTCACAGCCTAGTAACATAATATACTATTATTGATACACCATTAGAAATGAAAAATTGAAATAGAGATTGTCGTAGACGGAGGCACCCCATGTTTAATTATTTGTTTGCATCAAATTACGGTTCTCTACTCGTTGTAAACATTCAAAAACATTGTTAATTACATATTGATTAACTATGAGTACGATTAACTAAATTTCTATGTAATCACCTAAATTTAATCTTATTAGTTTAGTCTAGTTGATTGAGATGATGAATATTACGCATTGAATAGATTAAACAAGAAATCGGAGCCAAGGGAACGCTGCTAAGTTATATTACTAGGCTTGTCTCCTGCTCAAGATTAATCTATCTCAGACTAAAACTAATCAATCATACTAATAATTAATATTAGTCAATGACTTGTCTCCCTCATACTATCACAACTAAAACCAATATCGTATAACTCTAATCAAAACATAATAACAATGTTTTTTTTCTCATCATCTCTTTTTAGAGAGACAAAATATTGTCTCTAAAAAAAAGCCCTTGTGCTTTGAACTTGAATACAAGTTCAATTTAAAAATTGATTTGTACCCGATAAAATTAAATGAAATCCCTTTTTGCTTCAGTGCTAACCGAAGATAAAGGAAGAATTAGGCCAGGCGCATACTGGAGGCAAAAGAGTCTGCAGACTGTTTCCAAACTGTCATTTTTTGTGTCTGCCTTATCACACTTGTGTTGCTACAGCCTTGCACACTGGAGGTGTAAGACAGTTTCATATCTTGTACCCAGCGAAATGGATCTCGTGGAAATTGCTGTGATTCGTGCATAACAGTCTGCGGACAGAAATGTGTCAGGACATCTCCTAGGCTGGAGGACTCTTTTGTCATTCACTTGTCTTTGCCTCCAGTGGTAGTGACAAAACTGTCTGCGGGCAAAATGACTCCTGTGTGCGCCTGGCCTTATTATCATTCTGAAGAACGACTGTCTCCGCATTGAAAAATTCAAAGACAGAAATCAGTTTCTTTTGTTCTCGCGGCTGTCAGTCAGTCTGTCCATCACTATTTTTGCGAACAACCATAGTTTAAAAACAACTCGCCTGATTTTGATGCAATTTATTATTATATCCCATATTAATTTTCAATTCAACCGTCTGCGCAACTTTATTATTGCTTAACTTTAAGTATGACCCCACTCGGAATCGAAACAGTACCAAATCTCACTTGACCATTCGTCCTATAATAGTAATCGAGGAAGATTTGAGCCATACTTAATGGGAGAGTATTTTTTATAAAATTCCTGAAACGAAAAAATAGTACTAATAATTCCAAGCAAAAAATTTCTATGCTACGCAGACATCCTTTATTGTTGGTTTATTTATTGATAAATGCATTAGGTCTCACGAATTTATACATCAAATTTGAGGTTTTCATATTTTCTCCTTCTTCTTGTAATGAAGGCTGTGACCAGACAACAGTGTCTGGAGCTGAGTGTTTACAAAATGCAACTACTATTTTCGCATTTTTTTACTCAATTTCCACAAATTTAAGATAAATATCGTCGGGCTACTAGTACTCGTAGTACCTTCTGACAGGCTTTGATTTTGTCAGGAGTTTTTCAAATTACAACAGAGATAACATTTTACTGAAATACGATGATCTCTTTATTTGTTTTAGAATGATTAGGAAGGCATTTTAAAACAAAAATAAATGTAGACAGTGTTTTTAGGATATTAAATACACATGTACTTTGTTGGAATTGAACATTAAACAAATATTTTTTTTTTTAGATCACGTTTAATTTCAACAATAAACCAAAGAACTTAAGTTCCAATAAAGTAAGAACTTTGTTTTTCTTCTGGAGCTATCTTATAACATATAAGTTAGATAGAAAAGAAAAATCAACATTAACAAAAGAATCTAATACAATAACAACCTCTATATAGAATAAGCACAACTAGAAAATCTCTTCCAACTATAACGGCGACATTTTTTCCACGTACTTTTGTCCTGAAACGTTAAAGAAGACCAAAAGAAAAGAGAAAAATTCTAAAAGCACAGAGTGTTTCCTTAATGGTGTTAAGTATTTTACTTTTTTCCTTCTCGGTGTTCTTATCGAAAGGGTCTTAATTGTTTGATACGGTGTCTGGCTTATCTTTTAAAGCCTTTTTTTAAAACTGAAGAGAGGGTGGAGTACTTGAAGGGCAAAACAATGATGTCGGGAGAGGACCCTTTAGTTCCGGAGCCACGCGTAGAAACCCTTATAGAAGAGAACTTTTTACCTACTTCGTCTTCCTCGGTCCTTTTTCCCCCGCCCTTCCTCGATAAAACTTCTCTAATAGGCTATAAGTTCGCTGTCATTTGTCTTTCAAGGGAAGGAGGAAGAAGTAGTTCTTTCCTCTTCTACTCTCGGGGTCTGTGAAAGGAGAGAAAAGGAAAGGAAAAAATTATGGAGAGAAAAAGAAATAGTTTATTCTGTTAAGCGAACTCTTTCCAACCTATTGTTCCTTCATCAAACGCAGGATTTTGTCTCGCTTGTTCTAAAGAAGAAGAAGTGAGAAGCGAGTTAGACTGCGGGTATCTTTTACCCTCGTCCCACCCTCGAAATGGCGGGAAATTCTCCTCTCTTCCCGCCAATAAGCACCGGGGTGAGGAGGGAAAAGGCTCGCGGAGTCCAAAAACCTTCCCGGTCTTTTATTTATTGTTCACTCATCCTTCCTCTCCTCCTCCGGTACTAAGGACAAGGGGGTCGTGGGGGCCACTTGCCCCCCCTTCCAACAATTCTCTTCCCCAAACTTTCAACCCCCCTCCTCTCCTTACTAGAACCCTATTTCCTTGGTGATATCAATCAAGCCTTATACTACAGACCCAAGTATATCCCTCCTACCAACCCAAGTCCAAAGACCCGAGAAACCCTATTACATTTTATTACTATACCCCGTCCTCGTACCCAATTCCAAACCCCCTTCCTTTTTTTGAAATCTTCATTTCGATTCTAGAAAAAACGAAACTTTTTTAGTTATTTTTATAAGGCCTCCCTATTGGATACAAAATAAGATTTGTTCTTACTTACTCTTAATAAAAGCAATATTCGACATTGGTGATAGAAAAAAAAAAAAAATAATTGAGAAACAAAATTTGGAAAAGTGGATTTCCATTTTATATTGCTTCAAACTAACAAACTGATAATTACTTTATGAATGATTGATAATGTATAAAATATATACGGTTGTTAATAATACTCTAAGAGCAAAATTTATTAGTAAATTGCCAAAAACGCAGCAGATATTTTTCACTAGTATGCTGCCTCATCTGAATCTATTAAAAACAACTCTCTTGAACTTATCTAATGAAGTTCTTCTTTATTCTTTGATTTATACAGAATTGTGAGATCGTCTACAAACATTAAAAGTTCAATTCTCGGTGATAAAACATCAGCTCCTTCATTCACGGACAATAAGAACAGCGTTATGCCTACTGCCAGTTACTAGAATTCGTTCTGTTGAAAAAAAAATTATCTAGGCGCACTTTGAATGTTCTATCCATTAAAAATTGTTTAATGAACTCAGAAATTCTACCTTCAATGCCATGTTTCTTCAGTTGTCTAAGGATTTCATATCGCCATACTCTATCATATGCTTTCTCACAATCGAAAAAGACTCCAATTGATTCTTTCCCTTGTACAAATCCGTCCAGGACATATGCTTCAAGTCTGCTCAGATTATCTAGTATTGATCTGTTTTTCCTGAAACCTGATTGGGTATCTGTTATTATTTGTCTTGCTTCCAGAGTCCAAATTAGTCTTGCATTTACGAGTTTTTCCATTAACTTACCAATAGCCTTCGTCGTTGCAATAGGTCGGTATGATTCTGGTTCTAATGGGTCTTTTCCTGGTTTTGGAATTGGGACTGTTATAGCTTCTCTCCATGATTTGGGATCCCAAATCAGGTTAAATAATTTTAGCATATATCTATGAAACTTGTTTGGTAGGTCTGCATGAGGTTATGAATATTTTCTGGACCTGGGGAAGTTGGTTTGAGGTTTTCTTTGAACGATGTCTCTAACTCCCACTCAGTAAAAGGTCTGTTATATTCAGCTATAGCTATAGCTTGATAGGTCAAAGAATATTGGGTTTTTTTCAGCTCTTCTCTTGAGTGTTTGAAATGAGTTTGTATAGTTCTCTGAAGAAGACACTTTTGCAAAATGGTTGGCTAGAATTTCTTCTACTTGATCAGGAGACGTTACTACATTATTTTGAATTCTAATACAAGGAGTTTTCGTTACTAATCTTTTCCCAGCTATGCTATTAATTTTTTCCCAAACCTCCTTAGATGGAGTATGTTGGTTAATTGATGATATATATGTTTTCCATGTTGGAATATTGTTTTGCATTTGGCTCTCTCTTTCCTATACAATATTAGATTTTCAAGACAACTATTCCTTTTATACTTCTGAAGTGCCTTTCTTCTATCTTTTAAGGCGTTTTTGCACTCCTTGTTTCACCAGGGAACTAGTGGTCTTCCTCCCCCTATAGTCTTTGGGATAGATACTTCTGCAGCTGCTAGAATCGATGATGATATTCTAGTAGGTCCATAATAGAGTCTGCTCTCTTCTGATATTCTAGACTTTCTATTAAGTGAGTTCTGTATGTCTCCCAATCCGCTTTCTTTATTGCCCATCCTATGGCTTTTTCAGAGCGAGGGTATTTTGGAAAGATTGTTATTTCTAAAGGAAAATGGTCAGAACCATAAAGGTAACAGTTTACTTTCATGCTTGAATTCCTCATTACTTTTAGAGAAGTAATTACTAGATCTAGTGCATCTAGTTTCCCGGTTCTGCTATCCAGATTTGCCTGTTGATAGTTATTTAATTGGCATAGGTTGTATTGTTCGATAAAGTTTTCGACTTCTGTTCCTCTTTGATCATTTTTGGATGAGCCCCACATATAGCTATGTGCATTAAAATCACCGGCTACAACGATAGGTTCTGGAAGTTTGTTTAATAATTGATTAAGTTGGGGGCATGTGACTGGTATTGACAGCTCTAAGTATAAGTTACATAGTGTAATGGGATACGAAGAATCCTATTCGTATCACGATTACTTCGTGGTGTCAATTGACTTTTATTTCCTGCACAGGTATAATCGCGGTAACTAGAATAGCTAGTCCACCTTGCCAAGTTCCTGCTACCGGATCTTTACGGTATACAATGTAGCATGGTATTTTAAACTTAAATTTCGATGGTAAGTGTGTCTCGTGCAAAAGTAGGATATCAGGTCGTTCATTTTTTAGTAGTATTCTTAAGTCTTCTGTTCTTGCTGTAAGTCCTTTACAATTCCAACTTAAAATTTCAATTTAATTGTGTCCCATAGTCATTGTCAATAAGTTTGTTTGTTAAATATCCTATTCTAATATCTACAGTCATTTCGCAGACAAGCTCTGAGTTAGCTGATCTTCATCACTGCTTTACTAGATGCTCTCCTTATAATAATTCTTAAACAGAATTTGTATAATAACCTTATACTTGAATGCCTGAGTGTGTGTGTTCTTTAGTTTATAATGTGAGCTTCCTTTGAGCGACCCAACACCGCCATAAATCGCATAAAACAATATCCCGAGTTACAAGTTATACTCTTTTTCCTTACTCTTTCTTGAATGTTTTTCACATTATGGATATTTAATTTCCTATTTAAACTAAACCGACAAGAGAACGTTATACTCACTAGGGCGACCACCATATAATGCCATAGTTATTCTACAGTGAGAAACTTGTACTTAAAGTATTAATTTTCTTTCTGAATGTTACTTAAAAATTACAGCAAAACAATACAAAACATTAATTTATTATTACCTACAACATAACATATTATTACCCACAAAAAAATGTTTTGACCCAACAGCCTATATTTTGAGGCATAAATGGCTAAGCCCCTTCATATAAAAATTAGAAACATTATCATAATTGTAAATCTCATATAGAAAGTGACCTTCCTCTTGTGTTGAAGGTCAGGTTTGAATAAAAGAAGGGATTAATTTGGAGAAAAAATTGTATAAAAAAACTAACACATACTTATTTTATACATACATGGATCTAGATTAGTTCTAGTGGTTATTTGTCACCAAACTTATCCTTTTGTTCTCTAATTTAATTATTTATTTATTAATTAACACTGGGGAACGCGGGGTCCCGGTATAAGGCCTAAATTTTCTAGATAAAAAGATTGGAAGATAGGGATTTTTTTAGCTTCATTTCTTGCTTTTATCAGGAGAATCAGTCACTGCATGACATCATGCTTGAATCTACTTCAATTCTGTGCCCATCTTGTCCTGACATGGGACCCGCGCCACTTTCACTTAAATTATATTTTAGCTCTAGCGCTTATTTTAGTGACATTTATCCACATAATAAATACAAAATAAATTCATATGGTACCAATTTATTTTTGGAACGAAGTTCCTTATGGCACGTTCTGGAGCCCGGGAGTGAATCCAAAAAAACGACCAAAATAACCGTCACGCAAAATCCGTCACGAAATCTACAGATGGCGATAACTGGAGTAAAAGCTCACCGAGTTAGATGAAATTTGGTACACATATTCATTTTACCAATGCCCAGGCTGAGTTCGTCGGAAAACGTTATCCGCCCAAGCGTTCACGCGCAACGCTCGCGTAAACGTAAGCTTTAAAAGACGGGAAAAAGTGTTATTAAGGAAGCCTGTTATTCGACTTGTTATGATAATTTTTGTTATATATGTCAAAAATGTCACTTTGTTTTGTAAATAAATAAAATATAATCATGTAAAATTTCACCCTGATACAAGCAGAAGCTGTAGAGTAGGGAAGAGGTATATTTTATAATATTTTAAATTAATTGGCCAAGTAGGTAGAAGACAGTCCTATTTCAATCCAAACTCCTTTAACAAACATACTCTTTCACTATAAACTCATCATGATCAACTTTTTTCTTATATTCAATATATATTTATAGTAAGACTATTGCTTTAATTATACAAATAATGATTTTCTTTTAATTTTTCCTTAACTGTTGCTAGGTACAAACAGTTCGTTACTTTTAATTTTGTCTCTTTTCTAATTCCGCCATGTATAAGTAGTTAGCAATGTATACGTACTTAGCAGTGTGATTTTATAATTTATATTTAATGAAAAATGTAAGGAACTTCGTTCCTACCGGGTGTCCCACGACACTACACGTATTTATTTATTTATTTTATTTTTAAAGTAAAGATAAAAAAATTATAATTGAGACTGAGTTTGTTCTTGCAAATTATGAGACTAAGCTACAGTACTTTATCATTTAAAAAAACAATAAAACCAATATAAATATGTTTTAATTATATAATATATTTATAAATATAATTATTATAAATATAATAATATTTTGCTAACATGATTTCTAGTTTATATTTATTTTACCTGATGTGTGGGTGGTAAATTCGGATTGTACGTGCACCACTTTGAGGTTAGGTGATAAAATCCCGCATATTAAATTAAAAACCTTAATTTTGTGTACCCTTTAATTTGCAATAGCCGCTTCGCGGTGCTCTGCTCAATTCCTGAAGAAAAACAACCCTCCTGTACATAAACCAGGTAGAGGTCCAACTCGAAAAAATTTCGATGGCACGTACAATCCGAATTAGCCGTGTGGGCATTTACAACAGAGTATGTCTTATTAGGGGTGCGCGCCTCCTCATGTCTCTATAACCACGCGCACCCGAGGGTTAAGCAGGAGATAAAAATTACGTTGCCGAGAATTTTTCAGACAAGTCCTTACAGGGATATAGGTAATATATCAGAATGGATACAGATTTTTCGTAAACCAAATGTAGATTTGTATTTAATCTAAACTTATTTGTTCCTTTGTAATTTAATATGTTAACATAAATTAAAATTCGCATAATATAAGTAAATTACCTATCGTTATTTTTCCCGAAAAAATAATAATAATTAATGTTAAAATAATATTTCATTTTGTTTGATAATATGCTGCTTTTTTGGACTAGAAGGCTATTTAGACCTGTCTATCGATATTTACGTCAATTATTGACAAGGGAACAAGACAAGGAGATTAATTGGCAGCGGGAGCGGGCAAGGGAAGGATTGGAGAGCGGCTATAGCCGACGACAGCCCTAACAAGGGCAAATTGTTTACTCTGGGATAAGCAGAAGGCCTTCTAGAAGAAAAATATAGGGAAGGAAAATACTAACAAAAACCAAGCGGAATCTCAAACACTACAACAAACCTCGTTACAAGATTGAAAAGTATTAAGTAAAACTTATATGAACCTAATTGTGTTCGAAGAAAGATTTCCTCATAAGAATTTCTAATTCTTATTTATTCAATTGCATTTTTTTATGTACATATATATAACTCAATAATTACCCAAAAAATTTAATAAATTACCAAATTAATTGTTTTAACCTGATTTAATTAATTTCTGACTACACAAATATCAAAAATGTTAATGAGTCAATAATTATGAAGTATATCAAGTTTTTAAAAAATTAATTCTCTGAATATAATTAGAGTTTATCAAAAAATTACACATTTTTTTAATTTAAGGATTACTATAATTCGCTGTAAATAATTATTAAAATTTTAACATATACTAAATGTTCCCATAATATATAAATAGTTTAAATAGTTGGTAAGGCGGGAACCAACCATACTACGCGTCGGTAATCTGTTTTTGGCGAGTACAGCAAGTGTGGATTCGCCTTTACTTTACATTCCACTTTTTGTTCAGACACCAGATGGCTGCCCTTTTCCACTCACACGCCAAATCGTTTGCCCTTTCAAACCCTAATATATTTTATCTAGTGTGCTTCGAATTTTCGAATTCCAAGCGTGAAGTGTTGTAATAATAAGCGTTTACAGTTCAAGTGCGTAATAATGTCGGATCGAGAGTGTGGTATTTGTGATCAAGCGTTAGCAGACAAGACCCTGACGTGGGTGTTGGAGTATTTCGCTAAAACGAGTGAAAGATAGAGAATGATAAGGTCGTTTTATTTAAGAGGAGAACCTCACTTGAAGTAAATGAGAAATATAGAAAGCAGTATAATAACGAAAAATGATTGCTATTTCTATCAAGAAAGCTCAAGAGGATTTTCTGAAACAACAATTAAAAATTACGACGAAGTGGTAAGTGATGGTGTATTACGTAAAGCGATATGACAATAGAACAGAATCTCATGAAATACACGAAAAAATCGAGGTCGAGGTGTCAGTGAAAGTACTTTGTCCAGATGGACCCAAGGGATGACTTTACTGTAACACGTTTTTGAGGAAATAGAATCTTTCTGCATTGAAGATTTCAGTACTTCAGAACAACATGTAGATAGCAGAGACTCAAGAACCCAAAGAGACAATCAAGATGTAAAAAAACTGTTGGACTGGTGTTATCAGCATCCACCGTTTCCAGAAACTCAAGAGCCGACATCCATAAGTACAGGGATAGTGGACGATCAACTGCATAAAACGGTCATTGTCGGTAAAGATTATAGTTTTTGTGTGATTCAAACGAAACGACCGGGTGAATCCCTTGCCACCATAAAGAGTGCATTAAAAGCTTACGTTCGGACTGTAGCCATCAACCCAACCTACTATTTCAGAGAATGAGCATTGCAAAAGAATCAGATGAAGAAATAGAACAAATCTTGACCTGCATACTATGTCCCTGCCCTGGTGCTATTTAATGAGAGTGGCATGAGAAAAGGTGCAAGATCAAGTTTGTATACAAAGCGTTCAGCCCCGTACAAGCAATCACTGTTGTAGACAACAGTACATTTGTGGTTGATAGGGGCTTTTTATAGCATAGTTTAGTGTGGTCTAGTGGGCAGAAATTTGTAGGAATTTGCAACAGTTATGTAGAATATGTTTTTTCTAAGAACAAATCAACTGCTTTCGTAGTTGTTGATGGATACCCATATATTATATATATATTTATGGATATATAATTATGACAAAAGACAAAAAAGACTCTTCAATTTATACTCAGAGATGTTTTTATGATTAATTTCTAAATAACACAAATCAAAGGCAATTTAATGTAGTTTATCTCTGTTCAGGACCAAATTTGTTTGACAAAACTAAGAGACATAAATCTTAGGCAATTTATTATAGGTAAAAAAGTATTTTTTTCGCAGTTTATCGGATTTTTCTCAGAACGCACCACTTTTATTTTT
This sequence comes from Gerris lacustris, assembly GCA_951217055.1. NCBI lineage: Eukaryota > Metazoa > Arthropoda > Insecta > Hemiptera > Gerridae > Gerris > Gerris lacustris. The sequence continues at coordinate 30,042,833 of OX578283.1, read as the reverse complement.
ACATCACTCCCAATAAACATAAAGAACAATAGAGAATAAAAGAGTATATCCCCCCCCCCCCACGACACACTACCATTTGACTGTATCTACAATACCAAATGCCATAAAAATAACATTAAAAAAACAATGTAATGAACGAATGAATAGAAGTGAATTATTACTGTAGGCTTTTCCAACAATACCAGGATTCTTGACGGATTACGTGACACATGTAAACAAGGTCCCTAGTTAGAGTGGTAGAGATCCTTCACTTGAGAGCCTGACGCAAGTGGTATGGTTTCAATTCCCGGTTGCCACATACTCTGTTCACTCGTCATCATAAACTAAATTTGCAGCTATCTGCAATTTAGGTTTTAGAGGACCGGCGTAGCCGAGTGGTTAGCGTACTCACTAACTCTCGCCTAAGGCCATGGTCATTATTAATATCGCTGGCGGTGGTTCGAATCCCAGGGAGGTAAGACATTTTTCACACTGATTGTCTTATCCAGTGGATGTGTGAAGTGGACCCCCCCCCCCCCCCCAGATTTCTCAAGGTTTTGTCCCACCTATATGGTCTATGTCCCTGAATTACCCGCCTTCAGGCTCAATATGGAAACAAGCAGGTTTCAAAATGGCAGGTTGGACTGGTGATGGAATAAGATACATGACAGCGTCTCACCTTTGGCAATAGAAAAGGAGATTCATCTGGAGTCTCAAACTATTGGCTCAACTATTGTGGAACGCAATTAACAATAAATTTAAACATCAAATTGATCAAGAATCGATTATTCAACAAAGTAAAACTGTCACATGCAGGGGCACTTTTAAGATTTAGATCATTTTAATTTGTGTAGATGACGTATTTATATTATAGATTTTTGTTCCCTCGGAGATGACATTATTTGAATTTAAAAGGGAACAATTTTAAATAAAATGTTAGTTTAAATATTGCAACTACTTAGACTACATGATAAAAACAATATAAATAACATAAGTTTAACATTGGCTTGTTACACATGATGTGAGAAACTTTCCATTGACAGTTATTAATATTACATGTAATTTTATTATACAGACATAAATATTTCATATAATTTATTAATATTTAATAGATCGCGGGACCAATTCCTTTTTTGGCTTCGAGGATGCTTTCAGAAATTAATGGTGTTGAATTGGGGATAATAGGAGAGTGAAAGGATTTGTATCAGGAGGAGGATAGGTCACGAACAAAGGGAACTTTGAGGTGATTTTGAAGAGTGAATTTGGAGACAAAAAGAAAAAAAAAGTAAAATGAAATTGAAATGATCCTACTCGCAACAAGAGGTGATCATACCAATTATATACGTTATTTGAAGGTCTATAAAATTTGATAGATGATTATGGTTAGGTAATATATCCAAATTATAGAACATAGAACCAACACTCACGAGTTTCATCAGAAATGTGAAATCATAATTTTGAATATAGTTTCCACTGTAATTTTGTGACCATGAAACATTATAATTTGAATTGTAATAAGCTTATTACTAAATTAAAGCTCATTAAATTTAATTATTCTCCTTCCTCTGTTAAATCAATACAGTTAAAAACCGAATTATACTCAGCTACAGTAAAATTGAATAATATGTATTGTGTAAACGTACACAGATCATTCTTAAATTTGATAAAGAGATTTTATATTTTTAGTTGGAGGAATATTATGCTTTAGCGAGATTGTAAATCAACCTCTAGGAAATCTACAGCTTACATATTTCAATCGATTAACTTTGAACCAGGACAATCTAAAATGTTAGCTATTTTAACAGCTTATAGCATAGTATTATAGTTTATTACCATTTCAATTGAATGCCGAAGTATTGTAAACCAAAATAGTTCATTCATATCTTCTTATACGCTATTATTTTATAAACTTCATTTTCTCTGATTTTAGTAGGTTTAAGCGTGGGGTTTGAAAGAAAACATATATGATCGTGATTTTCTGCAGCATTTACTTTGGGATCCTATTATAGGCTCCAAAATATATAGTTAAATTGATTCCTCGCATTTACCTTGAAATTTGAACTTAATAAGTATATAAAAGATAATTAAAATCGGTTCAGCAGTTTATGCTCCATGCTTGTACTTATTTTATTTAAAGCCATTTTGTTAAGATAAAACAATCCAAATTTACAAAAAAAAAAAAAAAAATATATATATATATATATATATATATATATATATATATATATATAATTCAAACAATTTAAACTACGGGAGACAGAAGCAGAGAAAAATTTGCACTGGCTCCGGGATTTGAACCACGGACCTTCATATTTCCAGTATGATGCTCTACCAATTAAGCTAAGCCAGATATAAACTTTCCTCTGCGCGAAACGTTAGATAATCCCAGTATTTAGCGTGAAATGTATTCTCAAACCTAGGAACCGAAATTTTTACGGCAGACGAACTAGACAAGAGAAAGTTACGCTAGAAACTCGCCATTTGGCAACATCCACTCTTACTAGAGAAATATGAAATCTCAACCTTCGGGCAGCGACATATAATTCAAACAATTTAAACTACGGGAGACAGAAGCAGAGAAAAATTTGCACTGGCTCCGGGATTTGAACCACGGACCTTCATATATATATATATATATATATATATATATATATATATATATATATATATATATATATATATATATATATATATATATATATATATATATATATATATAAAGTAATATTCTTTATAATTAAATTTTCATTATTAATTATGTCAAATATAACATTTTAAATGAAATACAAAATATTTAGTAGGTATATTTTACAAGAGAAGAAATAATATAATTAAGTCAAAGTGTATATGAACTTTTAAATAGTTACAAATTTTTATTTGTGTTTATCCATAATTATTTCAAACAACTACATAAATATAAACACAAATTTCCTCGCTTTTGATACATTTGAGTCGTTGGGAAAGGAAGTGTAACCAAACAAATCTTTGACTGAACAGTATAAATGTAATAATAGTCAGTTTTTTTGCTTAAGCCAACATCATGCTTACTATATGGTCTACTAATATTATAAATTTATAACATTTTTATATTTGCACCAATTTTATACCTTCACATTAAAGAGCCAATGACATATTATTTTCACAACTTTCATTGGTAAATACAATAAAATACGAGATATACCTAGAATTATAGGTAAAATCGTTGAAACTTCGTGTCTATAGTTCTAGTAAAGACACATATTGTTTTTAAAGGAAATCAGGAATTGGTTTTAATGTGAAGCAACTACTAAGCATTAGTGGGACAAATATCAGTTATTAAGATGGTATCAGTGTAGTTTCGTTTCGATTAAATATTCTATTCTTAGAGGCTTTAGTATAAAATAGTAGACAAATATAAAATATTCCCTGATTTCTGAAACGGATTTTTATTCATGGATTCGATCAAATCTTTTCGGTCTTCAGAACGAACCGTAGCTTTCGTGAACTTTGGTAAGCTTGGAAGCAAAACCAAAACAATTTTGACAGATTTAGAAAAAAGTGGGAAAATAGTTAGCTAATTAGTGTGGCACATAGCTTCCTCGCTATTATGTTTTGCTTATATACAACCGGTTACTGTTTAATTAATTTAATTTTTTCCACTATTTGCCTCCAAGCTTACCAAAGGTAATGGAAGCTATGTGATTGTTCTGAAGAACGAATATTTTTTTGTTTCCGAATTCCTAAATTTCAAGAAAGAAATCCATTTTAGACGTAAGGGAACATTTTTGATCCTGCGTGTCTATCTATCGCTCAATTTTTTCAAACCAACATATCTTACAATCTGCTCGTCTGATTTAAATGAAATTTGGATAGTAGGTAATATTCTATTAAGCTAAAAAATTAAACAATTTAGACAGATTTAAAATAAAAGGAGGGAAATAATTGAATAAATTAGAAATAATAGTTTGTAAAAGCATAAAATCATTTAAGTACGTTATAAAATGCGAGGAATATGCCACACTAATTGGAAGACAATTTTTAGAGACAAGTTAAACTGGTTTTGATATCTTACATGAATAAAACTACCAATTTAGCAATATTTAAATGGTACTGACTTAATTTGAAATTAATTTGGGGCAATCTGTGGGCTTCTTTGGATAAACCATCTACATTTATTAATAATTGGGTGAGTACTTTTAAAATATATAGGTGTTAGGTGTTACTAATAAAACCTTTGAGCACGTTTGGAAAAGAAACCAATAGGCGCTAAAAGGTTGACACTTAGATGTGAGTAACAGTAGGCTAATTATGACCTATCTTTCAAATTTAATCAAAATAGGACGAGTAGTTTTTTATATAAGTTGAACGGAGACGGATCGAAAACCAGACTCGAGATCGAAAACGGATTTCTCTCTTTCAGGTTGATCACATAGCTTCCGTTACCTTCAGCCTTATTTGATTATGCTTGAAAGCAAAATAATTTAGACAAAAAATTGTTTGTAAAAGCATACTATCATTTATGTATGTGATAGGATGCAAGGAAGCTATGTGCCAAAATAATTGGCAAAGGAATATATTCAATATTACTATGTATAAGCTATTATTTTTTGTTAATAGAAAAGCTAATTATGTATAATTTACTCTAGATTGTAAGGTTTCGTTTAATCCGGTAATCTGTATAATTTAACCTAGATATTTCAATAAATCAATATTTTCTAAACTGAAAAGTTTTCTCTTTGAATATTATAGTGTGAGTTCAAAACAACTTAATCTTAAGAGCAATTCAATTTCATTAACTATACTCTGATACTAAAATTTCCTCAATTTCAGGTGACCTTTAATTTAATTATATAAAAGCAAAATCTCCTCTAATTTATTTATAAGGTATTGTATTTTTGTGTTGTAGAGGAGAGTTGGTTGCAAGTTAAAGGAGCTTATTGTAGTTGGTGAAATAAAGGACGATAGGGTGGGAACCAATCGACTGTGTCGAGCAATTAACTTCGAGCTGAGAGTGAGGACGAGGTAGCTTTGCAAATTAAGCGGACTTAATTAGTAAGTTAGTAATCAAGCAAGTTGCACCAGGGCAACTCTCCCTAGATAGTGTATAATTGACCATGTATAGGACGTCGGGAGGGTGGGCAAAGGTAAAAGGGGGAGTTTGAAGGGAGTTAGTCACATCGTTACACGATGAAGCCTTCTAGTATAGAGCCTCTGGCTGAAGGGACGTACTCGCCTAGGGTTTTCAGGTTTAACGAGGTACTTGTCCCGACGGTCTATAGGCGAGATCCAGTACAAAGGCAGTCTACCCCAGACATGGAAACTTGCCCTGGGGCTCCTTCGGTCCTTAGACCTCACCCTTCCACTCAAAGCCTGGGTCCGAAACTGGAGAACCCAGTCTCAGAAACGCGCTATACTCCCACACTCTGACGACACTAACAACCATCTCGACGTCTCCGTGAAACGCAATCATTTCTATTAACTATGTATCTCAATTCTATTTAAAAACCAGCTCAAAATTTAATGAATCAAATCAAATTCGTCAGGGCAACTTACTACATTTTATATATTTCAATTATAGTTTAAAATAGTTAATTTTCCAACTTATAAAATCTGACTGAATGTATTGTAGTACAAGCTTCTAAATATTGTTTTATAAGCTTTCCAGGCACTTCTTTAGATTGTTACTCCCCTTTGTATTACAAGCTTTATATTATAAGTGAAACAAAAATTATTAACATTTAAAAACATACCGGGGAATATATTGTCTTTCACAAGGATAAGGCAGGATGGATACATTATAATGTCTGAACTCATCCAACAGGGACCATTTAAATTTGTTTAAACAATATATTCAAGCTTTATAAAACGTAGCATTGCTGGCAAAAAGGTATTTTTCATTTTTATTTTTAGTCCCTTTTTTCAAGAAGAAAAGGGCGAGGAAAACAAATTATAATAGTTATGAAATTATTATAATTTGAGGTCACAATGTTAAAAGGAGAAGTGAGGAGGAAAAAGCGTGGAATATGCTAAAACAGACAAAAGATACGCTCACAGTTTTGTCAGGAAGAAAAAAGCCGCCAGCCTGAAGTTAATGGGGACCGAGGTAAGAGTGACAGGGGTACCGGAGTCCCCCAAGAGAGAAATAACACAAGAAAACTACCCCTATCTCAAGTGATGCTGAAAAATAACAAGTTACTCTCTCAGTGTGCTAGGGTTTAGCCCCCTTTTAGTATGGGTTCCTTTGAATGTCATAACTACCTTAACCCCTCTTCATATCCCCATCCCCAAAGTATACATATATATATTTGAGTGCTCCTTGGCGTGGCATTTAGTTTTCATAGTCCCCTACATATATTTTCATGTTTTCTCATCTTCCCTTTTACATACGCTGATATGCAAACAAAACATCGGTTGATGGATTTGCATATTAGGTTAACTTTTTATCTTCTCTGTTTGCTATTTATTTTTTGTGATTCTAATTCCGTAAAAAAAAAAGTTTTCACCATTCAATTTCGTGGTATTATTGTTATTTAAGAGCATAAGAAAACTATATACCTTTCGTCGTTGCCTTTAAATGGTTTTTGCTGTAGAAGCCGATTGATTTTGTTTCTTTAATGGCTTCTCGGATAACATTTTTTCCTTTCATTGTGTAGTAAAATTGTGTTAGATAATTTCTAGCGAAGGAAGCAAACTCAATATTTTAATTTATTATCACTTAGTAAAATATACGCAAGTAAAAAATTATATAAGCAAGTAATATTTAATAAATTCCTTCTATTAAGACACAAACCATATTGGCACGATAATTGTAGTTAATGATGACTTAAAATTATAGTCGTTCCTATTAATAAAACACATTTTACAACATAACTTCAAAGATCCAAATTTTTGTGTTGGATATTTTCGGAGAACAGGTGAGTTCGAGAAAGACGGACGGACAGACAGAAAGACAAGCAAATGTATGAAGGTCCTCGTGTTTGACTGCGGACTCTTATTAGTGAGATATTATTCTAGTGATAGTATTCCTTGGAATTGTGTTAATCACTAAAAAATATCGACATACTTAAAAACGCTAACGGTACAATATTCTTCAAATTGTCATTTCTTTTTAAACATCATCGCCGTTGCGATTACCTTAGCCATATGAATGTTAAAAATAATAAATAAATAAGAAATATTGTTTAATATTTGAAATAATATATCTTATTAATATATCTTAATTTGCTATACATAATATTACAATTATATTAATATAAAATTTGTTTTATTATCTATATTTGTTTAAATACAAATGGATGTTTGCTGTTATATTGTGAAAATGAAATTATACCCCATAATTATTGAATAAAAGGCACACTTAATGGGAAACTATTTAATTGTACATATATATATTCCATTTTAATATTGTAGATAACTGAAGCTATGAATAATTAATAATTGATTGATTTATAAGGAATAAAAAAAAAAAAATAAAAAATAAAAAAAATCACTTTAAATGGGCTTAAATATTTGACCACATTTAAATGTAAATATGCAACTGGAAATTTCACTTAAAAAAGCTGTGCAGTGACGTTTGGTAGAGATAGGTAAAGGATTGTTAATTATTAATCATGTAACCCTTTCATGCTCATCGAACCAATTCGCAGATAAATTTAACAAAACATACATGGGAAATAAAAGGATTTTAACATTAACAAGGTCTAAAATAAAAAGTAGGGAAAACAGGAGCAAAATTTTCTATTGATCATTTTTGTCTTCAGACAATTTTATAACATTGCAGTTGATATTATACTTTTGCGTTAAAAATTTAGACAACTAAGATTAACTAAGGTTCGTTTCATTGAATTAACAATTTTTTTAAATTTAATTTTAAATTTATTAATTAATAATAAGTATTTATGATTTATATTGATTTTTTTTTTTTTTTTTTTTTTTTTTTTTTATAATATTCAATTTGATAGAATGTTTTTGTATTGGTACAGTGTCTATGTGCCAAGTTTTAGCTCGATTGGATGACTGTAAGAGTGTTCAATAGTAATGAGCTCTTTTAACAATTTGACGACAGACGTCAGGCCACCGACTAAAGTAAGGTGTATACAAAGGTCGCAAATATTTCGTAAGTATTATCCACAATATGCATTATGTAAATCTTAAAAGATAAAATAATAAATATAATATCTGTATGATTAACTTAATATTAATTAATTTTATTATTTTTCTTCTTGGTTTTCCGTTACAACCCTGGGTAGCTTTGCCGCGACAACAATTTGCCTCCACGAGTCTCGGACGCCTATAGAAATTACCTAATTACTATTATATTGGGCAAATTTTAATTAATTTGATTGATTGTTTGAATATTTAGCTAATATTCGTGTATGCAGTTACAGAAGCAGAAATTTGGAATAATTGGCAAACATTTTTTTTAAAAATGGGAAACAAGCTATTAAGTTACATTTAAATATCTTCTTACTCCAGCTAAATAAAAAAGAGAAAACTTTTTGTAGGCAGTAAAGCGTATTTTATGTTCAATCGACAAATGTAACTTAGCATGGTAAATATCTATTTGTTATCCTGACAAAATACTTTATACCGTGCGCAACTAATAAAATATGCAAGGTGGTATTAATCTTAATGAATTTACACATCGCAGTAATCTAGAGTAACGTAAGAAAAAGAGTTGTAGAAATTAAGGGGCAAGAATAGAGAGAGAAAAAAATGGTTTAACATTTGAAATTTAAATAAACACTGTCTATAGAAACCTTGGATATATTCCAAATGGATAATTGCTAGGAGGCTTCTTTATAAAGAGTAAGAAAAAAAAACAAGACAAAATTACATTCTACATTATACCTATAATTTTGATCTCATTATGATTTACTTCTCTTTAGAAAGATGAAATGAAGAACCATTTCTAGAAAATAAAACATTTTTTAATTTATATATTCATTATATATTATATATTAATAAGTCATGGTAAAAATTACTGAACTATAAGTACAATTATTCTGCTAGATTTTGTATTAGATTATTAGGTATACTAGATTTACTGACAATCATATTGTAACGGGCCGATGATTGGTGATAGGTTGGTTGGTTAGATAATTAAAGACACGTGATTGGTAATACATACTACTAAACTATAATTTAACTACCCAATCCGTTTTAGACCATTCTTAATCGATTCCTAAAATTTAACACTTTTTTTATGTATGTGTCACTCCAGACGATATATCACCCTAGGATGCACTTAAAAAATCCAATGTTAAAATGTCAATAATATCATAAGAATGGATAAGTTCACCGGCCAGAATTTTTGGAGTCCGTTTAGGGGTCAAATTTTTAACATTTTACCCCCCTCTTATATGTAAAAAAAGAAATACAAAAGTGCACATAACAACAATTACTGTACTTTTAAAGAACTTTCCTACGACATGCATCTTGAAGGGTATATATTATTTTGACTTTGTACCCCGTACCACTGTGTACCATTTTTTTTTTTTTTTCATTTCCTGAAAAGTAGAATCGTAAGCATATAAAAATTTCCTATAAGGCCACCTAGGATTAATAATAACTGCGCATGCACAAATTTTTGAATTTATTGTTTGTAACTTTTATAATACGCAGATTTCTTTGAAAATTCGCTCATTAAGTCATGGTGCATGACTAAACTTTTTACTTTTTTTTGTTAATCTGTATCAAAAAGTATCCGTGAGAGGTAATTTTAGAGCATATTCATGTATATGTACATAAAATATAGCTCAGCACTATCCCAACATAGGTCCATCACCTGATTAGTGTGTCTGATTTGACGTAATTCTTACATCCTATTAATTATCCATCTTGAATCAAATGGACTATTTGGAAGTCTTTTAACTTAAGTTGTTTTTGTCATAAAAAGAAGCTAAATTCTAAATTTCAACATTCTAGTGTAATTAATTCAGGAGATATCGTCATGTCCAATTTTCCATATAAATAGCTGCTATCATGATTCAAAATGGCGGATTGTTAAAAGATTTCTTAGCGAGCACCTAGGGCCTAATAGGAACCTAGCTAGGAAATTTTATGGACATAGGTCCAGTGGTTCTATAGATACCATGAACCATGATGGGTCAGTGAGTGCGGTATTTAGATTTGATATTTTACCATATATAATATTTCCTCATATTATATGATATTTTCTCATATTGCATAATATTTTGTCATATAATAATTAATAGCAATGTCATATAATGTCTAACAGCATATGGAATGGAAAATTAAGTAAATTAATTTAGATAATTATTATATCTATTTGAAGACCAACAAATCAAAACAATTATTTATTTTTAGATTAGCAATAACAAATCATTTCGATGTAGGTCGTCGGGACACTACTCGATTATATAAATAAATATTATAGATATTATTACAAACTTGTATTCGTCTACTTGTTATTACGGTTAATTAAAATGTTAAAGAGTTGAATCACTTAGTGTTTGCACTGATGATGACTTTATAAAAGCCGAAACCTGCTTTGATAAATAAATAGTTATTTATGTAACTATAGGCAGCAAATGGAATTTTACTGACGAGTGATTAGATTAGCCTCCGTGCCGAAGGCGAGGACAGACTATGATAATTAACTGCCGAGGCGAAGCCAAGGTAGGCAATGAATAAACGAGGCAGAAATGTTTCCTTTGCTGCCTTGTTGCATACAATATTTTATCTACGGGCGGCAGAGAAATGAAACTGCTAAAATACTATCTTTATTAATACAACATAGTTAATTACTATGTGTCATATTAATAAGATAATAACATAAGTACTAACTAAAATAATGTTAATAAAGAAATCAAATATGAAGCTTGGGAATAATAACAATTGTGAATAGCAAACTGAAGCTATAACAACAAAATACAAAACACACGTTTATAACATACATAACTTCTAAATGAATAATGCACGCAATATAAAATATTTATTTATATTTTTATAAACAAATTACTAAAAGTATTAAAGATATCTTATACTGCTTAAAAGAAAAGAAGTACCTAGGATAAATCAAGAAAAGTAGCTAGTCTAATCTAGAATGACTTCAACAATAATAAAACTATAATATCAACTAACTAAATCAACTATAATATATAATGTTATAAGATAGAGATAATAGTATAAACTGTTATTTCCAACATTATAACAATAAAAATTTTGCTGCCTAGGCATCAAAAATTTTCCTTATTTTACCGCCTAGGCAGTAAAATCACATTTCTCTGCCCGAAATCAGTTCAATAATGCCCCATTTTGCTGCCGCAAGTAGATAAAAAGTATTATTTTAGTGGAGAGACAATTTTTTTGTATCCTTAAAAATGGCCTCCATATCTTTCTTATCTCTTATTCCTGAAGAAAAAGAGGTATCTTAAGAAACCGTTATAGAGAGAAATTAGTGGAGAGAGAGTTTAGAGAATAATTTGCTAAAAAGAGAAATAGTAAAGATTCAAAAAGAAACATCCTTCACATGTGTAATGGGTAGTTGAAATCAAAATTAAATACTTTAAAGTTTCCATATTTTTAAAACTGCTAAATAAATATTTTGGGAAGGTCGAATGTACCCAAAAA